>JAJOZX010004838.1:0-230000 GCA_023014485.1 Bathynomus jamesi | reverse complement strand
TATTATAAGGACTTCACTCAGAACTTATAGGAAGATAAAGGACATCTTCCTTGCTTAAAGCATCGCTGTAACATGAGCAAGCTCCGAGCGAGCCGCTAATGTAAATCTTCGTCTTTTATTATTTGCTGATTTTGCAAAGTTTGTTGACTCTTCTCTCGAAGTAATTTTCACGAGTCAGCAATGGAGAATTTTGAATACGAAATAATAAATTTGGTTTTCTCGTTGTCATGCAGGCCCAATGCCTACATATGGGGTTCTATGTATGGTAATTGATTTCATACCCAATAGGTTATGTCGCCAATCCCGAAGCAATTTTGTAGATATTTAATTCAATTAATTAATTTATATTTAATTAAGAAGTAAAGGTACCACATACGATACCATGTTGTAAGCATATATAGTTTTTCCATAGATAATAACTAAAAACGTAGGAAATAAACAGTCAAAGAAAAATAATGATAATACCAAAATTAAGAGCATTGAAAATAATAAGATAACAAGTAGTAGAAGCGTAGAAAATACAGTATGTAATAAATACTACGCAAAAGGGAACCAGATATCGGGATAGGCAATGCATCTATGCACATCCCACATTATGTAACACACATTACACAAGTGGATATTGCCAATTTGAAAAGAAGTGAAAGTTCCACCATTTTACTGTGTGCAACACCTATGAAAGATATGGGAGGTGCAAATACGGACGAAAATGCCATTACCACCACCCTCAAAGATACGCAACGGATGAACAGGAAAAACGAACATCAAAGAAGGGTAACAATTTTTTAGACGTAGCCAACATATTTCAGCTGCTAAATACTATCCAGCAAATACAAAGTCAGCTGACAAATATAGGAATCCGAGAGTCGGACAGAAGGCACGCACAAAGACACTTCATGCGTTATCGGAACAACAGGTACCGACAAAGATAAAAAGGCAAATTCTCGGAGGACCACAAAGCAACGAAACCGGCACCACCATTGGAAAACGAATCGGAACCACCTGTATGCGAAAACGATAGAGAAAAAATAAAAATAATCCTAGCCCTACATTCAGGGCCTTAAATCAAATCATTCCTCGAACAAAGTTTTTTACCTGAAAGGACTCGTGCAAGAAGCCGGAGCAGACTTTATATGCCTCACGGAAACTCATCTAAAGGACTGCCAGGCGAACTGTGAAAACTGCGAGTTCTGTGTTGACAAAAAAGAAATACAAATTGACAACTATAACATACTCGGAGCCGACAGAACGGTGAGACGTAAAGGAGGATGTGCTATTTACACACGTGAAAGGCATATGGCAGAAATGACAAGAAGTACCTCAAACAACTACGTAGAATGTGTAGCAGCAAAAGTTGAAAAATTAAATATGGTACTAATTGTAATGTACAGACCCCCAAACAACCAAACATGCCAACCTCAAAATTTTCAGATTCTTTTACAGAGGTAAGAAACTGGATAAAAAATCTACACTCTCCAACCCCAAATATTTTTCTCTGTGGTGATTTTAATTTCCCATTCATGAAATATAAAAGGATAGGAAAACAATATATGTATACACCAGGACAAGGGGGGCACACGGGAAGACCAGGAGCAGGTAAAAATGCTACTAGCTCTATGTAATGAATTTGTTAACACAAGAAATAACAGAAAACGCAAGACTGGCAGTCGACGGCCTGTTGCGTGGCACGGTCAGAGTGCCGATCGGCTCCCGGGGCCGGACCTATTCTCAGCGTGCTATTTTTTCAATTACAGGGAACAATTGCGTGCTCCCCGAACTACTCTTACTCTCTGGCGACATTAAGACTAATCCAGGCCCCACTACAACTTACACATGTCACCATACACAAAGACATAGACACAATAGCACCATGAGACACATACAGAAGTATAATATTAACATATTACAGTACAACGTAGATGGCCTCACAAACAAAATCATGCAGCTTAGGGAATTCGTACACAAACAAAACATTCACATAGCACTTATACAAGAAACAAAACTAAAACGCACACACAAAACACCCACCATCCCTGACTTCACGGCGATCCTTCAAGATCGTACTGGGGGTAACGGGGGTGGGCTCATCACTTACATACGTAAAAGCATTAGCTACACTGATGCTACCCAAAACATTACAAACAATCCAAGCAGATAACACGATAGAAATACAGGCAGTTAACATTAAAACACGCGCAAAACACAACACCACACTAATCAACATTTACATCCCACCAAATAGTTCACCTCAGGTGCCAGCCAATTACAATCCACAGTTACACAATCTTGCCTCTCTCACTAATGTCATCTTAGGAGGAGACTTCAACGCCAGACACACTAGTTGGTACCTGCACAACCAAAACAACACCAGAGGCGCCAACATAGCCACACAACTAAACAGCCTCTTCATTCTTAACAATACAGAAGAACATACACACATACCACATCAAGCAGGATACTCAAACTCCTCCCCAGACATAACGTTCTGTTCCCCCTCACTAGCAACACATACACAATGGAGAACAGAAAAACAACTGTCATCAGACCACCTGCCCATCATCATTACAACACATTCTACACTCTGCCCCAACAGCCTTAGGCACACTTACAGAAATTACAAGAAAGCTGATTGGGAACAGTTCAAAATACAGACTGAGGAACAATTCACCACATTAAACAGCACACCCATCATAAACATCGATACAACACTCAAGACATTTAATCAGATTATCAATAATGCAAGCAAATACATACCCAAGGGCAACATTAGGAAATACAACCCAAATTACACTAGAGAAATAGCCCACCTCATAAGGCAACGTAACAACCTCAAACATAACACACAAACACCACACACAGAAGCCATAAAGCAGCAGATACAACAGCTCAACACAGAAATAAACAACAAACTCAAAGAAAAACAAACAGAAACATTCAGGGATATTCATAACAACACTAAACCACTCCACAGATACATACAGGCTTATACAAGACTATAAACAGCATTACCCACTCTAACAGCGGCATTCACACCTCACACGCGGCTATCTGTCGCAGCCAAAATAATATCCAAACATACACACAACAAGCTAACATTCTAGTTAATCACTACGCAAAGATAAGTCACTTAAATAGAGACAACAACCAGAAACACGCAGACAGACAAACAGCCAGACACAAGAAAACCTACAGACTCGACACGACCATTACACCCTTCAATACAGACCAGACCACCAAGATCATCAAAAACATTAAAAATTCGAAGGCTACTGGACCAGACAACATATCTAACATACACCTTAAACACTTGGGCCCACAAGGAATACTAGCTCTCACAAATATCAGCACATATTCATACCAACACTGTATTATTCCTGACATATGGAAACAAGGTAAAATTATTACACTACTCAAACCAAACAAAAATCCAACAGAACCAGCTTCCTATAGACCCATTACTTTACTATGCACACCTTCCAAAGTAACAGAAAGACTAATCTTACAAATCACCAACCCACATATACCACTATCGCCTACTCAACATGGATTCAGACCTCACCACTCAACCACGACATTACTCACTAACCTCACGCAGCACATCATGGATGGCATCAACTCTAGAAGACCAGCTCAACGTACACTATTAGCAACAATAGACATTAGTAAAGCATTTGATGCTATCCCACGCTTCCCTCTCATAAACAAAATACTCAACACAAACATGCACAATAACACCAAAAGGTGGCTGAGCAACTATCTCTCAGGAAGATACTCACATGTCACATTTAATGGCAAGTCATCCAAAAACAAGCTTTTTCCGAACGGGGTCCCTCAAGGCTCTGTTCTCTCACCAACACTCTTCAACTTATACATGCATGACATTCCAACACCCATAGATAACAAGCTTACCTTATCATCATATGCAGATGATATCACTCTAACATCCACCCACAACAACATCGACACCGCTACAAATAACCTACAAACATACATAAACAGTATACAAGACTGGCTCCACACAATAGACTCAAAGTAGCGCCCACAAAATCAACCATCACCTTGCTTACAAGCAACACAAAAGAACACCAGGTAATTCCACAACTTACACTAAACAACATCAACATTCCACACACTCACAGAACCAAAATACTAGGTGTCACATACAACACATCATTATCTTTTGCAAACCACATTCAGGACATTAAAAACAAATGTACGTCAAGACTTAACACGCTTAGGGTACTAACAGGCACAAACTTTGGACACCAGCAGGAAACAACATCACTCATATACAAACAATATATTCGCTCAGTTATGGACTATGCTAGCCCATGCTGGGCACCCATTATCTCAAACACACACATAAACACCTTACAAACAATACAAAACAACGCACTTCGTATCATTACAGGATGCACTCAAACAACACCAATAGAACACCTGCACACAGAAACAAAAATACTAAAAGTTAGGGAACATTTAGACATGAGGGGAACACAATTCATGGCAGCAGCGACAACTAACCCACAACACCCTTGCCACTACATGTACAATCATGCACCAACACCTCGCACCATTAAGGTAACACCAGAGAGACATTATAACCAAATACTCCATTCCATACCACGCCCCACAGACATCACACAGTACAGAAAACACACACACACACACCTAACCCACAAAGCACTGACACGACTCGGTCCGAATGCGGTCCTAGGTGCGAAGCCGCCACCCATTAACAGGTCAGAGATCAGCCTGAGCAGATCGGATCGAGTTAACTTAGCACGATTCCGATGTGGACATCACCCCAACTTACGGACATATAAACACAGACTAGACAACTCCATAGACGACACCTGCCACCTGTGCCAAGACACACCACAAACAATTGAACACATTATGACGGACTGTACCGCTCTAGCACAACAACGAACACAACACAACATCACGAGTGCGCTTAACCTCTGGTCCACTCCGGAGAGGGCGATCGGTTACCTGCGTGCCGCCGGCTTGCTCGATCAGGGTGGGCTGATCGGCTAAACAACAACAACAACAACAACCACCAAATTGATAATAGACATAGTAAACAAGAGACATTAGTAAAGCATTTGATACTATCCCACGCTTCCCTCTCATAAACAAAATACTCAACACAAACATGCACAATAACACCAAAAGGTGGCTGAGCAACTATCTTTCAGGAAGATACACGTCACATTTAATGGCAAGTCATCCAAAAACAAGCTTTTTCCGAACGGGGTCCCTCAAAGCTCTCTTCTCTCACCAACATTGTTCAACTTATATATGCATGACATTCCAACACCCATAGATAACAAGCTTACCTTATCATCATATGCAGATGACATCACTCTAACATCCACCCACAACAACATTGACACCGCTACAAATAACCTACAAACATATTAGGTCATCCCATAAGTAATGCGGCATTTTTAAATTTTTTTTTTTTTTCATTTTTATCATTATTTTACGGATAGAAATCAAACAACTCTTTGGAGTTAATTTATATTTAAATAAATATTTATTTAAAGATAAATAACTTCAAAGAGTTGTTTGATTTCTATCCGTAAAATAATGATAAAAATGGGAAAAAAAAATTTTTTTTTTAAATGCCGCATTACTTATGGGATGACCTAATACATAAACAGTATACAAGACTGGCTCACACACAATAGACTCAAAGTGGCGCCCACAAAATCAACCATCACCTTGCTAACAAGCAACACAAAAGAACACCAGATAACTCCACAGATTACACTAAACAACACCAACATTCCACACACTCACAGGACCAAAATACTTGGGGTTACATACAACACATCATTATCTTTTGCAAACCACATTCAGGACATTAAAAACAAATGTACTTCGAGACTGAACACGCTTAGGGTACTAACAGGCATAAACTTTGGACACCAGCACGAAACAACATCACTCATATACGAACAATATATTCGCTGAGTTATGGACTATGCTAGCCCATGCTGGGTACCCATTATCTCAAACACACACATAAACACCTTACAGACCATACAAAACAACGGTCTTCGTATCATTACAGGATGCACTCAAACAACACCAATAGAACACCTGCACACACAAACAAAACACCTCGCACCATTAAGGTAACACCAGAGAGACATCATAACCAAATACTCCATTCCATACCACTCTCCACAGACATCGCACAGTACAGAAAACACCACACACACACACACACACACACACACACACACACACACACCTAACCCACAAAGCACTGACACGACTCGGTCCGAATGCGGTCCTAGGTGCGAAGCCGCCACCCATTGACAGGTCAGAGACCAGCCTGAGCAGATCGGATCGAGTTAACTTAGCACGATTCCGATGTGGACATCACCCCAACTTAGACATATAAACACAGATTAGACAACTCCACAGACGACACCTGTACCAGAACACACCACAAACAATTGAACACATTGTGACAGACTGTATCACTCTAGCACAGCATAGAACACAACACAACATCACTAGTGCGCTGAACATCTGGTCTCCACTCCGGAGAGGGCGATAGGTTACCTGCGTGCTGCCGGCTTGCTCGATCAGGGTGGGCTGATCGGCTAACCAACAACAACAACCTAATTGATAATGTAGAAATATCCCCAACTATCATATCGGACCACAACATTATTGAAATAACAACCAATATAAAAGCAACAGGAAAGGAAAGAACACGAACAACAGAAAGAAGCCAACTCGAAATTTTTAATTTTCACTCCAAAGCTATAAACTGGGAAGATGTTGCATCTAGCATGGAAGTAACAGATTGGAAAACCATTTTCGAGGCCAAGACAACGGAAGAGATGCTAATGTCTTTAGAGGAGAAGACGCTGGAAATTGTGGAAAGACGTGTCCCAAAAATACAGCAAAGAGGAAAGAGAAGCAGGTTCGAGAGACAAAAGAGGTCATTGTTCAAAAAGAGAAAAAGAGTGACTGCAAAACTAAATAACTATGAAGATGACAACATCAGGAAAATATTAAACGATAAACTGCAGAATATCGATGACGTCATCAGGAACTTATTGAGAAGCATACAGAAAAAGATGACGATGACGCAATAGAAGCGATAAAGGTTAACTCACAGTACTTCTATAATTTTGCAAAAAGGAAGTCGAAAAACCATGCGATTATCGGACCTCTGAAAAACGAGAACAGTGCTTTATCTGATGATCTAACAGAAGTATCTGAAATATTAAGAGCTCAGTACGAATCATCTTTCAGTATCCCAAAAACTGACAAACTGATATGCGATAGAAACGCGTTCTTTGAAGAAGAACTACAAGGGGAAAGTATAACGGATTTCGACTTTACGACAGATGATATTACACAAGCTGTAGGGAAACTAAAAGCACACTCAGTGGCAGGACCGGATAAATGGAATGACACACTGATCAAAAACTGCAAGAATGCAATCGCTGAGCCCCACTATATTGGATATGGAAACGATCACTAGACACGGGAGAAATACCGGGCATCCTGAAGAGCGCGAACATAGTCCCAATATATAAAGGAGATCGATCCGAGGCCAAAAACTATAGGCCAGTGTCGCTTACGTCCCATCTCACTAAAATATTTGAAAGACTAGACAGAAAATCTTTGACGTTTTGGAAACTCAGAAAAAATTCAATGATAACCAACATGGGTTTCGGTCATGCAGATCATGCCTATCACAACTAACGGAACACTACAACAACATTATTGATGCACTTGAAAGTAATGAAAACTATGATGTAATATAAACAGACTTTGCCAAAGCGTTCAATAAGTGCGACCATGGAATCATAATACATGAACTGAAATATATGGGAATAACAGGAAAAGTATGAAAATGGATATATAATTTCCTTAGTGAGCGGCGGCAAGTCGTTACAGTACAAGAAGTATCTTCATCAGAATCAGAGGTCCTCAGCTCAGTACCACAAGGAACAGTATTAGCTCCACTACTCTTCATAAGCATCTAACTGACATACTGTAGATGAGGACGTTACCAAAGAGAGCACAGTAACATCCTTTGCCGATGACACAAAGATCAGTAGAAAAATAAGAAACCCAGAAGATATAGGATCTCTACAAACCGACATGAACGGAATCTACAAGTGGATGGAAGACAACAATATGGAGTTTAACACTGAGAAATTTCAGCTGTTACGGTACGGAAAAAGAGAATACCTAAAATCCATGGAATATTATACCCTAAATGGACAGGAAATTCAGAGAAATTCTAGAGCAAAAGATTTAGTGATTGTAATGACTGATGATGCAAAATTTGAAACACAAAATAAGATAGCAGTAAACAGTGCAAAGAGAATAACTGGGTAGATACTGAGAACCTTCAAACGAAGGGATAGGAATATAGTGATTCCTCTATTGAAAACTGATCATACCCAAATTGGAATACTACTCGGTCCTAACATCCCGACATAAAGAAGACGACATTAGATAGCTAGAAGGGATTCAGAGAACTTCACAGACAAGATCAAGGGGTGCAAAGAACTAACTTACTGGGAAAGGTTATACGAACTAAACGTATATTCACTGGAAAGGAGAAGAGATATATACACCATCATTTACACTTGGAAAATAATGGAGAAACTAGTCCCTAATCATACTCTGAACCCTCTAACTCCCCAAACAACGGTGGAAAGTAGAAAAGGAAGACTTTCTTGTTCACAAATTAAAGGCGAGACAGGGAACATCTTTAACCCTGAAGGAAAATAGTTTTGTTTTGTGAGAGGACCAAAACTGTTTAATCAGCTGCCCAAAGACCTAAGGAACACGAATGGTGTTGCCGTGGACATCTTCAAAAGAAGATTAGACGCCTGGCTCAGAACAATACCCGATGAGCCGGGCATACCTAGCTATGAGAGGTGGAGAGTACAAGAAACCAACTCGCTACTTCACCAGGCCAACTTGAGAGGAGAGGTGACAAGCTTGACCTTCGTGAAATGAGGAATCGTCGCACGGAACCTTTAAAAGGTTGAAGGGGAAGGTGTGTGTGTGTATATATATATATATATATATATATATATATATATATATATATATATATATATATATTAGGTACTCCGGCTTGCCGGGCCAACGATAAATACTAAACTTAAAACCGGGCTTTAAAAAAACAAAACCATTTGTCCTACGTACACGTCCTGAGCCAGGTGTCTGTTATTTGAAGACTTCAACGTTGTCGAGCAAGCCGGCGGCACGCAGGTAACCGATCGCCCTCTCCGGAGTGAACCAGAGGTTCAGCGCACTAGTGATGTTATGTTGTGTTTTCTGTTGTGCAGAGCGGTACAGTCTGCCATAATGTGTTCAATTGTTTGTGGTGTGTCCTGGCACAGGTGGCAGGTTTCGTCTGTGGAGTTGGTTGTCTAGTCTGTGTTTATATGTCTGTAAGTTGGGGTGATGTCGACATCGGAATCGTGCTAAGTTAACTCAATCCGATCTGCTCAGGCTGGTCTCTGACCTGTCAGTGGGTGGCGGCTTCGCACCTAGGACCGCATTCGGACCGAGTCGTGTCAGTGCTATGTGGGTTAGGTGTGCGACTGTGTGTGTGTGTGTGTGTTCTGTACTGTGTGATGTCTGTGGGGCGTGGGATGGAATGGAGTATTTGGTTATAATGTGTCTCTGGTGTTATCTTAATGGTGCGAGGTGTTGGTGCATGATTGTACATGTAGTGGCAAGGGTGTTGTGGGTTAGTTGTCGCTGCTGCCATGAATTGTGTTCCCCTGTCTAAATGTTCCCTAACTTTCAGTATTTTTGTTTCTGTGTGCAGGTGTTCTATTGGTGTTGTTTGAGTGCATCCTGTAATGATACGAAGCCCGTTGTTTTGTATTGTCTGTAAGGTGTTTATGTGTGTATTTGAGATAATGGGTACCCAGCTTGGGCTAGCATAGTCCATAACTGAGCGAATATATTGTTTGTATATGAGTGATGTTTCGTGCTGGTGTCCAAAGTTTGTGCCTGTTAGTACCCTAAGCGTGTTCAGTCTTGACGTACATTTGTTTTTAATGTCCTTAATGTGGTTTGCAAAAGATAATGATGTGTTGTATGTGACCCCAAGTATTTTGGTCCTGTGAGTGTGTGGAATGTTGGTGTTTAGTGTAATCTGTGGAGTTATCTGGTTTTCTTTTGTGTTGCTTGTTAGCAAGGTGATGGTTGATTTTGTGGGCGCTACTTTGAGTCTATTGTGTGTGAGCCAGTCTTGTATACTGTTTATGTATGTTTGTAGGTTATTTGTAGCGGTGTCGATGTTGTTGTGGGTGGATGTTAGTGATGTTATCTGCATATGATGATAAGGTAAGCTTGTTATCTATGGGTGTTGGAATGTCATGCATGTATAAGTTGAACAGTGTTGGTGAGAGAACAGAGCCTTGATGGACCCCGTTCGGAAAAAGCTTGTTTTTGGATGACTTGCCATTAAATGTGACATGTGAGTATCTTCCTGAAAGATAGTTGCTCAGCCACCTTTTGGTGTTATTGTGCATGTTTGTGTTGAGTATTTTGTTTATGAGAGGGAAGCGTGGGATAGCATCAAATGCTTTACTAATGTCTATTGTTGCTAATAGTGTACGTTGAGCTGGTCGTCTGGAGTTGATGCCATCCATGATGTGTTGCGTGAGGTTAGTGAGTAATGTCGTGGTTGAGTGGTGAGGTCTGAATCCATGTTGAGTAGGCGATAGTGGTACGTGTGGGTTTGTGATTTGTAAGATTAATCTTTCTATTACTTTGGAAGGTGTGCATAGTAAAGTAATAGGTCTATAGGAAGCTGGTTCTGTTGGATTTTTGTTTGGTTTGAGTAGTGTAATAATTTTACCTTGTTTCCATATGTCAGGAATAATAGTGTTGGTATGAATATGTGCTGATATTTGTGAGAGCTAGTATTCTCTGTGGGCCCAAGTGTTTAAGGTGTATGTTAGATATGTTGTCTGGTCCAGTAGCCTTCGAATTCTTAATGTTTTTGATGATCTTGGTGGTCTGGTCTGTATTGAAGGGTGTAATGGTTGTGTCGAGTCTGTAGGTTTTCTTGTGTCTGGCTGTTTGTCTGTCTGTGTGTTTTTCTGGTTGTTGTCTCTGTTTAAGTGACTCTGCGTAGTGATTAACTAGAATGTTAGCTTGTTGTATATATGTTGGGATATTATTTTGGCTGCGACAGATAGCCGCGTGTGAGGTGTGAATGCCGCTGGTAGAGTGAGTAATGCTGTTTATGGTCTTGTATAGCCTGGATGTATCTGTAGAGTGGTGTAGTAGTGTTATGAATTCCCTAAATGTTTGTTTGTTTTTCTTTGAGTTTGTTGTTTATTTCTGTGTTGAGCTGTTGTATCTGCTGTTTTATGGCTTGTGTGTGTGGTGTTTGTGTGTTATGTTTGAGGTTGTTACGTTGCCTTATGAGGTAGGCTATTTCTCTAGTGTAATTTGGGTTGTATTTCCTAATGTTGCCTTTGGGTATGTATTTGTTTGCATTATTGATGATCTGATTAAATGTCTTGAGTGTTGTATTGATGTTTATGATGGGTGTGCTGTTTAATGTGGTGAATTGTTCCTCAGTCTGTATTTTGAACTGTTCCCAATCAGCTTTCTTGTAATTTCTCTAAGTGTGCCTAAAGCTGTTGAGGGCAGCGTGTAGAACGTGTTTTAATGAAGCGAGTGTTGCCTCACTGTAAAGTTAATCCTAGAGAGTTTTTTGCCCATGTTAATAGCAGAAAGCCAATTAAAAATTCTGTAGGTCTCCTGAAAGATAGAAATGGCGTACTGAAATTAAGTGATAAAGATATAGTTAGTACGTTAAACGAGTTCTTCGTTGCAGTCTTCAAGGAGGAAGACTTAATTGAAGTGCCAAATCCTCGGATTACGTATGACGGTGACCATCCCATAGAGACCATAAGTTTTACGAGAGATGAAGTACAGCGACTAATTGACAAGATGAATAAATACAAATCACCTGGTCCCGACTTATTTTTTCCAAGGGTATTAAAAGAGGTTAGCCACAATGTTGTTGACGACTTAGCAACCATATTCAAACAATCAGTCGAGTTAGGGAAAGTTCCAACCGACTGGAAGTTAGCAAATGTAACCAATCTTTAAAAAGGGTGATAGGGAAAATCCTTGTAATTACCGCTCGATCAATTTAACATAAATTCTCGACAAACTGTTGGAATCCACCATTACAGAACGTATTGTGTATCACTTTAAATCTAATAATCTGGTTTTTTATTCTCAACATGGGTTTAGGCGACATAGATCCTGTCTGACAAACCTGTTAGTTTTTCCATAATATGCATACTCTATAGTCTATAACAGTGATTCCCAACCTTTTCACCACAAAGGGCCCCTTTTATTTTTATTTTTCCCCACGGACCCCATGTTTTTGAAAGATTCCGTCTACCAAACAAACTGTTTTTATTAACTAATAACACTGGTCAACAAAGATTTTTCATCAGAGTAAAATTTGTGGTTGCTGGATAGCATTTTTCACGCTGATTCCAAAACTGCATTCAGATGTTTTCTAGCACATATAGTTTTCAAGATGAAGGCATATATATAACTACACAGATTTAACCATTTTAAATAGGCAAAATACTAATATTTCAACATTTGATTGTGTTTATTTTATTGTGTTTTTTTAGTTTATTCATCTTATTTATTTCAATTATCTTAATTATACATCTTATGTATTTCAGGTGTGAGCTTTTACGTCTAGCAGCATTGTGATTCAGGCAACAACGCCGTGCTTTGTGTGTCAAAAGATCAGTCCAGTCCAAGAACTTGTTGTGTCAAGTTGGTGTACATTTTTTTTTAATTTATAGTTTGCTCAGGTCAGTCAACATTAGTGATGGGACGATACCAAAATTTTTAACGATTCCGATTCCGATTCCGATTCCGATACCACTAAAAAGTCTCGATTCCGATACGATTCTCGATTCCGATTCCGATTCTCAATATTTTTAAATATAATTCTATACTTGTTTTTCTGGAAATTGTCATATTTTACTCTGGTAAGATTAACTATTTACATTATGAGTATGGTAATATAAATCATAAATTATAATAGATTGGTTCAAAAATAAAAATCAACTGTAAGTTGTAACAATTCATTTTAATCTTCTTGATTACACATCATGGATATACATTTTAATGTATAGCTACAATACAATAAAAATAACATTTGTTATCCTCTTTCATTTAAATTTTAAAGTTTACATTGCAAAACTGGTTCAATTAAAAGTTAAAGAATCGTTTTAAGAATCGGAAATCAGGGTACAATTCTCTCGATTCCGATTCCGATTCCTGAAAAATGCTCGATTCTTCCGATTCTCGATTCCGATTCCGATTAATCGTCCCATCACTAGTCAACATGCCTCGACAATGTAAGAATGACCCCGACAAGTTCTGTTTCGTATGCGGCCAGTTGACAACTAAAACACAGCGACGAAGTATTACAACCGACATTAAGAAAATATACAAGCTATACTTTGGTTGCCATCTAGGTGACCAAGATAAACCATGGGCGCCACATCAAATCTGTTCTGGCTGTTCAAATGGATTACGTGATTGGCTTAACAAAAAGAAAGCTTCAATGCCATTTGCCATACCCATGATATGGAGGGAGCCGAGAGATCATCATGAAGACTGTTATTTTTGTAGTGTGAACTTAATGGGGTTTTCTGCCAAGAACAAACACCAGATTGTATATCCAAACTTGGATTCAGCACGTAGACCAGTAAAACATGATGAAACATTGCCCATTCCAATTCCCCCAAGTGATAGGCTAGATTCTATCATAGATGACATGGAAAGTGATGAAGGTGCAACTGGCGTTTCCGGACCATCTGTAGAACCAGAGTACACTTTTGAAGGTAGACATTTAGAGCCTAAAAAGTTAACCCAAGGACAGTTGAATGATCTTGTTAGAGACTTATCGCTGTCTAAAGAGAAATCAGAGCTTCTCGCCTCAAGACTAAAGGAGAACAATTTACTTGAGAACAATGTTCGTATTAGTTACTACCGAAAGCGGAATTTTGAATTAACAGCATTCTTTTCAGTAGACGGTCCTCTCTGTTATTGCCATGACATCAATGGACTATTTACAGCCATATCTCAGACGTATGTGGCATCTGAGTGGCGCCTCTCTATTGATTCGTCGCAGAGAAGCCTGAAAGCAGTTTTTTTGCATAATGGTAATATAATGCCATCCATCCCCATTGCCCATTCCGTCCATCTAAAAGAGACATATGACAATATGGATATACTACTTAAGGCAATCAAATACGACAGTCATCAATGGAATGTTTGTGGAGATCTAAAAGTTTTCGGAATGCTTATGGGTATGCAGTCAGGATTCACAAAATTTTGTTGTTTCCTTTGCCTGTGGGACAGTCGCGCCACTATAGAACATTACACCAAAAGTGACTGGCCACTTAGGTATACGTATGTCCCAGGGATAAGCAATGTCCAGTCTGTCCCTTTAGTGGATCCCCAAAAGATCTATCTGCCACCTCTTCACATTAAACTTGGTTTAATGAAGAATTTTGTTAAAGCAATGGGTAAAGTCAATTCTGAAGGGTTCCAATACCTTTCAAGGAAATTTCCGAAGGTTACTGCAGCAAAATTGAAGGAAGGAATTTGTGTTGGGCCACAAATAAGGGAGGTTTCGAATGACACTGAATTTGAAAAAGTCCTAAGTCCTAAGTCCTAAGTCCTAAGTCCTAAGTCCGCTGGAATTGAAGGCTTGGCTGGCGTTCAAATGGATATGTGAAAACTTTCTTGGAAGCAACAAGTCACCTGCGTATAAGGATGGAGTCAAGAACCTCCTTGATGCCTTCAAAGAAATGGAGTGTCGAATGTCGTTAAAAATTCACTTCCTGCATTCCCACTTAGATTTCTTTCCTGAAAACCTTGGTGCAGTGAGTGACGAGCAAGGAGAGCGCTTCCATCAAGATATTCAGATGATGGAGAAGCGCTACCAAGGATATTGGAATGAAAGCATGATGGCGGACCATTGTTGGATGCTGTATCGTGAAAATCCAGGCCAAATTTACAAAAGGAAATCACACTCGCAGCTCTTTTAATAAAATAATGTATATATTCTTTATTTATAAGTACATTGAATAAGGTATATGATGTATTTGTTGTTTAGCATTCCTAAGTGTGATCTATACATCCATAAATTTTCTTATAGCAATATCAAAAACTTAAAAATATCAAAACCAGTGTATCTATATAACTATACGTGCTAGAAAACAAATAAAACCAGATTCGGAATCAGCGCGAAAAATGCATTAAGAAAAGTGTGATCATGTTTGTGATGAGGGAAAAACGTTTAATTTTGTTGGCCAGTGTAATTAACTCGTTTTCTCATTTTTCAGTATCAAATAAAGGACATATAAGTGAGTATGCAATTAAAATACAGCGTATTAAAAAAGTATTAATAATTCCAGCCAAGAGCAAGGAAACTTGAAATTTTAGCCTAAGCGCCCTTATCGTGGGTAAATGTACGATTTCCATTGGAACCTCTCGAAATATTGAAAGCTCACGGACCCCCAGTATTACCTTCGCGGACCCCCAGGGGTCCGGGGACCCCAGGTTGGGAACCACTGGTCTATACGATGCAAGTAGAGCAATAGATATAGTATATCTCAACTTTCAAAAAGCCTTTGACAAAGTCCCTCACGGGAGATTGATGGCTAAAATGAGAGGACTAGGAATCATCGGGCTCGTCTCCAACTGGATTGAAGATTGGTTAAAAGATAGAAAGCAGAGAGTGATAATAAATGGAGTGGGCTCCTCTCACCAGTGGTGTCCCTCATGGTTCCGTTCTGGGTCCTTTACTTTTTATCATCTATATTAACGATATAGACGTCGGGCTCCTAAGTACAATTTCCAAATTTGCTGACGATACGAAATTAGGAAGTAGTGTAGGTACTGAGAAGGGCGTAAGAACGCTTCAAAATGATATTGACAGGTTGGGCGAATGGTCTGCTGCTTGGCAGATGCCATTCAACTTGGACAAATGTAAGGTAATGCACATACGAGGAGGTTATAAAAACATGAAGACCGATTACTCTCTTGTGGAGGAACTTCACTGAGAAAGACTTAGGAATCTATATTAGTAATGATCTCAAACCGTGTAATGTCTATAATTCACTAGTCAGACCTCAACTCGAATAATGTGTGCAGTTTTGGTGTCCGTCCCTTAGGAAGGATATAGAAAGGTTCCAACCACTGCATGACTTGCAAACATGAAATTGTTTCTCGAGTCCTTTTTAGTGTCGTTCAGAAGGCATATTCGGAGCACTTAAGCTTTTTGGTAATAAGATATTGGAAAAGTTCCTGAGAGAATAAGAGATGTATTTGCGTTCTTTGATCGTTCCCTTGATTTTGGCATTTTAGTGACTTCACATTATTATTTTACTTGCAACAAAGAATTATGGTTTAATATCTTCATTCTTCATGCAATACGAAGCAGCAGTTCCTATGTTGTATTCAAATCTTCACCCATTCATATCTTCTCTCACTACTTTTGTAGATTATATTTCAGTGAGACATTACGATCCGTTTTCTGTGCAATTACAGTGCACTTAAATACGGCAACACTATTAACTTGAATGATGTATCATATTGATGGTACGTAGCTTTAGTAGGTGCCAAATATTTATATCCAAAGTCTTGTATATAATGTTCCTTTTTTTCGAAAGGGGTTGGGAGAGAGTACCAAATCAAGCACGCAACCAAAGGAAGTGAAAACCTTGGATGGCGCATTGGTCTACCAGGTTGCTTGCTCGTTAGGTTTCACCCTCCTCATAGTCAAAAACGAAGATGACGATGACAAAACTATCCTGAGCAAACTGAAGGAAATCGAGGCTTAGTCAGAAACGTGGGTGCAACAACCATCAGCAACAGTATGATCATCATCATCAGTGTTTATGTATAGAATTAAATTTAAGTTCGTATTTTTATTACTAAATTTAATACCAAGAGTATTGTAAATTTAAACGATTTCAAATACCACATTTTATTAAGGAGAATCCAGAATTAATTTCTACGCTTTGAGGTTGACTACTCGTGAGCGAATTGGTCGAAATTACTAAAGAAAATAAGGATTTTCGGTACTGATACAACTTGTTTTGAAATGTGTCCATCACTTCAGTTTTTAAATCCTCAATTATCTCTAAATTACATCTAATTTTACTTACTAAGGAGGGTGTGAATTACTTTTTGAACGTTACTTTAAAGATGTGAACGATGATTATCGGACAAGTGAATCTGTTCAGATAATGACTTTAAATGATAATTAATGTTCACAATGAACTCCCGGTACCTACAACAGATTTCCTTTTCATTTGTACTTAACTGTTACTAGAATTTCAGCTTTCCATAAAAGTATTAGTAATTTGTATTACATATTTTTTCTTTCTACTTTTTTAAGATAGTTTTATATTAAAGACCAAAAATTTTATATAGTTGTATATGTATTTCATTTACCAGTTAGCCTAGACAATCTTTTAAGGTTTTTTTTTTTAAGAAACCATTAGTTACAACAGTTGTCAGTTTTGCGTTTTATATATATATATATATATATATATATATATATATATATATATATGTATATGTATATATATGTGTGTGTGTGTGTGTGTTTGTATATGTAATTAAACTGTCATCAATTCTTTAGTGCTGTTTATCAGGTGACGAAAAAACAAGATAACTGTGTTCAGCAGCGTTTTGGACCTGTAGACCACAGTCCCTCTCGTTGCAAAGTTTGTCACATAATGCAAGAGCTTTACGTCAGTGTACGGCAGTGCTTCCTGAACTGAGGGGTGCTGGTGTGCGGTAATAAGTGTCAGTGTAAAGTTGCACTTTATCGTACACAAAATTCGTCTGCGACTAGATTTTGTTTTTTACTGGCTTTATATTCACTACAAAATAGCAAAAATGTTGTTCTAAATATATTTTAGCCCTGTTGAGTAGTGAATTGATGACTGCTAAAATTTACTTCATCACAGAAAGTTATATTAAGTACCTGCCTATGTAATCCCTTTAAATAATACTTAAAGTAATAGATAATAAATATAATTTAATGACATTCCTCTAAAGCTTGTAAAGCTTTGTTACTCTAAAAAACACTTAGCCGTCAGGATCGTCCAAATTTGATAGCACAAAGTACCTAACACAAATTCCAAAGTATGACATTTTTAGGTAATGCGCCCATTTCTCTTATTTCGTTTAGTCGTATTAACTTTATCTCAATTACTTTTAATCTGATTAGTTAAGTTATCTTTAAATAATAGCCTTAAAATAATATATTCAGCGTTTTTTTTCGGTCGGTCTTATGCCTTGAAAAGCGAAGCAAATTAACTAAAATTTTAAAGTTTCAAGTTGGATCTTAATGGTCTTCCGAGTACAGTATCGAGAAAACATGGTAACTGGGAAGTAATCTGGTATTGAAATCTTGTGATTTCTTCAAACTGCGAGTGAATGAATTTTTTATTTACATTATGACTACATTTTCATTCCATTTTTCAGTGCGTTTTTAGTCCCTTTATATTTATGATAATGGACTTTGTATCTCTTTTGTTAATACAAAATCAAGGGGAGAAAAACAATGATGAGAGTAGGTCGTTTACCAGTTCTTACGAATGCGAGTCTTAAGACAAATGTATGTGTTCACGTGCTTTGTAATGAGAATTAGACTTAAATCGCATAGTTATTAGTTACTATTCTTATGATGTTGAATCTATTTGAAATTGTAAATGTCTGCAATTTGGTACTGTTGGGTCAGAATACCTCATGAATATCTTAAAATGGAAGTTTAGTGATAGAATTTTCGTGAAATGTCCTTTTTTATTATTTATATTTATTTTGTAAACATTTTTGCATGCGTAGAATAGAAAAGTTTTACTTTAATGGCCGTATGTTAATACTGATAGTACTCAACTATTTTCTCTCTCTCTCTCTCTCTTTCTCCTTTCTCTCTCCCTCTTTCTCCTTTCTCTCTCCCTCTTTCTCCTTTCTCTCTCCCTTTTTCTCCTTTCTCTCTCCCTCTTTCTCCTTTCTCTCTCCCTTTTTCTCCCTTCTCTCTCCCCTTTTCTCCCTTCTCTCCCTTTTTCTCCCTTCACTCTCCCTTTTTCTCCCTTCACTCTCCCTTTTTCTCCCTTCACTCTCTCCCTTTTTCTCCCTTCACTCTCTCCCTTTTTCTCCCTTCACTCTCTCCCTTTTTCTCCCTTCACTCTCTCCCTTTTTCTCCCTTCACTCTCTCCCTTTTTCTCCCTTCACTCTCTCCCTTTTTCTCCCTTCACACTCTCCCTTTTTCTCCCTTCACTCTCTCCCTTTTTCTCCCTTCTCTCTCCCTTTTTCTCCCTTCTCTCTCCCTTTTTCTCCCTTCTCCCTCTCCTCTCTCTCCCTCTCTATTTGAGTGTGTAGAAAATTTTCCCTGGCACGCGTTGCCATTGGTACCTCCTCGGTATGGGCCGCAAGGCCTTTTGAGGTACTACTTTTCCTTGTAACTCTCCTTTCTCTCCCTCCCTCTCCTTTCTCTCCCTCCCTCTCCTTTCTCTCCCTCCCTCTCCTTTCTCTCTCCCTCCCTCTCCTTTCTCTCTCCCTCCCTCTCCTTTCTCTCTCCCTCTCCCTTCTCTCTCCCTCTCCCTTCTCTCTCCCTCTCCCTCTCCTTTCTCTCTCCCTCTCTCTCCTTTTTCTCTCTTTATTTAACTGATATGGTGTTAGAGTAATTTAAGTTATTTGTTAAATCTAAGTTTAATCTTATGCAAAATCACAGCCAAGAATTATTATTTTTGCCAGTCTGGGTTTTTTTTACTTATTCTTTGTACGTAAGCTTAAATAATAGATTGAAAGGATTTTTATCTTAAGAATGGAGAACCATAGAAATTTTTTATCTCATGGTTTTTATTTTAAGAAAGAGAATCAAAGATTTTTATCTCATTCCACAATAATTTTGTTCAGAATGAAGATAAATTTACAGTTTCTATAATTGCTTTTTTATTTATCCATTCGTGTTCGTAGACACGCCTGTACCAAAGGACACACTTTTCTCTTTTCCCCGTCAAACTGGCCTTCTACTCTCCATTCAATATGACTTGGGTGTAATTTCGGTGGCCCGAAGATATCCTTCCCCCCCCCCCCCCCCCCCGAAAATTCCATCCCCACGAAAATTCCACCCCACGAAAATTCCACCCCACGAAAAAAGAATGCAGGTTAAGAAAAATTTAAAAATGTAATTAAAACAAATATTTAATTAAAAATCACAGATAAAAGTAAAAATTTACTGAATATTTATCAACTAAAAAGAATGCAGGTTATGGGCAACACCTGTCAAAAAATTTAAACAGTTTTCAGTTTGGTAATTAAGAACCAACTTCTTCAGTCTTTCGTCGATAACTTCGTATTTTTTCTTTTCTTTACTGGATCACCGCGTCTCACATGGGCAATTTTTGTTTGCAGTAAAGCTTCCTCTTTTGCCAAAGCGCCACATAACTTCCATAAATTTGGGTGCATAGCAGTTATAGATGATTGAATGGCATTGTGGTACCCCTCGGCTGCATTATTCGATCTTGGAAGGTTATTTAAAATTCTTTCTCTTACATTCCACATTTCCATGGGAAAAAGAGGCTCACTTCTCCTGCGGCGAGAACCCCTTCCACGGCATATACCAATGTAAGCGGTTTCAAAATATGATATAAACTCGTCCGGAATATCGTCGTCATCAGATAGGTTTTCGAAAGCCTTGATAACGTCATCGATAGGTAAAAAAGCTAAGGCCGTAAAACGTTTAATTTTAAGGGCAAAGTTACTATCAGTGTTGTACCTAACGCGTTGACCAATGTCACATATTTTGCGCCAGCACGATTTTGCGAAATGAAAAAGACACCCATAAATTTGAGAATTCGGGAACACTGACATAAAGGCGATGTGAATGGCTTTTTCATAATCCATGATGCAGCAGTTGAGTTGACAATTTGGGCGTAATTCTTTAACAATTGAAAAGAGTCTTTTGTAGGTAATTTCCTGTTTATCTGGTAACATTGCAAATAATCGTGAGAAAGAAGTATCTCCCATTACAGCATGTATAGTGAACAGCTGAGTCCAATGCTTTGGCGAAACTTTAAAAGTTCCGTCACATCCATGACCTACTACTATTCGCAATGTCATCTAAACCATTTTCTGTTGAAAATATAATATCCGGGAAGAGTCATTAATGCCACTGTCAAATGCCAAAAACGACGAAACATCGGGAAGAATTTTAAAAGATTCAGGGATCTCATAACCTGTGCGACCGTTGGGAAGAGCGGCGGAGATTCCAGATTCTTTTTTTCTCCAGTTTTGGATATTGCGGGAAATCGAATTAACTGGCTGTAACATAGACTTTGCTTCTTCATCCAGCGACTGTAAAGATGCAGAAATCACTTCACGCGTGGTTGTTGTTGTTGATCCACATTTTTCCACTTTATCTCTCATAACATTCATAGCTCTTCGAGCTTCAATTTCCGCACTAGAAGACGGATGCGAATGACTACCAGAACGAAAAAGCATTGTTGGCTCACTAGAATCATAAGGTGTATGAATACGAGCAGTACAACCACTATAGAACTTTTCACATCGCCAATAAGTTTTTGTCTTTTTCACATTGTCCTTATGTTTTTCGTAAATGTAATTTTCTTCATCACATAACTTTCGCTTTCCTTTTTCTGTGGATATGAATGAGAGAGACATGGGTATGAACAAAACACTTATTTTAAGCTTGAAGACAACTGACTGCAAACTTTAAACTATAGTGACCTCGCCTCGGGCAAACAGTTGTGATGCGTTGATGCCAGTTTCTTAGTTGGTTTGAAGTAGTTGGTTCTCAATTACCGAGCTGAAAACTGTTTAATTATTTTTTTTTTTTTTTTTTTTTTTTTTAGATTCTTACATTTTTTGGGGTGGAATTTTCGGGGGTGGAATTTACATGGAACCATAATTTCTTCCTCCCTTTGCTGTTCAGTTTTTTACCTTTCTTTAACCCCTTCAGTCACAGTGAATATGTTTATTATAGGTTTAGTTTAGTTGTGGGAAAAGGAAGTGACGAGTTACTAAAATATTTGGTTTTGAATGACAATAAATCTTATATTTTTGGTATACATTTTGTTCAAAATTTTGGACGTCATGTCTGAAGGGGTTAACTGTTACTCCTTCAAAGTCCTCCTTACTCCATCTCCTTGTGCTCTTTCTTTACTTTAGTTTCGGCATGATATGACCTTAGCAGTTGAAGCGCCGGTGAAGAGCCAGTGAAGCACTGCTATTCTTAATGCTGCTTACGATGATTAGGTCCAAACCGCTGTCAGCAACTTCCAGGTTAAATCTCACCCCCAAGTCCACTGAGATTTCTTTCATTCTGTACCTGTAAACGAGAAGTAAAAAAACATTTAAATGATTTAATCATTAAGTGCTTCTCAATAGTCATACTCAGAATATACCGTGATGCATATCAAACATAAATTAAGTGTAAAGATCTTACCTCGTAACTGATGATGGATTCCCAAGACGGGAATGTCCTCGGCATCATCACCCTCTGCAGCAATGACTGGTAGAGTAACATTAAATCACCCAGTAACTTGCTAACATTACATTGCTCCCTTTCAAAAAGTTTATTCCACGGTTTACTTCGCTAACTATTGGCTGCAAAAAAGACAGGTATGCCTTGTTCACGAGGTCGGCGTACATTTGATACAGTAGTTCAGCAGTGTAATTCCTCTCTTCATCCTTCGATATCTGAAAAATATCGGATTCTTTAATTCATGATATGAATATTCTGTAACTTGTATACACATGCCCTACGTGTATGTGTGTGTTTACATGAATATAACTCGCCTGAAAAAGGTGTTTTAGCTCACTGAACTGCTCCAGGATTCTTGTGACACATGGCGCAACTGCCATCCACCTCGTCTCGGACAATTGCAGAATCTTGAGTGGTTGCTGCCCAACATTAATTGTGCTGTAAATCTGCCTGTGCTCCTGCTGCCGAAGTGTGCTGTGAGAGAAGTATCTGCAGGTCTCTGCAACCATAAATTCAAGATTTCTCAGGCAATGCTTTTATGGCGTAGGAAGCACACAGCTGCAGAGAGTAGCATATGTACTTGATGTGCACAACATTAGGGTTTACTTCTCCGAATCTTGATATTACAGAGTTATGTGCCCCACACACGGTGTTGCAACCATCAGTTGCCAACCAAATACACTTCCTAGCATCTAGATTGAACGTTTCCAAAGATTTCAAAAGTGCACTTGTTACTGCCTCAGCCGTGCCTGATTCTAAATTGACCAATTCCAAAAATGAAGTAATCTTATTCTTTTTTAGGCTTGGGTAGGGAACAACTACGACTGTTTCTCTGTTGCTATATCTGTACTTTCATCAATAAATAAATAATCAGTGAGTAAGGACTCGTCAGTGTCCTCTCAAGCTTTTGAGCATTGATGGGCCAAGCACATGATTGACTAGTGCTGTCTTTCGAGGAAGTACTTTTCACTAGTTCCCCAAGATCAATTCTTCTTATACTTGAGTGACATGCAATGTATGCTGCCAGTTTTACTTCGTCCACTTTTTTTACAATTCCCGTTTGAAATAATGATCTTGCATTTGAAAATGGAGCAATATGCTGCTTGTCTCTTTCAGTTGCAGAATGGGTAATTAAGTCACCGTGGTGAGCTCTTATATAACTTTTGCACACTTTGCAAGCAGCTTTTGTTTCGTCACCCGAAACATTAGTAATCGAGTCTTAATTCTTTTTCCTTTTCCTACTCTGTTATAGCGCTTACAGTATTTTACCTATTTACCCCTAGTTAAGTCTATTGATAACCAGAACAAGTTCATTTTTGGCAAATGAACACTGAACTGACCTGAAACTCAGTTGAACGCAGAATATGTAAAAGCTGAACACAAGGACAAGGAGGAAGTTTTGATTCTCAGACGCTCATCGGTAAATAGCCCAATGAGTAACCCAACTGCAATTAATATAGCCCCAAAACCCGCAACTAGCAGCCCACGCCTTAACCACTGGGCTACCAATGGTACCCATTTATCTACCAACCAATTGTTTGTGTGTGGAAGGATGAACAGCTGGGTTTTGCTGCGCGCCGCCTGCCGTCATCGGGTCTCGATCCCGGGGCCGATGAATTCGTAATCAGCAACGCTAAGCACACCACCATGGAGGCGTATTAATAAATATTTATTATTGTACGTAAAATGTCTGAACTGGACCCCAGTATTTTATATTTCGTACAAGTACTCTCGATTCATTTTCCTTGGGTGTTCCAATGGTTTCGTGCCCGAATGCATGCATGCTTCAGATTATCACTATAGGGCTATCTTATTTTAAGCTCGCCCTAACAACGTTCGGAATCTAACCCCTAACCAAATGTGGCATCCGAACTGTAGTTCTAAAAAGTGTCCTGGTTTTAATTGATCGAGAACGGTTACATTCACTGGCATAGGTGAGGAAAAGAAATAAACCGAAGGGTGTAGGCGGCGAAGCACTTCGAAATGAATGCTGTCAGAGCCGGCTGCAGAGTTGCCGCAGGAAGCTAACGCCGATCTCAGCTCCGACATAGAAAAAAGGCGGTTATTGGGAGTCTGACAAAGGTGTCGGGAGCGAACAAGCAAAGCCTTACGTCGGAGGAAGGTAGGATCACGGTGGTCATGTCTGGAAATGGAGGTTATGGTTGAGGCCAAGGTCTCGGCCACTGCAGTAGGAGAGGACACACTGGGCGTCCGTCTATTGTAAGGAAGAGAGAAAGATTTTTCGGAAATTTTCCGAATCTTGTTCCAGATTCGGGAGGAAGGGGTGCGGGAGGTGAGAGAGGAGACGTAAGGTCGCCAAGAAAAGCTGCGGGCTTCACGGACTGTGCGATGAGCTTGAGTTCGCGCACGTTTAAAGGCTATTGAATCTGCTAGGGATGGATTGTGTTAAAGACGGTGAAAGGCCGACTTCTTAGCCCGAACGGCCAGAGTGCATGTTGGGGTCCACCATGGAACCGAAGGGGCAGAGGTACGGGGAAATGTTGATTTGGGAATGGAGGACAGAGCGGCACAAGTGATGTGATCGGTGAGGTAGTTAGAGGCAGCATCGACAGTCGGGAAGTTACTCAAAGTTGCAGAGGTTTGACTTTTCAGAGTAGAAAAGAGGCCAGTCAGCTTTAGCGAGGGACCATCGGGTAGGAAGAGCCGAGGAACTGGGAGTCCGGGACGTACGGAGGAGGAGGAAATGATCACTACCGTAAAAGTCTGGAGTGACAGACCAAGAGAAGTCAAGGAAGATGGAAGGAGAAGTAAGCGAAAGATCTATGGTGGAAAACGTACGGGTCTGGAGGTGAAAAGCTGTGGACTGGCCGGTGTTGAGAAGACAGACAGAGAAGTAGTTGAAAGAAGGGAGACCACAACGCCACCCCGCCACCCCTCCCCTTTCCCCCAGAAGGAGAAAGGGGAGGAGGAAGCTGCAGGAGTAGAGCAGAAAGATCGTCAACAAAAAGTTCCTGTGACGGAGGGAGATATAAAGGGTAAACTGAATATAAACGGTCAATTAAAACCTGGGCCGCTACTGCCTGGAGAGAGGTGCTGAGGGAAGGGGAGTAGACGGCATGTCAGAACGGATGAAAACGGCTGTACAGTGTACCCCCATGGGGGGGCTGCATCAGACGGAGGGGGAGGGAGAAGACAAATGAAGAAAACCTTCGGAGAGGGCGCAAGGGGCGAACACCAAGTTGAGTCTCCTGAAGGCAGAGGCACACTGGGTCAAAATCCTGTATAAGGAGGAGGAAGTCCTCACAATTAGGAAGGCCTCAGGAATTCCATTGAAGGATAGCTGCCATCAAGAGCGGAATACAGGGGGAGCGAAAGGCGTAATTGGGCGAGATTTAGAGACATGACCAGAATGACGAGCTGACGAAGCTGGGGGTTGGGATAAAGAAGGGGTGATCGAGGAACGGAGGAAAGGAGATGGAGGGGGTTTAGTTTTCGGGGGGGAAATGCGAGAATGGGGGTAGGAAGCAGTGCGAGGTGAATCTAACTTCTGAGATGGGGGTGGAGGAGAAAATGCCGAGGGCATTGGGAGGACAAGGAGGGAGCGGGGAGGAGGAGAATGGGTGTATAAAGCGGGCAGGGGTGAATCTGGTTTTCGGGGCGGAGGTGAAGATACCAAGGGCATTGGGAGGTTAACGAGGGTGGATGTCGGCTTGAATTTGAATTGCAGAGGCCGCATGACCACCATCAAGAATAGAGGAGGAAAGGGGCCTTAGAGGAACCTAGGGGAACTTAGAGGAGCCGGCAAAACGAGAGGGATCACTGAAGGCGGAAGGGATGTGAAGGTAGGAGAAAGAGAACTGGTAGAAGGGGGAGCGAAAGAACGAGGAGACATGGGGGGGCGGGTCTGAGCAAGGAAACTTGGCAGAGGGACCCAAACGCCGGGGGCTGGCGATGGGTCGTTTAAAAGAAGAGCGGAGTGGAGGAAAGACTAGAAGAGGGAGCGGTTTTCGATATATATGCAGAAATGTCAGCAATGGTTTCAGGAGGGGGAGTAAGCGGATTAGTTGCAACTGAGGTGGAGCAGATGGGGACAGTGGAATTGAAAGTTCTAGGGGGACGGGCTGGAGAGATAGTGAACACTGGGGGTGGAGATGACGAGAAGGTAGAGGACGGGATAGGCGGACGGGTGGATGAGGCCTGGTCAGGCCTAGAATGGTAGGGTGTGGAAGAGGACGCTACAGAGGTGGTCGAAGTCCGGGGCGAACGGGAGGTAGCTGGGTGGGAAGAGCGCAGTTTGGGCAAAGGTACGGCCTGGACGTGCAAATCGGGACCTAACGCGGGCCCTCGCTTCCTGGAAGCTAACCTTGTCAGTTTCCCGGACTGACAGGACCTCACGCTCGAATAAGCACGTCGGACAGGTATAGGAGGAGGCGGCGTGGTCTTCTCCGCAGTTGGCGCAGCGGGGAGGATTCGAACAGGAGGAACCATGTGTCGGAAACGCGCAATTGACACAAATACCAGGAGAACTTTGGCATGTCTTACTGACATGTCCGAACCTCTGGCAAGTAAAACATCGGCGTGGTCTGGGGATATAACGGCGGACTGGAAATTGAAGATAACCGGCCCTAATTTTCTCAGGTAACTGGGAACGAGCAAAAGTCAGGATCAATAAAGGAGATGGAATCCTTACCCCCTGAACCATACGGGGGTGGTGGGCGGTAAACACGGGTCACATTCTGAGAGGAGAGGCGGGTGAGAAGATCCGACTCTGAGTATTCCAAAAGGCGGGGAACATGCACTACACCCGTACAAGTGTTAAAGGTAGAGTGGGGGAGACAATCCAGGGGAACAGAAGACAGGATCGAGAGGGACGAAACCTTCTGGTGCTGGGCTCTAGAGGAGACTTCCACCACAAGGGAGCCATCCCGCTATGAGAGGGGGGGTGAAGAGGCGGAAGAACTGAGGACAAGAAACCGAGGATAATCAGGGTCAGAGTCGTCGGCCCCTACGAAGGGGTCAAAAGACTTGCGGGAATAAGACGTGCGAGAAGTCTTTGAATGAGGAGGACGCGAGTGTTCCGCAGCCCGAGGGGATTCAACCCCATCAAGATGCGGTCTTCCAGTGGTAGAGGACTCGAGGGCCTGGTTGCCCACCACCCGAGTGCTAAGAGAAGGAATAGTCCGAGAATTAGAAGCAGAAGTCGTAAGCCGAGTAGAAGAAGCCATAGCAAACAAAAAGGAAGCTTCATCCCCCGCGCGCATCCAGCCACCACCGACTCCAACAAGGGAAAGGCGAAACGTGGGCACACTCGGTCCCACCGCCAATAGATGTTACGCAGGGGAGATACACCCATACCCAGTCCCCGTCCCTGAAAGGCGGCCACTCTCATCCAACGCGCGGTGAGATATGGCAGGAACAGGGCTTGGTTTAAGAGCGACAAGGGTGAAAGACAACCACCTCCCTCACCCAAGGTCCAAGGAAAGAGTCAAGGTCCAAAACAAAGCAAAATACGAGGGGGGGGGGAGGTAAAGCCAGTTGTAGTTGGGGAAAGAGGGAGAAAGAAAGAAAGAAAGAAACATAAGCAGGAGATCAGACGGTTCCAATTGTCTACGAAGGCAGAGAGAGCCCTCTTCGAAGGAAGATGCATTCCCACATTGGCCACAGAGGGACGCGCCCGATAGCTCCGGACAAAGCAAAGGGAATGGTGCAGAGAGTTTTTGCTGCAACTGATAAGACAAATACAAAGGAGACTGCCTACAAATATACACCGTTTACAGAGTGTAAGTGCACTATCTCCCGAGACTGTGCTTGGTGTGCGAAAGCCTAAATTATTAGAGCTCAGTTTCTTGAAATTGTACAGGGTGTTCGAAAAGTCTCGTCAACCCATACAAAATGTATATATTGTAATACCGATTTTATTTTTGTACGATTAATTGAATTTATATGTGATTCATTAACCTTTTTTTTTTCTTTTCCAGGTATTAGAGTTGTGTGAACAATGGCAGACCAGTCCACTTACACTCTGGAGGAAAGGATAGTGATGAGCACATGGGCTCATGAAAGGTCACTTACTGGCAAAACGATGCATGATATCCAGAATGATTTCAACACAAGATTCAATGAGGCTGCACCACCAAACAAGACGGTATTACGCTGGGAGAAAAAGCTGTTTGAAACTGGCTCCATCAAGGACAGACCACGATCGGGAAGACCAACAACGCGAGCAGAACAATGTGAAGGTGTGATTGCATCGGTGGCTCGTTCACCGAAAATATCACTTCGGAAACGATCACAAGAACTTGCACTTCCTATGTCCACAATGAGAGATCACATGACAAAAGATCTCGGCATGAAACCATACCGCCCGTCATTTGTTATGTGAATGTAATTACTGTAATTAAAGTAATTGTTGCTAGTGACTTGTTTCTTAAATTACACCTACCACATATAAATACAATTAATCACACAAAAATAAAATTGGTATTACAATATGTACATTTTGTAGGGGGTGACGGGACTTTTCGAACACCCTGTTCAATGGAGATTTAGGTAATCTGGAGAAGCAATGGCACAGGATCGAGAGCGTAGATTGGGAGCAGAAACTCACTCCCAATGAATTTTGGATGGAAGTATATCATCACAAAGATGCGGCAGGAGATCATGATTTCAAAGATCTTGGTAATTTTGCATTGTCATTGATCGCAATGCCTTTGAGCAATGCAGCCGTAGAGAAAGTATTTTTTACAGAGAGTCTTGCGAAAAATAAGATTCGGAACAGAATGCAGCAAAGGACACTTGAAAATACACTGCATGTACATTGTACGTGCTTACATGGCAAGACATGGTATATGCTGCAACGAATATATCCCTGATAGAGCAACACACTCGCAGTTAAATCAGGATATGTACGAAACCTTTAGTACAGTAGAAAATGATGATGCTGTTGTTGATAAAGATATAATTACGAGTTGACACTATATCTTCCTCATGAGTAAATATTGAGTTTTTTATTTCTCCTCATACAAGAGCTCTCACCAACGCACTGTAGAACTGTATGATGACTTGTATATAATGTTTTACGTATGCAAAATAAAACGATCATTCGCTGATTTAATGATGTTCATCTATCTGAAATCTGTTTGTTGTTACCCTTTTTTGTATTTCTGCTATGATGATGATGATAATAATAATAATAATAAAAATAAATAAAAAATAAGTAAATAAATACTCGAAATTAATTTTTAAACATTGGGCTACTTTTGAACTACTTTTCGTTGGAAAGTGGGCGGGTTGCTCACACTGACCTGACAGCCCTAGCAACAGTTTAACGTAGAAACGTTACGTTAAACTGGACCGGCATTAAATGCGAGAGGCTCTTCTATTTTCAATAGGGATCTACAGATCTGAAGAAGCTAAGGCTAACAAAGACCCTAAGATCCACTCTAAGGTTAGCCCAAGAGAAGGAAGAGGGTAGTGGGTTAAAAGAAGAGAATAAGGGGTTAAGTAAGTAGCAAAACCTATTATTCGTGGGTTAACATTCATTCAGAAAAAGAGCGAGAAAGACTCACCATCATCATCCGCCGGCCACTACCGATAAGTCGGAAAATAGTCGAAGATAATAGGAAAAGGGTGAAAGATGAAAAGAAATAAAATAAGAACCCTTACAAACCATGCAAACACAGTCTTAACCCAAACACTGTCATCCTGCAAACGTCTGTCACGCAACTTAAATCCGTTATTACAAAATCCCTATTATCGAAAGTGAACAGTTTGTCAAAATTTACGTTATCGATTTTATTAACGATTTTGAAAACTTCAATAAGCTCCCCCTTAATCTCCTAGTTTCGAGTGAATACAACTCTCACTCTTTAATCCTATCTTCGTAAGACTTGTTGCGCAATGACGGAATTAGTTTCGTGGCGCGACGCTGAACCTTTTCCAACCTATCAATATCCTCACGCAAATACGAGCACCAAAACTGAACGGCATATTCTAAATGAAGCCTGACTAGGGACTTGTAAAGGGGCAATATAATATTCTTCGAGGCTATGAGGCCTAACATCCTATTGGCTTTTGTGCAAGACTCCAGACACTGGTTCCTAACTTTTAAATCCTTAAATACGCGTACGCCTAAATCTACTTCCTCGTCAACGCTCGCTAACTGTCTATTGTCCATCGTGTACGTGTAATTATTGTTACGAGAACCTATATGCAAAACTTTACATTTGTCTACGTTAAATTGCATCTGCCACTTATCCGTCCATTCCATAATCATATTTACATCGTCTTGGAGCCTATTTCTATCGTCCACGTTAACAACTTCACCGCCTATTTTAGTATCGTCCGCGAATTTTGACACGTTAATGGTCAAGCTTACATCTTTGTCGTTAATGTAGATTAAGAATAGCAATGAGCCTAACACTGAATCCTGTGGGACACCGCTAGCTACACCCAACCACCCCGATTCACTACCATTAGCAATGACCCTCTGTTTCCTAGCACGAAGCCATTCCTCTAACCAGTTAGCTACCTGACTGCGTATACCGTGCGCTTTAACCTTCGCAATTAATCTTCTATGCGGAACTGTATCGAACGCTTTTTTAAAGTCTAAATAAATAACGTCAGCCGCTCTATGCCTATCGTATTTGCGCACTGTTTCGTTATAAAACTCTAACAAATTAGTTAAACAAGATTTATGGTGTCGAAACCCATGCTGACTACTATTAAGGGTCATTCCATGTCAGTTCAACGGCGAAAAAAACGTGACCATCACCGATTTTTTTTTTTACAATTGGCATACTTATAGATCTCTATGAGAAAAACAGAATGACGTTTGTTTCAACACTCTAGGTCATATGGTTCCGGAGATATGGCCCTTCGAATTTTGTAAGAAAAAGGTCAATTTCCAAGGTCATACCATATTTCAACATGAAATATCTCGGCTCCTATTGCACTTACAGAGACCATTGAAACACTATTTTAAAGTTTTTAAGCAGATCTACAACTTTGTTCCTATTCATATTTTACCTCAGTGGTAAAAAAAAAAGTTGATCTTATTTTTGGCATTTGACCTTGTGTAGGTCAATTAATGTCAACCGATTTTTTTCTCCTTTCATCCAATTTTGGGTACACATGTCTGCCTTAACCTAAAACAAGATTTTTAGTGTTGATTAAGTTAGTATAGACGCTACAGCCATTTCAGTGGACCATACCCACCTCCATTTTGACCAAGTACCTTTTTCCACCAAACTTTGGAGCACCGTATCTTTGGAACTGTTTGAGCTAGAGTGTTGAGAAAAATACCATTAGATTTTTCTTACTGAGATATAATTATAATGTCTGCTAATTTTAAAAAAAAATCGGTAATTATCTAACCTAACCTAACCTAGTTATTTGGTCGAATAAGTATCCGGCCTTTTATAAATTTTTTTGTTTTTTGTATATTTCAGAGAATTATATAATATAGGTAATTTAAATTACATAATTAATTAATTTATATAGACATTCAAAAGTGTGAAGAACTTCGAACCTGCTATCCTGTTTAAAGGTAAAGCTATGTACGTATATAAGTACCTTATACTAGGCTATAGGTAATACCCTATAGAATAAGTTCAGTTTTAAGAGTTAGATGAGTTTTAATAGAATTACTTAACTTTGTGTAATTTATTCATTGTGTACAACAGTATGTACCCATGTGAAAATAAGCTTATTTAAACCTTGGAGCAAGGATTTTTTTGCCATCTGTATTTATTCCAATCTGTAAATCAAACTGCACATTTTTTCTTCTTGTAGACCTCTGAAACAAGATCAGTAGGTCCCAAATTTTATTTGTGCCATCTAAGCAAAAATAGCTTTTAACAGGGTTGGATACAATGAATAATTATAATTGTATTTTTAATTAATTGATCCTAATTTCCATTAATTGTAATTATAATTGATTCAAAATAAAATAAAAATAAAGGTAATTGTAATTGATTTTTGAGCTATAACTGATGTAATTGATCAATAATGTCAATTGTTAAAAATTATATCTCTAGATCTGGCAGTCATACATCATTCAATGAAAATAAACCTTTGATAGTTTATTTAGTTATACTTAAATATAGATATATATTTATTTTAGATATATAGAATAGATAGTTATATTTGTGTAATTGTAATTGATTCAGACAAAATTAATTGTAATTGCAATTGATCTTGAAATTGTGAAGTACAATACCAACTGTAATTAATTTGAAGAGAAATAAAAAAAATTGTAATTGTTTCCATTTTGTGTAATTGAACCCAACCCTGGCTTTTAAGCTACATGTATTTTTTTTTCTTTTTAGATAAACATGGATTTCAGCAGTTTGAATATGGGCAGGTTCTGTTGTGACCCATTTAAAAACAAAGGAAAAGTGAAAAAAGGCATTCGTGCATTGACTAAAAATTTGATTGATCAAAATCCTGAATTGAAACTAACAAATAATCATAAAGCATGTGCAACCTGTTGAAATATGCTAGCAAATCGTCCATCCCCAATGCCTGAATGTGAACCACTTGAAAAATCACTATCCACCTCATCAAGTGCCCCATCTGAGCTAGAAACCGTTGGAGATGTAGTTGAAATGCAGTATGAGCTTAGTAAATTCAATGCTTCATTGGCCACACTTGATGAGACCCCAATAAAACCATGTAAACTCTCTGACAGCGCTGGTTACGCAAAGAGAAAGTTGAGGAAAGTAGAAGGAGTTGTGAAAAGAAAGCTTGAACTTGCAACTAAACAACCAATTTCATGCAGTGACTCAGATGATACAGAACTGGAGATTCTTCAACAACTAAAAGAGAAATTTAATCAAGTGACAAGTCGAAGTGAAAAACTGACAATTCTTACCATCCTACCAAAAAGATGGACACAAGTAAAGATCAGAAAAGAATTTAAGTGCTCAGATTACATGGCTAGGCAAGCAAAGAGTTTGGTAAGGGAGAAGGGAGTGCTTTCAACTCCTAATCCGCGTTTGGGGAAACGCCTGAATAGTGAAACTGCTGCCAAAGTAATTGACTTCTATCATTCACCAGATGTGAGTAAACAGATGCTAGGGTTGAAAGACTATGTTTCTGTAAAAGGAGCTGATAGTAGGCGGGAAAGAAAACAAAAATCGCTAATCTTATGCAACCTAAAAGAAGCATTTGAGCTTTTTAAAACAAACCATCCAACAATTAAAATAAGATTTTCAAAATTAGCATAGCTTCGGCCAAAAGAATGTGTTGCCAGGTGCCAGTGGAATGTCTAAGTTAGTTCCGTGGTACTTAAATTTTGTATTATCATTGTTTATTAAAACCATTGTGTTTATTGTACCATTTATCTATTAATTATATTTTGTATTTACGTTAGTATCTTAGCATTCCTATTTAAATTTTAATCTTATTAGGCAGGACTAAAGTCTCTTATTATAGGTTTTTCTTTCTTACTGTTTGCTGTTGAATAATGATCTCAGTTTTCGTCTAAGGTCAAATCTTTGGTAGGATAAATAATTACCTTGAAAGGCGTATACAAATACTTTATTATTATTATAAATGTAACAATAATGGCTTCCATAAAATATATTGTAAATACCTAATAACTGCCTTTTTTAGCCCTTTCGCTCACGAATTATGACAGGGTAAAAAAGAAATTTGCCTTATATGTGGTTATATAAGAATCAATATGGTTTATTTTTCAGCTATACAATTGTCTACCCAGTGAGTGAAAGGGTTAAATATAAAGTTATGTTGATGCCTCTTTTTTCATGGTTTCACCCAGCAAGACAAGAATCGGTTCCATTAACTCAATTGGTAAAAATAAAGGAATAGGTTATTTTAATATACATATTAAAAGGCAAATTGTCTTAAAAATAGCAGACATTATAGATCTCAGTGAGACAAATCTAATGGTACTTATCTCAACACTCTAGCTCAAACAGTTCCAAAGAAACGGCGCTCCAAATTTTGGTGGAAAAAGGTACTTGGTCAAAATGGAGGTAGGTATGAGTAGTATAGCCGAAAAATAGACGAGTGCAAGAATGTTGTAATGCTGCAAAAGATAATGATCAATGTTGCAAAAGGGGTGGGGGTATGTTGCAAATGAGTGCAATGAAGGGGGTGGGGTATGTTGCAAATGGGTGCAATGAAGTGGGTGCAACAAGGGGTCATGAAACTTGGAGGCGGCGTTATCCCCCAAGAGAAAGGCAGGACAAGGAGAGAGTTGTTCACCTGGCTCCTGCCAAGTGAATAATAACGCTTCAGCCGACCCACCGTCCTCTTATAGACTCCTAATCAGCCAGTTGGCTTAGAAGACGTAAATGGCTTGTTCAGGTTGAGTTGTCAGATACTACTTTTTATTTTAACTGTTCAGGTATACATTATTAGAGCTAGTTGCTAGATACCACCATTTATTTTAATTCACACGAGTTGCCGCTTTTAATTGTTCAGGTATACATTATTAGGTTCCCAGATTGTATAATTTATTTAATTAATTCTTAAAAGTTGGCTTAGAATTCCGCAAGTAGGTTTAGAAGGCGTAACCAGCAATTTGGCATAATTGTTTATAACCAAAAGAATTAAATAAAACATTACATCATTCTGTTTATTATAAATATATAGAAAATAAATATACATTTGAATGATCAATTAAAAATAATAAAGTTTAAGAAATATGAACGAGGAATATGCATATAATCAAAAAATATATCGGTCAATATAATAGTACAGGAGAAATATATATATATATATATATATATATATATATATATATATATATATATATATATATATATATACAATTATATTATGGAAATATATAGAAAATAAATATACATTGGAATGATAAAAAACAAAAATAAAAAATAATATAAACATCAATATAGCAGAAATATATACACACAATTATGTTAAATAAATACATACACTTTATCTTCTACCGCGCAAAATTAAAATAAGAACTACAAAACGTATAACCGTCAATATAACAGTAAAGGAGAAAAAAAAAAAATATATATATATATATACACACAAATATGTTAAATATAAGAACAATGTTGCAAGAGTTAATGATCGATGTTGCAAAGGGGGGAGCGGGGGTTTGTTGCAAAGGGGGAGGGGTATGCAATGAAGGGGTGAAGTATGCAGTGAAGGGGGGAAGGGGTAGCCCTAGAGGGGGGAGAGGGGCGGGTTCTTCGAGGAGAGAAGGGAGGATGACCTCCCCCCCCCAAAGGGGTTGTCTTAACCTAGGAGAGAAAGAGAAAGGATAGACGGAGGAGGGCTTTGGGGAGAGAAGGTGGGATGTCTTTACTCCCCCAAAGGGAAACCTAACCTAAGTCTTAACCTAAGAAGGAAGGAGAGAGTTCTTTATTCAGCCGCAGTCATCATCAAACTGGCCGCTCTGAAGCGAGGCGGGTCTTATATAGAGGAGGGTTGAGTTGCCAGATACCATTTTTTATTTTAATTGTACAGGCATACATTATTAGAGTGAGTTGCTAAACACCACCATTTATTTTAATTCGTTACCAAAGCAAACGTACTTTCTGAAACCGAAATTGACAATAAAAAATTCAATATGTTCATTCATTAATTATTGTAAATAAATAGAATTTGCCTTCTACTGCACAAAAAATAATATAATACGAAACGTACAATCGTCAAAATAATAATTCAGACGAAATACACACACACAACACACACACACACACACACACAATTGAACAACTTTCTCCTTACCTTATATATATATATATATATATATATATATATATATATATATATAAAGAATCATATTAGCTGTCTATTTAATTTTGTCATTCCTTATATATATATATATATATATATATATATATATATATATATTAATATAAAGAACGACGCTTGTATAGAAGAACATTCCGCACAAGATGAAGAGGGAGAACGAACAAATGAAAAATGAGGTAACCACCCGGGAATCGAACGCGGGATCTTCCGATTGCCGGTCAGATATGCTAACCACTACACCATTGGCCTCGATTAATCAGAAGTCGTAATTCTCCTACATACGAGCAGAAACCAATGCCCTGAGGGGGCACCTCCCGCATGCCGCACATATATACATTTTTGCTCGTATGTAGGAGAATTACGACTTCTGATTAATCGAGGCCCATGGTGTAGTGGTTAGCATATCTGACCGGCAATCGGAAGATCCCGGGTTCGATTCTCGGGTGGTTACCTCATTTTTCATTTGTTCATTCTCCCTCCTCATCTTGTGCGGAACATTCTTCTATACAAGCGTCGTTCTTTACATTAATTATACTGTGTGTTGTTTGCAGTTAAAATGTATATATGTGCGGCATGCGGGAGGTGCCCCCTCAGGGCATTGGTTTCTGCTCGTATGTAGGAGAATTACGACTTCTGATTAATCGAGGCCCATGGTATAGTGGCTAGCATATCTGACCGGCAAACGGGCAAACGGAAGATCCCGGGTTCGATTCCCGGGTGGTTACCTCATTTTTCATTTGTTCGTTCTCCCTCATCTTGTGCGAAACGTTCTTCTATACAAGCGTCGTTCTTTACATTAATTATACTGTGTGTACCCTCGGTATGCTACTGGTGGATTAGCTGGCGGTTGAGAGATCAGGGCGATGGCATTTCTACCCGCCCGGATTAATGTATTCGGTTTCCACGTTAAACTGTCGGTCTAAGGCGGAGTGAAAAGCTTAACCGTTGTTAGAACGAACAATTCGGCGAGAAAGTTAATTATTATTATTGCAATTTGTACCACCCTATATATATATATATATATATTATTATATATATATAATATATATATATAATGTATGTGTGTGTGTGTGTTTTGAAAAATGTATAATAATAATAATAATATATCTATCCATTTTTTTTAATTCATTTCAATAACTAAGAAGATGATATACAAAATAAGTGTAAATAAAAATAACTAAGTTGATAAAATATAAAACATTTTTTATTTGCAAGGAACAGTCGTTTGGAGTGTGAAGCGTGTCTTTGGGAGAAAGTTTTTGACCCAAATTCCTTTCACGCTAGTTTGTGGTTTTAAAAGGCCTCGGGCTGGACCTTTTGCTGGATATTCTCATTACCTGCCTCCTCTCGCTGTAGTCTGAAAACCCCCCTCCCAGAATACGCACCAGACATTTTTACGGAGGGAGATTTTCATGAACTAAACACATTTTATAGCGGTTTTAATGTTTTATCACTCAACATTTCCACAAAGTAAACATCTTCACACTCCGGCGCACTATTTGAGAGAGACAAGATTTACATTCTCAGTCGCAGGGTACGGTATGAAGCAATATATTATAATTTAACTTGTCGCACCACTCATCAATAAGACTCACTAACCATAACCGCTGCTTCTCTTCTGCATGTGTTGTTTCTTCTACTTCACGGTATATGTAAGCTTTTATAAAGTTTAGTCCTCCAACATAATTCAATACATGACTTGTACCACGTGACATATGCATGATAAATGAAATGCAGTACATTCCACACGCATTACTAAAATATCCTTCCTTCGCACGGTTTAATGTAGCCTTAAAAGCATCAAAGGATGGTAGAATAGGAGTCTTTCAGTATCCATCACATACTCACACTACCGAATATTACTTCATAAAACTCGAGTACGCAATATTAAAGGTAGCCATCATATTTTTCGTCTACGTCAGAGAATACACATTTGAAATCCACGGCTTGCACCGCTCAACTGAGCACGCAGGGATGCTCAGGTAGTAGCAGGAGTCACGTAACCGATCATACAGGGGGCGGAGCTTAGGACAGATAATTCAAATTAATGAATTTATTAATATTTTACAAACTGTTAATTTCTAGGAGAAAGAATAAGCGCGAGATAGCCCATCATAAAAGTTACGCCAGGAATTCCTGGGGTACTGGGGCACAATAGTACCCCGGGTAGAGTTTAAGGGTTAAACTTTCAAAAAACTCGTAATAATTTTGATACTACGATTTCAAGGTTTTACGCACTTCTCTGTTCATAGTTAAACATATGCGTAAGTTTTCTTCAAAATTGATATTAAGTCAGTTTAAAACTTAAGCTTACATAATGTTTAGCTAACTTTAAACATGCTTTTTGTTATGTATTAAAATCAATTATTACTTATTTGAGGTTTGATAGTTCTTCCTCTTTCGAACTGTTATCTGAAAGCTCTACAGTCTGTGGTTCTTATAGTTTTCAGTCCAACTTATTAATGTTATCTTAAAAGGACAGGACGTGGAAATGAAGTCTTACTATGATAACTTTATTCTCAAATGAAAGGAGTTAAGTTTCTTTAGAGGGGTATTGTGCTGGTGAAGGAGAGATTGGTATTATTGTCACCACAATCGAGAGGCCTCACTGGGGTAACGGACACTTCAGGTAATGGTGTGGGTGCACGAGGTGCCGTCGAGGGCAAACTCCTCAGGTTGCCCTTGTGGCGGGGAAAATATGGTGTGGTGGTAATTATGTGCTTCTTAGTTAACAAAACGGGCTTTATGTAACACAGAGGCAACTAATAAGGAATTATGAAAAGATGCACCAGCTCTACCGGAACGTCTGGATGCAATTTTAGGGAGCGATATATTTATCAACTTGAGTGCTTCAAACCCGTTTGGAACGTCAGATATCATGTTCACCACTTAGCAATTGGTCAAGGCAAAGAGAGATAACTAACACGGCTCCATCCTCTATTTCCAACCTTGTAATGAACTAAGTGAAAGTTTCGCCTGCCTTTATACAATGTCATTGTGACGTCATTACTAAGCCCTTTCAAGTCATTCAGATCCTTAGTTTATTTGAATGTTTCCAATAAAATTGATAAATACGTCAATATAACGTTTAAATATAAATATATTTACCGAAATACTAAAACTGATTTCTTCTATTAGCATTATATATATATATATATATATATATATATATATATATATATATATATATATATATCCCTCTCTGGAGAAGTTGCGCTAATGTTACACATCGATTTCAGTGTTACAAAAAAGTTTCGTTCAATGCCTGACTGACACACAAGTTGTATGTAAAATTTAGCAGTGATAGGATTTCATTCAAGAATCGAATACTATAAAAGTGTTTTGTAAGAAAAGACCTACTCTCTCCTTCACCAGCACAATACCCCTCTAAAGAAACTTATCTCCTTTCATTTGAGAATAAAGTTATCACAGTAAGACTTCATTTCTATGTCCTGTCCTTTTAAGATAACATTAATAAGTTGGACTGAAAACTATAAGAACCACAGACTGTAGAGCTTTCATATAACAGTTCGAAAGAGGAAGAACTATCAAACCTCAAATAAGTAATTGATTTTAATACATAACAAAAAGCATGTTTAAAGTTAGCTAAACATTATGTAAGCTTAAGTTTTAAACTGACTTAATATCAATTTTGAAGAAAACTTACGCATATGTTTAACTATGAACAGAGAAGTGCGTAAAACCTTGAAATCGTAGTATCAAAATTATTACGAGTTTTTTGCAAGTTTAACCCTTAAACTCTACCCGGGTACTATTGTGCCCCAGTACCCCGGAATTCCTGGCGTAACTTTTATAATGGGCTATCTCGCGCTTATTCTTTCTCCTAGAAATTAACAGTTTGTAAGATATTAATAAATTCATTCATTTGAATTATCTGTCCTAAGCTCCGCCCCCTGTATGATCGGTTACGTGACTCCTGCTACTACCTGAGCATCCCTGCGTGCTCAGTTGAGCGGTGCAAGCCGTGGATTTCAAATGTGTATTCTCTGACGTAGACGAAAAATATGATGGCTACCTTTAATATTGCGTACTCGAGTTTTATGAAGTAATATTCGGTAAAGTGTGAGTATGTGATGGATACTGAAAGACTCCTATTCTACCATCCTTTGATGCTTTTATGGCTACATTGAACCGTGCGAAGGAAGGATATTTTAGTAATGCGTGTGGAATGTGCTGCATTTCATTTATCATGCATATGTCACGTGGTACAAGTGATGTATTGAATTATGTTGGAGGACTAAACTTTATAAAAGCTTACATATACCGTGAAGTAGAAGAAACAACACATGCAGAAGAGAAGCAGCTGTTATGGTTAGTGAGTCTTATTGATGAGTGGTGCGACAAGTTAAATTATAATATATTGCTTCATACCGTACCCTGCGACTGAGAATGTAAATCTTGTCTCTCTCAAATAGTGCGCCGGAGTGTGAAGATGTTTACTTTGTGGAAATGTTGAGTGATAAAACATTAAAACCGCTATAAAATGTTTAGTTAATGAAAATCCCCCTCCATAAAAATGTCTGGTGCGTATTCTGGGAGTGGGGGTGATAAAACATTAAAACCGTTATTATTTCTTGTGTAAAAAAAAACAACTCCCCAATATAATGGGGTACAACGCAGCATACGTTTCATTAGCTTATGGTGCGATTCACCCATCCCATCGAACCGTCGCGTTGCATGTGCATCATACTTATCTCAGAGCTTGAACCGAGTGGATGTGCGAATACGATGAAAATCCCTATGAGAAGCATTCTCAACGCCTCGTACGACGTCTCCGTGACGAAGTCGTTGCGCATGCTCAGGAGTGAAACTGGCACCGTTGTTTATGTACTGGAAAAGACTTGCAGACAGGCAAGTGAACGGAATGATATTTATTTAAGTAATGAGGAGATGAATAGAGTCTTCGTGATAGTTGAGAAGTGGGTAGAGGACCGTTATAAAATACCTGCTGGGGTAGGTACAAGAAGAGAGCAGATTAGTGATACCTCCACATATACCATTGTTTGCACATTGAGTATAAATAATGAACGACCGTGCAATGATATACGAGAGATGGGGAAATGGGGAGCTGATGACTTTCTTGTCCCTACGCGGAACCATTTCATCCTCGACAGAATATTTGAAATCGCCAGATTCCGCAAGCTGAAGCCTATATTAGACGCGCGTGTTAGGGTTATGCTTTATTTTGATACGGTTCTCGAATACGCATACACCGCTCTGTTCGATGGGTTTACCGAGTGTAGGGCTGAACAAGGTGAGAATGGTCTAGAGGTGGAGGATTATTTAATAAGTTTAGACTCTTCGAAATATCATGAGCTTTGGTACAAAACATTTGACCGGTACAGGGCTGAGCTCACCTACACCGTTCACCCTGAAGAACTACTTCTTTATATAATGATCAGCTGTTGTAACGAATTAACTTATTTCGATTATAGCTACGCCTTGTGAAGAAGAGGTCACGATTGAAAAGCTCGGGTCGGTAGAAATAAACCCTCGAATGGAAAGACGTGTTTGTAAACTTGTGTTTAATAATGTGGATAACGGTGACCTCTTTGTGCGTGCTTTTGATTGTGTTCGATAACTTGCCAACCGGATGTAAAGTGGGCACAAAAATAGTACTGAACGATATGAAGGGAATTTATATAGAGTACAGATTTCCCTATACCTTGATCGGAGAAATATTATTAAACCGCGTATACTGCATAATGCAGAGCAACAACGATGTAATTGTAGACTCACCTCCAAGTTTCATGAGCCCTTGTTGCACCTGCCGTACACGATGTGGAAGGTGTACACTGTGTACACGAGATAAGTGTACGCACGGTGTGAATGAACCCTGAAGCTGTTCTTTTTTTATTACACTTTTGCATATTTCACAACAATTTTGGAAAGAGTTTCTGTATTAGTTGTCGGACACAATGTGGAAGGTGTACATGAGGGAGATACAAGGACAAGAAGTACCTCAATAAGTATTGCAATCCGTACCGAGGATGTATCAGTGGTTACGGTTCCATTGAAAAAATTCCTACATCGCAAGGTTCGGCCTATCTATTTTCTTGAACTGATCCACAGAGCAGATGTTCACATCTTCTGAAGGCCGCATGTTCCACGCGCCACAGATCTTAGACAATGTAGGTCCTGTATATGAGCTTGAATATTCTCGATGAAATTATGATGTGAAAGAGCTAGCAATCATTCCCTGACGAGATGTATTTCTGAACACACAAAAAGCCTTTGAATAATTTTTTCATTTTATACAATATATTTTTTGGAGAAAAATTTCTTTAACGGTACAACAAAAAAGTTAGAAAATTGGATGGTAGATAAATGGGCTCCCTGGTTGTCCTGCTAGAATAAACCCTCGAATGAAAAGGAAATATTTATAAATTTGTATTTGGTGTTGTAGCTAGCGAAAGCATCTTTGTGTTTTTTTAAGCATGATTGTATTTGCAGAGGAAGCCGAGGATCAATTTGAAAATTTCATCCTCACCATCCTAGTGGTCAAGAATATTTTAAAAGTTTTTGGTACACGGATCTGTTCCGATACTTCGGAATTATTCATATTTGAACTGTAGGTCTATGGCAGAGTGAAAAGGTTTGACCTTTGTCAAAATGAACAATTCGGCAAGAAAGAATTAATTATTATTACTCGTGTATTCGAGAGAATTTTATAATAAAGAAATTATAAATATTTTTGTGTTCACTCCTTCCTATGTTATTAAATAGTACAACGCCAATTGTGCGTACTCGTTGTATATAGTATAATGTTTTTGCTCGTGTATATATATATATTTGTAACGTTAGTTGCAAAGGGGGAGTGGGTGTGCAATGAAGGGGGGTTATGCAATGAAGGGACTTCTCACGTAGGAGTGTGGTAAAATTGTATTTAGTTATTGAATTTCTGCCCCCTTTGTGCATTATCCCTCGCAACAACCATCTCTATAAAAGATTTCCAGAATGAGCATTATTATTTTTTGCGCCCCTACTAATTGAGTCTCAATTTTTTCGGATGCATGTTATTTGCAACCATACTAAATTGATCCTCAATTTTTCGGATGCCGTTCGTTATAGGAATATATTCATTAGAGTGGTTCAGCTCAGTATCGCAGGAAACAAAATTAGCGCCGCTACTCTTTATTACTCTGACATTAACACCACAGTAATATCCTATGACATAAACATCAAATCTAGGAGATTTTTGTGTGTTACCATGTTTTGCGCCCATACTAAACACAGCTTTCCCAAGATTGCTATACTCTCTCCGTAGATTTAGTTCTCGTATTACCCCTTGCTGTCTCTACCACGTCAATACTTGGTTTTCCCTAGCCTACCCCTTTGTGCAGTATCGATCACAACAATATTTTATTATTTTGCCGTCATACTAAATTGAGTTTCAACTTTCATTAATTAATGTATTCGGTTTAACTTCTCGCTTAGGCGTGTGGGAAAAATTGTATTTAGTTATTGAATTTCTGCTTGGTTGGCTGATAAATGGGTACCCTAGGTATCCTACTGGTGGATTAGCCGGCGGTTGACAGATCGGGACGATGACATTTCTACCCGCCCGGATTAATGTATTCGGTTTTCAAGTTAAACTGTCGGTCTAAGGCGGAGTGAAAAGCTTAACCATTGTTAGAACGAACAATTCGGCGAGAAGTTAATTATTATTGTAATTTGTACCACCTATATATATATATATATATATATATATATATTGTGTGTGTGTGTGTTAATTTTGAAAAATATATAATAATAATAATAATTTTTATTTTTTTATTCATTCATTTCAATAACTAAGATGATATACCAATTACGTGTAAATAAAAATAACTAAGTTGATAAAATATAAAACATTTTTTATTTACAAGGAACAGTCGCTTGGAGTGCGAAGCGTGTCTTTGGGAGAAAGTTTTTGACCCAAATTCCTTTCACGCTAGTTTGTGGTTTTAAAAGGCCTCGGGCTGGGCGTTTTGCTGGATATTCTCATTACCTGCCTCCTCTCGCTGTAGTCTGAACACAATGTTAAAATAAACGTATTTGTAAGAGAATAATTATTTAATATAATTGTGTGTGTGTGTGTATATATATATATATATATATATATATATATATATATATATATAGATTTGAGAATATGTTAATGGAACGATTTCTTTTGCTAAGCCAATTGTTTAATGAATTTTTTAATGTTAATATTGTTTTAATAATTAATTCACTTTAAGGTGAAAATCCGTTTATATATATATATATATATGAGGAATGACGAAATTAAATAGACACAGTTAATATGATTCTTTCTCTATATATATATTAGTGATGGGACGATTGTCATATTTCATACAATCGCTGTTGCGATTGCGATTGCGATTGTCAGAATTTGAAAAGCGCGCGATTGCGATGTTTTAGCTTTAGTCTCACATAACGCTCATTTATGCTTTAAGTATACCTAAACGCGTTCCCTACCTCAGTCAGGGAGTTAAGTATTGATGTAGCTCCTGCTTCAGTCTGTGAGGAAAGTCCAGTTTCAACCAATGGCTTCACCAACTCCATCCGTGATTTTTTTGATACTGGTACTGAATCCTTCATTACTTTATCAACTAAGAAATGAGAGACAATATACCTAAACGCTTTTCAGCCACACATGATCATAATGTGCGTTTCCAGGATGCGGGAACGAGGACCCAACGCTTTATGCACCCCACCAACCACTTTGCCCAACCTCCTCCCTTTTAGAGTGATTTTACTGTTTTCTTATTATTTTTTTAATATTTGAACTGTATACATGGTAGACAATATTTTAAAAACAGTAGTTTCTCCGCCGTCTCACCATGTAAGCGATTTCGTTTTTCATCGTAGATGATTGCTGCTCCACTGAATAAACGTTCACTTGGAACACTTGTTGGAGGACAAGAGAGATAGGATCTCGCTAACATGCTAAGGTGGTGATATTTTGATTGATTGGCGTTCCACCACAACAGAGAATTATCTCCTTGCCGATCCTCTTTTCTTTGTGGTAGCACTCGATGATATCCTTAGACGTCTTGCTATTTCTGACTCGCTCTCGTCGTCACTACTTGAGGCCAGTAAAACAGTCAGTGACATATGTATCGATGTAGCTCCTGGTTCAGTCTGTGAGGAAGGTCCAGCTTCAATTACTGGCGTCACCAGTTCTATCCGCGGTTTTTTTGCTGCTGGTTGTGAAGTTAGTTCATCACATAGGACGCCTAGACGATTTTTTATTCGCATCACATCTATTGGACTGAAGAATTTGCTCTTGAATTTTGGATCGAGGTAGGTTGCAAGAGAATAATTATCATTGCCTTCTAATCCTTCAAACCTCCTGTCAAGCTCTGAACGCATCGTATCCATCATGGTTTTAACACCATGATCTTCTTCAGGTGATTTTTCTTTCAGAGTATATTTTAATTATGCGATCAAAGGAATAACCTCTGATATTGAAGCAGAATAGTCACTTAATTGTTTTGTTATCTCGTCAAAAGGTTTCAGAATGTGCACACATTTGGCGAGGAGGTCAAAATCCGACTTTGTTAGGTGCTGAATTTTAGAATTGTCGGCACAGAACAAGCTCAGAGGTTCTTTCAAGTCGATAACCCTCTCCATCATATGAAACGTACTGTTCCATCTTGTTGGGACGTCGCGAACAACTGAGAATTTGGGTTTATTTAAGCGCTCTTGAATTTTCTTTAGCTCATCTTGCGTCATTGTTGAGTGATGGAAGTGTGTCCCAATCGATCTCAATTTTGAAATTAGCTCTATTACTGCTTTTTGTGATTCTAATCCAGATTTGACAATTAGTTGTAACTTGTGGGCAGTACAGTCTAGATTTTTAATTCCTGATAGAAACAAGGCTTTTTTCATGTTAGCCCCTGAATCTCTCATTACAGCTTGGACGGAAGATTGACTTATGTCCCACTTAACAAGCATCGCATCAAAAGTTTTAGAAATATATTCACCTGTGTGCCGCTCATCAAGACGTTCAACTCCTAGGACTAATTCCATCCTTTCAAAGTTACTGTTAATTGCGTGACATGTTAAAGAGAGTAAAGAAACACCTGCAGATGTATCCGACCAAGCATCGGTAGTGAAAGACATCTTCACATCACGTAGTTGCAGCAACATTTCTTTAACTCTACCTGACACAGCGGCATAAATCTCATTACACGTAAGATTAGTGTAGAATTTTCTTGTTTTTAGTTTGTATTGCGGAGAAATATCGTTCATCAACCTCATGAAACCTATATCTTCGACATAACTGAAAGGCAAGTCGTCCATAATGAGCATTTCTGCAATTCGATAGTCTACCTTTTTCGATTTTGGGTTATTAACATCCCATATTTTCTTTTTTTCAAGACAACTAAACAGAGTTTGATTTTTAGTTTTGACTTCACACTTAGTTTTTTGCAAAGGTGTCTGAGTTTGCACTTTTTTAATTGGTCCTTCTCAGTTACTTCTTCATTTTCAATAGCAATTAATTCTTTATACTCTTCAGAGTGCATTGACCTTAAATGATTCTTCAAATTTGTGGTATTACGTCCTTTTCGCGAATAGTTTTTATTACACAATAAACACTTTGCTAATTCAGAGTTGCTAGATACTTTTTCAAAATATTTCCAAACGGCACTCATGGTGATCAAATAATGTTGCTAATTTAAACCCGAAAGAATGTGCACAAAGCCACAAAAGATTCGACAACCTCAGACAACCTCACTCCACCACTGTCTGAAGCACACAGCCGAGACAGGCTCAAACAATGCCCACTCACGTTTCAACTCTGACGTCATATTTACCATGGCTGGTTTCTTCTAATAATGCGTATTCTGAAAAAGAATATAGGCCCATAGGGTTAGCTTGATTTTTTAGCATTCCAATTTTACATAGAGCAAATAAAGAGGTGTACTTATTGTTATTATTAAACCAATTTTTTATTCTGTTTTCAACTAATTCGCAACCCGTTTTCATTTCTGTTTTTGACTTATTTATTATTTATTTATTATTCCGTATTGTTGTTAGCTAAACTTTCCTTTAAGTACGCATGAAAGAGCAGCTTTCATAGCAACTTTTGTAGAGATTTAAATCTTTTGTTCACAATCGCAACAATCTCACTCATTAAATGCGATTGCAATTGCGATTGCGATTGTAAAAAATGTGCGATTGTATCGCGATTGCGATGCATCGTCCCATCACTATATATATATATATAGTATATATATATATATATATACAGAAAGAATCATATTAACTGTGTATATTTAATTTTGTCATTCCTCATATATATATATATATATATAAACGGATTTTCACCTTAAAGTAAATTAATTATTAAAACAATATTAACATTAAAAAATTCACTAAGCAATTGGCTTAGCAAAAGAAATCGTTCCATTAACATATTCTCAAATCTATATATATATACACACACACACACTCACACACAATTATATTAAATAATTATTCTCTTACAAATATATATATATATATATAAGGTAAGGAGAAAGTTTTTTAATTGTGTGTGTGTGTGTGTATTTCGTCTGAACTATTATTTTGACGATTGTACGTTCCGTATTATATTTTTTCTGCAGTAGAAGAGAAATTCTATTTACAATAATTAATAAACATTGAATTTTTTATTGTTAATTTCGGTTTCAGAAAGCACATTTGCTTTCGTAACGAATTAAAATATATAGTGGTGTTTAGCAACTCACCCTAATAATGTATACCTGTACAATTAAAATAAAAAAATGGTATCTGGCAACTCAACCCTCCTCTATATAAGACCCGCCTCGCTTCAAAGCGGCCACTTTGATGATGACTGCAGCTGAATAAAGAACTCTTTCCTTCCTTCTTAGGTTAAGACTTAGGTTAGGTTTCCCTTTGGGGGAGTAAGGACATCCCACCTTCTCCCCCCAAAGCGCTCCTCCGTCTATCCTTTCTCTTTCTCTCTTAGGTTAAGGCAACCCCTTTGTGGGGAGGTCATCCTCCCTTCTCCCCCCGAAGATCTCTCCCCTCTCCCCCCCTCCAGGGCTACCCCTTCACTGCATACCCCACCCCTCTTCATTGCATACCCCTCCCCATTTACAAAACACCCTCTCCCTTTGCAATATACCCCCACCCCCTTTTCAACAAACCCCCACCCACTTTGTAACATTGATCATTATCTCTTGCAACATTGCTCTTATATTTAACACATTTGTGTGTATATATATATATATATATATTTTTTTTTTTCTCCTGTACTGTTATATTGACTGTTATACGTTTTGTAGTTCTTATTTTTATTTTGCGCGGTAGAAGATAAAGTGTTTGTATTTATTTACTTAACATAATTGTGTGTATATATTTCTGCTATATTGATGGTTATATTATTTCTTATTTTTTATTTTTGTTTTTTGATCATTCCAATATATATTTATTTTTTATATATTTCCATAATATAATTGTGTATAGATATATATATTTATTTCTCCTGTACTTGTTATATTGACGGATATATTTTTCGATTATATGCATATTCTTCGTTCATATTTCTTAAACTATTATTATTTTTAATTGATCATTCAAATGTATATTTATTTTCTATATATTTATAATAAGCAGAATGATATAATGTTTTATTTAATTATTTAATGCTTCTAAACCTACTAGCGGAATTCTAAGCCAACTTTTAAGAATTAATTAAATAAATGGCACAATCTGGCAACCTAATAATGTATACCTGAACAATTAAAAACGGCAACTCGTGTGAATTAAAATAAATGGTGGTATCTAGCAACTCGCCCTAATAATGTATACCTGAACAGTTAAAATAAAAAGTGGTATCTGACAACTCAACCTGAACAAGCCATTTACGCCTTTTAAGCCAACTGGCTGATTAGGAGTCTATAAGAGGACGGAGGGTCGGCTGAAGCGTTATTATGCACAGGGCAGGAGCCAGGTGAACAACTCTTCCTTTCTCTCCTCCTGTCTTTCTCTTGGGGGATAACGCCGCCTCCAAGTTTCATGACTTCTTGTTGCACCTGCAGCATCCCCCATCCCCCCTTTGCAGCATTGAACTGTTGCATAACCACCCCCTCCTTTGCAACATACCCCTCCCCCACCCCCTTCACTGCACAAACCTTTGCAACATCCCCCCTCCTCCCTTTGCAACAAACCCCCACACCCTTTTCAACATACCCGACCCCTTTGCAACATCGACCATTACTTCTTGCACTCGTCCATTTTGCGGCTATACTACTGGTATGGTCCACTGAAATGGCTGTAGCGTCTATACTAACTTAATCAACACTAAAAATCTTGTTCTAGTTTAAGGTAGACATGTGTAACCAAAACTGGTTGAAAGGAGAAAAAATCGGTTGTGACATCAAATGACCTACACAAGGTCAAATGTCAAAAATAAGATCAACTTTTTTTTACCACTGAGGTAAAATATGAACAGAAACAAAGTTGTAGATCTGCTTAAAAGCTTTAAAATAGTGTTTAAATGGTCTCTGTAAGTGCAATAGGAGCTTTGATATTTCATGTTGAAATATGGTATGACCTTTGAAATTGACCTTTTTTTACAAAATCGAATGACCATATCTCCGGAATTATATGACCTAGAGTGTTGAAACAAGTGCCATTCTCTTTTTCTCACCGAGATCTATAAGTATGCCAATTTTAAAAAAAATCGGTGATGGTCACGTTTTTTCGACCCAAAATTCCGTTGAACTGACATGGAATGACCCTTAATCAAATCGCGACTCTCTAAGTGATCGACGATACGGTCCCTAACTACGGATTCCAAAAGTTTACCGACAATTGACGTTACGCTAATAGGCCTATAATTGCTAGCTACTGTGCGGTCGCCTTTTTTAAAAATAGGGGTAACGTTAGCTAATTTGAAGTCTTCAGGAATAATCCCCGCTTCCAATGACTTATTAAAAATTTTTGTTAAGGGGCCTACTATAACGTTTTTCAAATCTTTCAAATGTCTAGGATAAAGCGCGTCAGGGCCTGGAGCCTTGCTCACTTTTAGCTTATCGATATAATGCGCAATCTTACCCTCGTAAACAGTTATATCATTGAAGATAGTCTCGCTACTAAATGGAACGATATCGGCTCAGTGGCAGCTCGTGACTAAAAATTCTAGGGGTGCTGTCTCTAAGAATGGGTTGAAATAATTACTGAAATAAAAGGATGAGCATTGAGCAATGAATAAAAGTTTCAAAAGTTATTGAAAAAGTTATTCAGTGAGCTCATCCTTATATTGTTCTTGATTATTTCAATTGTAATTAAAAAATTTAGGGGTACTGCAGTTCCGCAGTGCCTACCGACGAGCCGCCACTGGCATCATATCGTCAACGTCGGGGACATTATTTACGTCTTCTACGGTAAAAACTCGCAAAAAAGTTATTGTGTTCTAATTTTTTTTATTGCAACATCCTTCATAAACATTAAAATATTTTTTTTAACTTTATATGTTAAAATGCTTTAATTTGGATTGAGGTCGAATTGGAGTCAAACTGGGTTGCTTTTTCTAGGATTGGGGACTTTGGGGTGCTTATTCTTGGATTGCTCCTTGGTGTTTTTATCACCATTTAAATCATTCCATAGTTTATGAGTAATTTTTTTAGATGAAGACAATCTAAATTGAGGTATAACATTCTTTGATCTATTTCTGGTCTGATACGAGTGGATTTCTTGACGAGTTACAAAATATCTATTTACCCATTGTAAGTTAATGATTTTGTTCTTACACTTGTAAATAAAAGTTGTATTATTAATATTAGTAAATTATTAATATTAGTTAAACATTTTCATTTTCAAAAATAAAATGTGCCACTTTGATTACATCATCGAGCTTTAGTAGTTTTAACTCTTTAAATAATGCACTAGAGTAATCAAGGAAATCAGCATCAGATAACAACATTATTGCTCCTTTTTGGATGACAAAGATACCGTTTAAAGCAGGGTTGTCAAAAACCCGGGTTTTTCACAAAAAACCAACCCAACTGGGTTTTTGAGTTTTTGGTTTTTTGATCGGTTAAAATTTTTTTTAGAAAGGTTCGATAATTATGTAGTGCCTAATATATATATTATTTTATTAATTTATTTATCTAATCTAGAATATATATTAAAAAGATCTTTATTTCACAGAAAGTTCAGATATGAGAGATAATAATGACATATTAGAATTTTCTCCATTTTAATTTTAGATCTTTCCTTTATTTCTTAACAGCAGATTTCAGCTTTATTTAGACCTAACTCAAATTTAAGTTTTTATGATGCCAAACTCAGAGTTATAGAGGTGGAAGATAATACAACATTATCTGATGCTGTTGAAATTTGGCTCAATTTAATCCAAGATGAAAAATTAGCTCCATACAAAGAAAATATTATTAAGAGATTTAAAAAAGCTATGGAGCCATGTCATCTTTTGACAAATATAACTGACCCAAAGTATGAAGGTAAATAGGACCTAAATGCTTAACTACTATCAATATATAAAACATAGGTAACTCAACTGTATGGGCAGAAGAGTTTTCTCTAATCTGAATCAAATCATCTGGTATCGCCATATTAGATAACAATTAGCATAAATTAGATACTATAACATAAATTATATAATCTATATTATTAGCTTTATTTATAGCACTATTTATTTTATTTATTTATATATGGAGGTTGTCAGATATTTATTTTAATTATTTATATATGGAGGGGTTGCCACATACCATTATTTTTTTAATTATTTATTTGTTAAAGGCAAGAGAGAGATGTTCTCAATGCTTAGAGGAAGTTGCCAGATAGCACTATTTATTTTATTTGCCAGATATTTGTTGTAATTATTTATGTATGGAGGGGTTGCCAGATAGCACTATTTATTTTAATTATTTATTTATTAAAGGCAAGAGAGAGATGTTCTCAATGCTTAGAGGGGGTTGCCAGATATTTATTTTATTTATTTAAAAAGGGTGTTTCAGGAGGAAAGGTCAATACTTCGGGAGGTGATAGTATCGGTCATTGTGAGAAAAAAAGTTCATATGAACATGGGTCTAATTCTGAATGGTTACGGAGATAGAGCTGTTTGAATCTACACATACAAAAGCATTGTTAATGGTAATCAAGAAAGCGAAACCAATTACTGTTTCTAACATTTAATGTTTAAACATTGGCATTTTGAATGGTATTAGATACAGAAATTACAAATTTGTTACAGTTTACAATACGTTTTCGAAAATCCGACCGTCACCCACAATGCACTTTGCAACTCGTGTGCGAAGATCGCGTGCTGTTCGTCTGAGTTGATCTTGACGTTCCTTTATGCGGGCAGCAGCATCCAAAATGCGCGCGAGCAATTTGCCTCGTGCATCCACCTTTCTTTTGTAAACTTGACTTTTCATCCACCCCCACAAATAATAATCTAACGGAAATAGGTCTGGAGACCTTGTTGGCCATTGAATGGGACCACCGCGGCCGATCCATCGACTAGGGAAAGTTTTATTTAGGTATTGCATCACCAGACGGGTAGAATGTGGAGGAGCTCCGTCATGCTGAAAGTACATACCAGCGCGTGTAGCCAAAGGAACATCCTCCAATAGTCCTGGCAATTCATTTGCAGAAATTCTAGGTAACTTTGTCCTGTAAGACGATTCTCCAAAGTAACAGGGCCAATCAGCTGATCATCGATGATGCCGCACCACACATTGGTAGAGAAGCGATGTTGAAAATTTGTTTCCACAGTGGCATTTGGTTTTTCGTCTGACCACCGATGAGAATTACGAGTATTGTTGATACCGTCACGGGTGAAAGTAGCTTCATCGGTGAACACTATTAATCGAAGCAATCGGCGATTAGCATTTACCCAATGACAAAATTTCAGTTGCATGGCAGCGTCTCCTGGTTGAAGGTGTTGTACACGCTGTACATGATATGGATGCAAGCCTTCCTCACGTAATGTTCGCCATACTCTTGTGTGTGGTACACCGAGACGTGTAGAAATTCTTCGTGAGCTAGTATTAGGATTACGCTCTACCAACTGAAGAATCTTTTCCACTTCATCTACATCTTGTTGACCTTCACGTTCAGATGAAACATGAGCGCTGGGAAGTGTACCAATCTCACGCAATGTGTTGAAAACCCTGGTAAACACTTCGATCAGGAATTCTGCGGTTCGGAAATCGTCGACGGTATTCTGCAACAGCAGCTGTTGCACTTCCATCGCAAAAACCATAGACATACACCATATCTGCATATTCGGCATGTGTGAAGGTGTGTGGAATTCTTAACACTGCTTCAAACACCAAACAATGTCACTCACAACAATCAGCTGTCGATTGGCTTATGTTACATGCTTACATTACAGCTTACATGGTTCAAGGTTATAGGGGAGGGAAGGGGGAGGAAGAGCTGCGCGCGCATCAGATTCAAACAGCTCTATCTCCGTTGTCACGGTTTGAACCGTCCGCCGTACCGAACTGTCCGCCGAGCACTTCTGCGCATGCGCGGAACAGATGTCACAAATTATATTGGTTTGCGTTTTGAACCGTCCGCTGTTTGTTTGGTTTGCTAGTTTTTTCGTTTACTAAAGTTATACAATGGCTCATAACAAAATGCAGAACAGATCGGAAAGATTGAAAAAGTATTCTGATTTATGTGAGTTTAATTTTTTATCTAAAGAACAGTGAGTATACTTCTAATTCATCTGCAAATTACCTTACATCGTGTTGAGTATTCATACGTCTACTATCATATTATTATCATTGATATACTTTACCTTACCTTAGAAAGGTTCCGCGCGATGATTTCTCATTTCGCGAAGGTGCTTGTCGCCCCTATATATATATATATATATATATATATATATATATATATATATATATATATATATGATATAATATATATATATATATATATATATATATATATATATATATACCTTCAACAGTTCGAAGCAAAGCACGTTCAACAGGAATATATATATATATTATACACACACAAGCCACTTGATTCCCCATAATACCCCATGTTTTATCTTCAATGTTTAAAACAGCCCTTGAGATAAACCTCGAGTGTCCTCATCGACTCGTGCGACGCTCCCCCACCCCTTTTTATTTTCTCTTTTTTTCTTAAATGCTTGAACAGCGCATCAACAGGACACAAACCCCTAAGTTGCGCTCTCCCCCACGAATTAGTCTCCGTTGATTGGGCTCGCTTCGGCGCGCCTTGGACTCTGACGTAGTAGGGATGGAGTACGTAAAGAGATGCGGGGGAAAAACCCGTCAGAATATATCTTGCGCTTCGTCGGGAATGAGTGATAGGCCGGGTGGCGATCTGGTGATTCTCCGAGTAGATCCTGAGAGGGTTTGCTCGTTAAAGACTAAAATTGAGAGTTATCGAGTGAGATTTAAGTTTTGAGACATTGAGTTTGAGAGAATACTGAGTTTGTGAGGAAATATTGAGAACCGTTAACCTAAACTACTGCGAGGGATGTAGTGGATGGGCAACGTTATAACTTAAATAATTTGATTAATGCTAAGACTAGTTTAAGTCCAAGTTGAACCTAACAGCCAAATTGACTGAACTCGTACTTATTGTGTCTTGAATCTATTGATTAAAAGCTAAACAAACGAACAATTTCATTCTCAATTACACACTTAGAAATAGGGGGTACAGAAGCGGAGGATAAAGAATTCGCGCAGAGGGTCACTAAATTTAAGAGAAAGGCTAATTACACCGCCGACGGAAAAAACTGACAACCAAATATCCAATTTTTATTTTTACTGATCAGGCCTTCGTAGTGACCATCGAGAAACAAACAATTTGTGATAAGGGTCCGTCTCCCTGTTGCGAGAGGTTTCAGAGGACGAGTGGAGAGCCTCCCTATAGCGGGAAGTTCCCCTAAATTAACCCCATCAAACGTTCATTTCTTTCCCCCAAATTTTGATATAAATAGAATACCTTTCCTTCTAATCGGTTCCCCTAGACTCGAGTTTGAGACTAATCCGGATCCAAACCGGTTTGTAACAAATTTTAGAGATTCAAATTTGGTCGAGTTTTGGCCGATCTCATTCGAGAACATGCCTCTTGGCCAAGAAGGAATCCGTCCCAACCATGTATCAGCAACCACTCCCTACCCACTTCCCTCATCCCTATGTTTCCCCTTTCTATCCAATGCATCCTCACTTGTATTCCCCTAATGCAGGCTTCCCCGATCCACACGTTAATATGGTCCCTGATAACACTAGAAATGCACCCAAGTTCCATCCAAATAATGCCTGATATAATCACGTTCGATGTCTTCTATGTGAGGAGAGGGGGACACAAACTAGTCAGTGCCCCCTGATTGAAGGAATGAAGACATTGAAGGAGAGTGAAAGGGTGCGTGAAAGGGATGAGAGCTATAGGCGAGAGAATGAAAGAAATTATCGGAGGGGATGGACTCCAGGAGGAGGCCGACGGTACGAAGACTACGAAAGAAGAGGAAGTAGGTACTCCTCCCCTTCCGAATATTCGAGAAGACGGAACTTCTCGCCGTATGAGAGAAACAGAGATAACTATGGTAACCCCAGATACGACAACATGTATGAGGGTAACCCCAGATACGACAACAGGTATGAGGGTAACCCCAGATACGACAACAGGTATGAGGGTAACCCCAGATACGACTACAGATATGAGAATCGGTACCGTTCACCGTCACCCTATGAACCAAGAAGAAGAGACTACTCCCCTTATGACAGGAGAAACGGAAGTTACCCCTCCCCCAACCGGAATGGAGGCAGGTATTCCGACCGAGGAACGGACCGAAGTCCGTCACCAAATAGGAGATGCGATAAGGAAAGAGAACCTAACCGCGGAAGACGCCCAGAAAAAGAGTGAGAGAAAGGACGAAGAAATTCCCCGTGGCCCCGAAGAAATGAACCCTCAAACGAAAGGGACCCTTTCCCCCGTCGAGCATCATTCAAGGAGGAGGAAGAGGCAAAACACAAGACAAAGGAACTTGAATTGAAGCCGATATTGGTAAGGAGAAGAGTAACACACAAGACAAAAGAACTTGAATTGAAGCCGATATTGGTAAGGAGAAAAGAAGACGAAAGCATGAACCGGGATAGAAGAAACGCGAGTGAGAAAATGAACATGAATGAATGAAATGAGAAAGAGAGGACAACATGCAAGAATGAGGAAGCGAAAGAGATGAATGAAATGTATGAAAGGAATGAAAGACGCAGCTTAAATAATGATACGAAAGAGAAGTGTTTAAATGCCCATGAAACGAGTGATATTGAAAGTACATATACGGAGCGTGTCTGCAGAGTGATTTGACCTTGAGAGTGGAGTCTGCCTTATGCAGACCTAATAATGAGTGCGAGGAAAGAACAGGAGATGACCTTGACTTTGAGGTAAGGCCTCAGTCGAAAGATACGGACGCGGTGGGAATGATAACGGGATGTACAAGGAAAATGTATGAAATGTATGAATTGAACGAGGGAGAGATAGATGGCATACATGAATTAAAATTTGAAAGCACGATAGATGACAGTATGATAGATGAGGACACGATAGACCGAAGGGAAATTAATCCCCCAACGGAGACAAAATGGGTAAACGGAGTAGATGACGTGTGTTCATGTGACGTGTGTTCATGTGACGTAAGTATGAGACATAACGTGACGAAGAGTGACTCGTGTTTGTATTGTGGGAACGGAAGTAGTTTGAATCCGGTGAATGACAATATAAACTGTGAAAGTAAATTAAAAATAAAAACAAGTGAGAAAAATATAGTAAAAATGGACGTGGATGGATTAGCAATACAGGAAGTGACTAAGTTCGGTGAAAGAGACATAAATGAAGTAGCTCCCTCGAATAAATGCCCCTGGGAATCGACCAGGGTAAAAATAAACGAAAGTTGTGTGAGGGAGAATGCAGAGCAACAAATTATGAATGTAAACGGTCCCATGGTGTCCCTTGAACTTTTGAACGAAGGGGCTGATGTCGGTCTAGCAAGGGAAGGGTCAATTGACTGTTGAATTTCGACCCCAAGTCGAAATTACGAGCCATAGTTGTAAAGCTGTGAATAACGAAGTCCTAACCACCATGGGACAGATAAAAATGAAAATAAGCACCGAGCAAAAGTGTATACAACCGCAATTGGTTTGTGCGAATGAAGGAGGAAATGTATCCGTTATCGTGCGAAATGAATCCGCGCATGATAGAGTTAAAGTTACGAGAGAAAGGACAAAGTTGACGGGAGAAGTTCTACGATACTGCGATTGCAAAGGGAAAAAACCCTGTAGCGCACCAAACGAATGCTCTTCCAACAGCGAAGAACTAAAAGGGGAAGTGAGTGAAAAAGAAATCAATCGAGTCATGAACCATAAGCGTAAATGGTCTGAAGATGAAATTTCAGAGGAAATTTATAACATGGAAATGAGCGAATTCTCGTTAACCCCTAAGTCTGCGGAGCAGGAAAGAAGGGAAGTACGAAAATTTGTGAAAAATACTAAAGTAGACCCTGAAGAAGGGAATAGATTAAAAAACCTTCTTAAGGACCATATTGGACGAAAGAGAAGAAAAAGGAGACGAACTTGAAATTGTGACAGAAGATGAGGAAACAGGCGAGACGAATTACGTACGCCAGAAGAATAAACCCAATTATATGGACGAAACGAAAAGGAAAAAAGAAATAACCAATGAACCGCACTGCTTCCGCAGTCTGTACTCGGAAACAGATAACCTGTGGTCGCACGCGGGTCGACCGCCGGAAGTAATTTAAAGGCCCTGATTGCTGGTCTAGAAGATGAACTTATCGGCTAACGTTTAGAAGGCGATCGAACGAGTAAACAAGACACGCACATGAATTAACCAAAGGTAACAAATAGGTAAACTCTTCCCCGAGAAAATAATGAAGAAAAACATTTAACCATAATTAAATTAAAATCTTTCCACCCCCACCGTGGGAGTGAATAAAAGGCATGATTCATGTTGGGAGTTAACAATGTTTACGTAACTATATATATTTTATATCGTGTTTCACACTGGTTTATATCACTTTATGTTATTAATAATGTTTGATAAATTTATATATTTGATATCGTAACAGTTGACTCAGAAATTGGTACCGAGGGAATATTCACGAGAAAACAGGCGATATAAATACATGGGCCGGAAATGGTAGCATGAGGTGGCTTAAGGGAACCGAGTGAAGGATTTATTAAGGATTCAGTAAGATTACGAGAAAAGGAAATTTCCCTCTATTTATCATTGCTTATATAAATATTCTTTTATTTTTGTCCCAACTTAGAAAGTTCCTGACAGAATTTTCCCTGAAATTAATCATGATCCCCGTCCTCTTAACCTGATGCGCCATACACGTTGGGGCGCAAACCCTCTCAAATCATGGAGTCCTTTTACAACCAACGGGCTCCCTAATTCTGCAAGGCCCCACGTACACTTTCAGCGCACGTCTCAGTCTGAAGCCCAACTATCGAAACCTGCTGATCCTGAACCACCTCGTGATTTCGAGATCACGTATATCGTGAACTCCTCATTTACGAAGGAGGCCCTTCACCACTTCAACGCTTCCCTGTCTAAGGGAATAGACCTTCAGGATGTAACCCGGCACCTGCGCAGGGTCGCCCTAAAGAAATCGGAAGAAGGAATGTCCTCCACCGTATCCTACGCCACCCTCACCCTGTGTCTCGCGTTGGGAATAGCAGTCATCGGAATTGCGATCTGGAAGAGACGGTGCTGTCGCCGAAATCCTCCGCCGGTGCCGACTGCCAGGTCGGAAATCCAGTCCCCTGGCCCTCCGGAAGAAATTCCAATAACCGATCACCGACGCCCCCTCGAAGTCCCCCTCACCGACTTCGTTTTGCGCCAGCGAGTCCGAGTGCTGTCCGGTCATACCGGACCCCAGAATCAGTATCTAACGTTGGCTACAAGGAAATGGGGCATTCCCGTAATTAAGACTTAAACCGTTTCCCCCATCTGACCCCTTAGGGCTTTTCCCCATTTTTAATACTTACGAAAAAACAACCGAGTGAAGGTAGTTTAATTTATCGAATTAAATTTACATGGTAGAATTGAATTGCTAAAGTAATAACTTCATTCGGTAGTTAGTGCGTAATTAACTGACAATTAGTGATAAGTGCTTATGTAAATTAAATCATTGAAGTTTCCTTCAGTGAACAGTGCTTAATGAATAAATAATTAGCAATACATGTTCGATTTACGTGCCTTACTGAAATGATATCTAGGCAATTATAAATTCCTACGTCTGTATATTTCCAATTTCCTCCTGCTGTATGACTTTCCTTTCATTATTATAAAAGCGTGTTAACTCATCATTTGTACTAATAATAATATCATTATAATAATATCATTATAATTATAATATCATTATGATTTGTAATATCGTCCTTCGTCATAGAGCGAGATTGCGAAAGTCGTCTCTCGAAAGCAACTTTCTGTGAATAGAGACCGGATGTTGACCAACTTGTTTTTGTGCTGACGATGCGGGTGAAGCGCTTGCATTCGAACTAATTGCTGACCGTACCTGATAACTAAATTATACTGTAAAATATAAATTCATATAATTTCATTCAGTTAACTAATAATGTAGGCCCTCGTAATGTAGGCTTTCGTCTTTCGGTTTAGTATGCAAAGTTTCAGTACACAGAGTGTTCTCGCGTCATGTAAAATTAATTTAGTTATCCCTTTCCACCCCTAATTAAGAAAAAATTAATCAGCTTCACCCAGTAAATATCTTGTTCACGATGTTACAATGAAATAAATGGGAACAGATAAGCAACATTAAAGGCTGCTCAGTTCTGAGCCATTAATTGGGCGAAGGGCATTGTCTTTATACAACCTTCAGCAATTAGAAGTCGCCCCATATAATATAAACCCTCCTACTGTGTATTTCTTTTCCTAAAACTATCCTCTCCTTTAATGAAATATCCATTGTACAGTGAGTTAATAAATATTTTAGATCTCTGTTCCCGTGTATATTCTAAGATGCTTACAAATTTTAGGCCCACCCTGTTCTCATAATTATTCGAAGAGGATGTAAAGAGTTGTTGAGATCCCACACCCGCCGCTGGGCGCGAAGAAGTTTATGTCATTTTATACCTTTTATTCTAATTTAATTCTAATGAACAGGTCATTCCTGAATATCTATTTTATATTTTTCCTTTTCTTTCCCGTATTTTCCCTACGTCTTCATGTATATAGCATTTTTTTCACGCTCTTCTATGATCTTGCTCTTGTCACTTCCACTACTAGTACAACCATGATTATTATTGTGTGTATATATATATATAGATGTTTTACTTAAATTTCCTGTAATTCCGTGTGACTATGAATACTAATGTGGTAGGTAAACCTAAATGACTTTTCTTCCATGTTTTGAGAGTTGCTTCTCCACTACAAAACATTTCCTCTCACGGAGCATTTATCTTTCCGTATTCACGGACCATTGAAGTCCTTCGTTCGGCCTCAAGTTCCCTCAGGGATTCAATACTTTTTTTTTTTTTGGAAGGGACGAATTTGTTATACACAAGCCACTTGATTCCCCATAATACCCCATGTTTTTTTTCAATGTTTAAAACAGCCCTTGAGATAAACCTCGAGTGTCCTCATCGACTCGTGCGACGCTCCCACCCCCCTTTTTTTATCTTTTTTTCTTAAATGCTTGAACAGCGCATCAACAGGACGCAAACCCCTAAGTTGCGCTCTCCCCCACGAATTAGTCTCCGTTGATTGGGCTCGCTTCGGCGCGCCTTGGACTCTGACGTAGTAGGGATGGAGTACGTAAAGAGATGCGGGGGAAAAACCCGTCAGAATATATCTTGCGCTTCGTCGGGAATGAGTGATAGGCCGGGTGGCGATCTGGTGATTCTCCGAGTAGATCCTGAGAGGGTTTGCTCGTTAAAGACTAAAATTGAGAGTTATCGAGTGAGATTTGAATTTTGAGACATTGAGTTTGAGAGAATACTGAGTTTGTGAGGAAATATTGAGAACCGTAAACCTAAACTACTGCGAGGGATGTAGTGGATGGGCAACGTTATAACTTAAATAATTTGATTAATGCTAAGACTAGTTTAAGTCCAAGTTGAACCTAACAGCCAAATTGACTGAACTCGTACTTATTGTGCCTTGAATCTATTGATTAAAAGCTAAAAAAACGAACAATTTCATTCTCAATTACACACTTAGAAATAGGGGGTACAGAAGTAAGCGGAGGATAAAGAATTCGCGCAGAGGGTCACTAAATTTAAGAGAAAAGCTAATTACACCGCCGACGGAAAAACTGACAACCAAATATCCAATTTTTATTTTTACTGATCGGGCCTTCGTAGTGACCTTCGAGAAACAAACAATTTGTGATAAGGGTCCGTCTCCCTGACAACGGACTTATTACAAACTGTGTCAGGTGTGGGATCTTCCCTTTCTGATATCCCCCCTAAAAACCTAAGTGAAAAAGGAAAAAAGTGCTCTCCAAGTGTGTATATGAGGGCTACCAGCTCGCAACAGACACAGACGAACGACAACGTGAGGGTCACCCGATCGAGAACCGCTGCGTGGGCTGCTGCTGCTCAGGCCGAGTCGACATCGCAACTTGCTACTGGACACCAAGCGGTAGGAGGAGTAAACTTTCCCACCAACGCGGAAAGAGAGGTAAGCGACCCATCTAGTGTTGCGAGAGGTTTCAGAGGACGAGCGGAGAGCCTCCCTATAGCGGGCAGTTCCCCTAAATTAACCCCTAAATTAACCCCACAAAAGCTGAGATTTAAAAGTTAATAAATACTGTTGAAAGACTATAATAATTATGTTACAACCTTTATATCAGTAAAAAATTTCCTCAATATTTATAATTTCTAAGTCCCAATGACGCCCTAGGGAGTCATATACAGGGTGGGGCACAGGAACCAAGTGTTTTTGGAATAATCAGGAAAATGATATTTATTTTTGTAAAGAAAATATATTGGTAGAACAACATTCGTAAGAACATAGCATTTCATGTCATAATAATCATGTACCGAAAATTATATCTGGCATATGATGTCCTTGGCCGTCGACGCATTGTTGAAGGCGTTTACGAAAATTGGCCTCCACTCTTCCCAGCAGGTCTCTGTTGATTTGGATGATTTGTTGACGGATCGCTTCCTTCAATGCATCTAATGTACGGGGCTTGTCCTCGTAGACACGTGACTTGAGGTACCCCCATAGAAAGAAGTCACATGTGGACAAGTCAGGGGACCGAGGGGGCCATGCAATGTCACCAAATCTCGAAATGAGATGGTTGGGAAACAGGGGGCGAAGAACAGCCATTGACGCTCTGGCGGTGTGTGGCGTGGCCCCATCTTGCTGAAACCACAAATGTCGACGAGCAATACGCCTTCTTCGTAACTCAGGGATGAAAAAGGTGTTCACCATCTCAATGTAACGCCCAGATGTTATGGTAACGGTAACCCCATTTTGTTCGAAGAAATAGGGACCGATGACGCCAAACTTTCCCACCGCGCACCAAACTGTAACCTTAGGGCTATGCAGCGGTTTTTCATGGAGTTGTCGCGGATTTTCAGCAGCCCAATACCGACAGTTTTGATTGTTGACGGCCCCATTAAGGTGGAAATGGGCTTCATCACTCATTACCACCATCATGTTTTCATTCTGCTCATAAAGTGCAAGCATTTCCTGTGCAAAATTCAGTCGTTGGGGGCAATCGTTTACATTCAATTCCTGCACCATCGCTAACTTGTATGGGTGAAAATGTAATTCTTCATGCAAAATCCGTCTAACAGTACGATTGCTGATTCCGAGTGCAGCTGAATGTCTCCGAGCAGAGCGGCCTGGGCTTTGCAACATCGCTTGTCTGACCCTTTCAACGTTCTCTGGAGTACGCACAGTGCGTTGCGGCCCCTTCGGTTTTGTTTTCATTATTGAGCCTCCTGTTCGAAGATTGTTAACCCAACGTAAGATTGTGTCACGAGCGGGAACAGAGTCATTTCGATGAATGTTGAATCTGCGGCGAAACGCACGCTGAACTGCTGTCACTGACTCGCCACTCCTAACAAAATGATCATACGCGAACATGCGGTGTTCTAACGTCCACTGCTCCATGATGGCACCTGAAAGATAAAGGTGAGTGTTAGTTAAAGTTAAATGCTATGAACCCAGGAATGGAATGCTACCTACCGCACGCCCCTCCCATTCCTAATGGCCGATTACTAGCTATTCAAAAAACACTTGATTCCCGTGCCCCACCCTATATATATCTCTCATATAATTATTGGACACGATTGATTTCTCAATAACGATGAAAATCAACAGTCATGTAAACATTCACGAGCTTATTGTTTATATTACAAATTGAATTCCATAATTGATTAATAAACGCAGTTCAATTAGTATTTATACATAACATGCTTATCGGACGGTTGAAACCAGCTGTCACTTCAAATCATGAGTGCTATATTCTGAACCGTCCACTAGATTTCGCGCATGCACAGAAGTGCTCGGCGGACAGTTCAGTACGGCAGACGGTTCAAACCGTGACACCGTAACCATTCAGAATTAGACACATGTTCATATGAACTTTTTTCTCAATGACCGATACTATCACCTCTCGAAGTATTGACCTTTCCTCCTGAAACACCCTGTATATGGAGGCCGGGGGTGTAAAAATGACAGCTTAAATTTCGTTAATGCACTTTGTATGCAATACAAAAAACTTTCTCATACAAAGATTATTCTTACGTGTGTGTGTGTGTGTGTATATATATATATTAGTGTTCTAAGAAGATGTAATTCTGTAAATAATTATTTTTTCTCAACATGTCTTCGAATTATTTTAATTTATTGTTTAATTACCTTAAGCGTTTATTACCTTGACGAATATTGTACTTTTTATGGGATTTATTTCCTGCCAATAAAGTTTACTATTATTATTATTATTATTATTATTTTATTATTATTATATATTAATTTCAAAACCTTAAATTCACACTTGAAACATGAAGGAGAATCATCTCATAGGAAGGAAAAGCAACTTTTGTCTTTATAAAAATCTTATATAATAAATACATTATTATTATTATTACTATTTGTTATTGTTATTTTTGCATCATGTTTATCCATTATTAAGAATTATTATATTTAAATTGGAAACACATTATTTAATACAGTGTGTATATATATATATATATATATATATATATATATATATATATATATAATTACCCTTTAATGTCGGGATGTATGGCACAGATACAGGAAATTTTCAGAGCCACGAATGACAATGTGTTTTATTGTCATTGAACTAATAAGATTTTACTCTAAATAACTATTCTCATACCATGTTTATCATGTTTATTGTAATTATAGTATACTAACATGAAAGTGGGAATTATTTATTGCCATTATTATTATTATTTACTTTAATAACTTTCCAAAGTATGACAATTCATGCTTTCAGTGAAAGTAAATCTCGATAAATCACGCACACACACACACACACACACACCCACACCCACACACACACACACACTGTATAACTTCTAATATATATATATATATATATATATATATACTAGCTCAGGTAAGATAATGAACCATTACTTCATTTAAAACACTTGTCCATTTTAAGTGAGGCGTATTTTCTGGAAGTAACCAGCTCGTAGATATTTATCATATTGTGGTACATCACGGTTTTTAGCCACCACATACTTGTCCATAAAAAGCCTTTCCAATATGACTCTTACATAATTTTCAAATAAATTTAACTCTTAAGCATCACTATAATAAGATTTTGCTCTAAATAATTATTCTCATAGAATGTTTATAACGCTAGTCTATATAAAAAATTAATTTATATCTTTACAATGAGGCCTTTATCGATTTTGGAGTACAACCCCGATCTTCCTACACCGTATTCTTTCATTTCTCCTAAAGCCTTTACAGAAATGAATTTTATGCGTAAATGTTACTCATTTTGACGTATCATGCATAGTTTCCATGAAATTTAAAAAAATATTGTCGTAACAGCTTCCCGTTGGATCAGCGTGGTTAAGCGACGTTAGGTCTTGTAGTAGTTGGATGGGGGACCGTCCTCCGTGTCCAGATTATGTAGCGACCCATGGTTCGGATCCCACGTAAAGCTGTATGTCCCCTCCGTCATATGACCTTAGATGTTGCGAAGAAGGTTAAACCGCCCAAATTATCATTATTCACCCTCCTCTTCCTACACCATATTCTTTCATTTCTCCTGAATCCTCCACAAAAATTAAATTTATTCGTAAATGTTACTCATTTTGGCGTATCATGCACAATTTCCATGAAATCTGTTAAAATATGATACAATTATCGTATATACAAAGGGGGGTTAATTAACATTATGATGAGATTAGTAGTACCCATTTCATATCATGCATATATCAAACTAAGGAATTATATATATATATATATATATATGTTGGTGTAATTAATCTATTGTATACATTTCTTTCAAATACTTTGAGAATTTCCTCCTTGGTAATTAGAAGTAGTGTGTGTATATATACACAAACATATATACTGTATATATATATATATATATATATATATATATATATATATATTCACGTTAAACTGTAGGTCTAAGATGGAGTGAAAAGCTTGACCTTCGTCAGAATGAACAAATCGGGCGGAAACTAACCAAAGGTTACCAAAGGTATATATATATATATATATATATATATTAGATGTTAGCTCCACAAAGAAAAAAGAAAAAAGATTCATTTTCCCCTTGTGGCCCTGTATATATAGTAGAAACAGAAAACAATTAATCCTTCAGAGTATTTTCGATTTTATTCCAACTCCTCATCAGTGCAGAGATTTTGTAAGAAAAACATAGAAAGAGAAAGAAGTATAAGAATTGGGGGTGAGGCTCCATCAACACATACATTTTTCGAACGAAATAAAAAGACTGACGCCTCTGCAAATGACAACGAAACTACAAAATTACAAAACGGAACTACGAATGACTGTAGAAAAAGAGCAAGGGGAATATTTCTTCATCGTCGGGAAGGTACTGTTGTACGAAAAGTATACATGACCCGAGGCGAGCTTAAAAATCCACATAAACGTGATTGCAAAAGTACAGGATGATTTTTTTTTATTCGAGAACACTTAATAATTCGAAATATTTTTTTAATTATTAACAATTTAGTCTGTGATGGATATAGACTGAAGTGCGTGCAAAGCAAAGAGCGCTAGAGTTAACCTAACCTAACCTACCTAACCATTCGGTATTTTTAAACTGAAACATATAATACTTGGAAATCTGAAAACACCAAATTTATTTTCTATTTCATCAACGTTGTTTTAAATAATAACAATAATAATAATAATAAATGCACTCAGAACTTCTCTCTCTCAAAAACTGAATTTACGTTTAAAAATTTGTAGAACACATGCTAAATAATGTTAATTTTTACGTTGAAATTCAAACACTTAAGTTTTTAATTACAATATAATTTTATTCGCTTACAACGTCTCTGAAAACCGTGAAAAAATCTACGGAGTGAACAAGCCAAATATGATAAAGACACACCTTCATTATTCGTGAAGGTGTGCAATCAGAACTTCAATGCCCAAAGCGTGGGTCCGCTACTTCTGTGTTACGACAACTGATTGGCACACACATATGCCAGAGGCACGCCCAGTTACATTAACAGCCAATCAACAAGTTTAAGGGACTGCCACAGTCGGGAAACATTGCATATAAAAGGAAGTATTTTCAGCTGGAACTCACAGCAGTTATTTTACCAGCGAATAATCACACATTCTATCCGTCATGGACACTTCCAGTCAGTCACAACAATAACTTTACAGTTTACCGGCGTTATATGAAGATGGAGACACTGACGCAGTGGCTACAATTAGTCTTTTTAACGCATCCGATCGGGAAGGATTATTTTCAACGCAAACCGTTGCTGACATCTGCATTGACGATCCGTTTGATCCGGCGCAAGAGATTACAGTTGAAATGTAAATATACAAATTTTATGGACCTGTATTTCTATTTTATTTTTTGTGTCCTTATTTAGTCGCGAACTTGTTATTTATTTTAGTGTTCCTGAGGTTGTCATTAGGCGAAAGCTCTTGAGCACTATTCGGTGCTTCCTTCGTGGTGATTTCATATATATATATATATATATATATATATATATATATATATATGTATGATACACACAGACCGTGCATGGAACAAGGAACTCTTCGAGGAAAATTAAATCCACTATAGTCCGAATAAGTAATGGTAACTGACAAATACTATAGTTTTTCTTTTTCATGATGCTAGCCCGACGTGGGCAACGGGTCAGTCGCAAAGAGGTCCCAAAAATATAGCTTCCCTCACCAGCTATCTGCAAAGCAGATAGGATCCAGCTTTGGGACAGGATCCCTAGATCCTGTCCCAAAGCTGATCCTGTCCCAAAGCTGGATCCTATCTGCTTTGCAGATAGCTGGTGAGGGAAGCTATATTTTTGGGACCTCTTTGCGAGCGACCCGTTGCCCACGTCGGGCTAGCATCATGAAAAAGAAAAAACTATAGTATTTGTCAGTTACCATTACTTATTCGGACTATAGTGGATTTAATTTTCCTAGAAGAGTTCCTTGTTCCATGCACGGTCTGTGTGTATCATAAAAACCTCAGGGAACCATTCTGAGTTCATTTCCATATATATATATATATATGCGCCTCGGTGGTGTAGTGGGTAGCGTCGCTGACTACGAATCCATCGGCCCCGGGTTCGAGACCCGACGGCAGCCGGCGCGCAGCAAAACCCAGCTGTTCATCCTTCCACACAATAAAGAAAGTGGTTGGTAGGTAAATGGGTACCCTGGGTGGCCTAGTGGTTAAGACGCTGCGCTGCTGGTGGGGCGTGGTTCGGATTCCACGTTAAACTGTAGGTCTAAGGTGGAATGAAAAGCTTGACCTTCGTCAGAGTGAACAATTCGGGCGGAAGCTAACCAAAGGTTAACCAAAGGTTATACACATGTGGATGGACTGTAATAATATATTTTCAACTCATTACACTTTGTTGAAAAATGTTTCATCAAAGTAGCAGGTGTCCTCATTTTTAAATTATAGATTAGTTTCAATTAGTAATAACCAATTAACATAATTAATATTTTAGAAAAGACCTTCAATAGTATGGTAAAAGTCCTGTTCTGCTATTTCTATTAATTTTATAAAAATACATAAATTCATTTTGAAATGTTATGTTATTCGTCATTTTCTCTTAAATGGACCACAAACCACAAACTTCCGTGAGTGGTTCGAAGGTATTTGAGGTTTCACCTTGTAATTCCTTGTAACTCCCTGCAACTCTCTTCACACACATATATATATGTATATATATATGTGTGTGTGTGTGTGTGTGTATATATATATATTAAAATTATTTCACGAAAGTAACACGTGAAAAATATTCATGGTGAATAAAACCACGAAGGAAAGGAAACAAAATGGTGCTCAAGCGCTTTCATCTAATGACGTCCTCAGGAACACTGAAGTAAATAAAGAGTTCGAGACTATACAGGGTGTCCCAGAATTAACTATTTCAATGAAATCGGACAAATTTTTTAAAAACACTTTTATTTATGTTTATCATGTTTAATATGTGTTAAAAATGTATAAATTTCTAATTTTTTTTCATAATTTTATTTTCATAATTTTTTCATTATCTGGTCCAATGAAAGACCGTCTGAAGTCATAGAATGGCAAAGAGACTCTCCAAAAGTTAACGTGTGGCTTGGAATGACCAAATCCAAAATTTATGGTGCTCCATCTTGTTGAAACACAACATTATCAAGAATGCCATCATCAAGAAGCTGTGGTGCGAGAAACTGCTGAAGCATATCATGGTAGACGGTACCTGTTACAGTTGCTTCTGCAAAGAAGAATGGGCCATAAATTTTGGATTTGGTCATTCCAAGCCACACGTTAACTTTTGGAGAGTCTCTTTGCCATTCTATGACTTCAGACGGTCTTTCATTGGACCAGATAATGAAAAAATTATGAAAATAAAATTATGAAAAAAATTTAGAAATTTATACATTTTTAACACATATTAAACATGATAAACATAAATAAAAGTGTTTTTAAAAAATTTGTCCGATTTCATTGAAATAGATAGTTAATTCTGGGACACCCTGTATATAGGTCACAAAAAAAAAAAATATATATATATATATATATATATATATATATATATATAATAAATATAGAAATAAAAATTGTGGGAGCATACAAATTTGTAAGGAAAACTACCAATTTTAGCACTTTTCCCTCGTGACCGGACAGCTCATACCAGGACAACACATACCTCGACAACTTATACCGGACAACTCAGACCCGGACAACTCATACCTAGGACAACTCATACCTAGGACAACTCATACTCTCTTCAACAATTACCACCCCAATGTTGATCTTTTCATCTATATCCACCCCGAAAGTTTAAACTCTGCAAATTAACCAAAATAAGATAAGAAAACAATAACAACAAATTTATTATTTATTGCAAACATATAATAAATAGAGAACCATTATTTACAGAGGATAAAATTTGAAAAGTTTCGCAGTTTTTAGTGTTTTATACTCGTAATTTTAACCAGTGAGAATTTATATTGTCTTAACTTTTTACATGATCATTGGTTTTTAATATATGTATAGGAACGTTATAGAAGCGACTTCTACTGCACAATAAGCTCACTGTTCTATCGACACATCCACAACCAAGATGACGTCACATCTCGAGACTCTCGAAGCTTTCCCTCGCGCCTTCTTCTTTGAAGCAAACCAGTGACACGTTAGATCTCATCATGTGACGGTGTTGTAACAGGCCGCGTTGGCCTGGTGTCATTCACTTAACTTTATATAAAGACTATCATTTCCTCGCGCGTTATTATAATACTGAAGTCATTATTCAAGTGTGCATTTATAACATTTCAACTCAACTTCCATTAATTCTGTCAACTTTGCATTCTAGCAACTGTAACGTTTATTTGTCTCACTTAAATATCATTGTCTCGTTTAATAAAGAAAACTCACTCTATTAGTTTCCAAAGTAATAACATTATTTGATCTGAAATGATCTGGTGACCTCGAGGTACAGCAGTCATTAACTTAATTTAATTTATATATATATATATACACGAGAGAAAAGTCTTTAAGGATTTTATACATATAACTATTTAGTTAACATTATACAGATAAGTGTTCAAATGATGAAAAAAAATCAAACAAAATTCTAAAAATTTTATTCATACAAATATTTTGCTAAATTGTAATTTAATCTTTAAAGAGTTCTCCATCCGCTATGATAAATTTCTGGATTTTCTTTGTGAAATTCTTCATTGTTCTCCTGAACATATCGAGTAGGATCCTTTTCAGTTCTCCATCTATTCTGCGGCCATGGGCATTCACATTTCGATAGATGAAATCAGGAGTGTAGAGTTTGTCAAGCAAATAAGCCCAAAGCCACAAATCACATGGGGTTAAATCAGTTGATCTGGCTGGCCACTCGATGGGTCCTCGCATCCGAATCCATCTTCCTTCAACATTCGTATCTAGAATCTGACGGGCAGTTGCAGAGTAATGTGGCGGCGCTCCATAATGTCCATAAAAGCAATTTATGCCAACGCCATTAGTAATTAGTATGACCGCAAAAAGGCCGAGTGCAATTGCAATACAATGTTGATCAAATGTTGCAAGAGGTGGGGGGGGGTATGCAAGCAAAGGGGAAAGGTGTTTTTCCCCAAGCTACATGAAGGGGAGAGGGGGTTTAACCCCCAAGCCTAAGCCTAACCTGACCTAGGAAGGTAGCCTAAGAAAGGAGAGAGGAGAAGATCTTTTCGCTGGAATGGCTCGACGCATACTGGAGCTCTTGGTAGCCTCAGTTGGCTTAGAAGTCTTAATCAGCCAATTGGCTTAATCTGGCTTGGAAGGCTTAATCAGAAGAAGTATATATGTAAAGATGAACAATGAATAATTCCTATATTCCTATAATTCTTATATTCATTCATATAATTCTTAGATTCATTCGTATAGTTCTTATATTCACCTATGTAATTCGTATATTTATATAAACCTTATATTCTTATACATTTATATTCATATGTATGTACGTTCATATATTTATTTTTACATAAAGACCAAAATCGCCTAACGCGAGTTTGGATAAATTTTTTATTTGCTTTCTATTTTTACTAAATAATTGGGAAATTGTTTCTTTTTAAATTACTTAATCACTTTTTTAGATTTAGCTTAATGAAACCTGATTCAATTTTGCAATGTTCATTTTCTGTATACATTCTCTCTTCGTTATAAAAGATGAAATCATGTCTTGCCTAAACGTTTAATTCTAAATTTAAGCCTTTAATATTTGCTCTTATGCATGTTTAAGTGTAATTCATAATAAAATGCATATTTCAATTTCCATTTCTAGTTAACTCGGCAGATCATGATAACACCAGCTCTGTCAATATGCGGTTTAAGATAAAAATATGGCTTCATCTTCAGATATCATGCGTATCTGTTTAAACGTTGCCACAGCTAAAAAATTTATTGTCTTCAAATATTGTGCAAAAATAATGCAACCTATAGAGAATAGAAACTAAACAAGTCAACATTAAATAATAATGATACCCACAAAATTTGGGTATATAAACCCATGTAAATTCAAGTTTATAAACACTTTTCCAAACGAGGGTGTATTCTTTCCAATCCGAGCTTTTCAACCGTGAACTCTTCTTTACAACGCATATCGACAATTAAAGTAATCTTCTAAATCGTGCCGACAGCAGACCATTATATAAAGAAATAGCTCTTCAGGGTGAACAGTGGTGAGCTCAGCCTTGCACCGCTCAAGTCCTTTGTACCAGAGTTCAAGATATTTCGAAGAGTCTATACCTTTTAAATACGCATCCAGTTCCAATCCATTCCCACCTTCTTCAGTCCTACAATCAGTAAAGCCGTCGAGCGGAGCGGTGTACGCGTACTCAAGAACCGTGTCAAAATAAAGCATATCGGCAACACGCGCGTCTACTATAGGCTTTAGCTTGCGGAAACCGACGACTTCAAACATTCTGTCGAGAATGAAACGGTTTCGCGTGGAGATAAGGGCGTTATTGTTAGCTGCATTCTTCCACATCAACCGTATATCAATGCACGGCTGGTTTCGTTTTATACACAACGTACAAATAACAGCGTATGAGGGTGCATCACTAATTTGCCCTCTTTTTGTGCCTACACCTGCAGGTAATTTATAATGGTCCTCGCCCCACTTCTCAACCGCCACGAAGATTCTGTTCATCTCCTCAACACTTAAATAAATTACGTTCCGTTTACCAGAGTTTGATTGTCTACAACTCTTTTCAAGTACATAATTAACAGCTCCGGTTTTACGCCTGAACACACGCACTGACTTCGTCACGGACACGTCGTATACGGCATTGAGGATACTACTCAACGGAAGCTCCATCGTATGTTAGTCAGGTCAAGCTCTGAGGTGGCTATGAGCAGCCGGTGCGCGGTTTAGCTCGACGGAAAATGTGTGGGGGGGTGATGAGTCACACGGGCGCGTCATACCAAGCGTTAGTGATTCGTGCACGGGGTTGTTCCAACATGAAAAAATCATATGAATACTTGTATCCCATTATACCGGGCAATCGTTTAGAGAATTTTCAATCTGCGATACATAAAGTAATATCGGCTTTAATGTTTTATGGCTTCCACTACCTGGAATGCACACTATACATCTTCGTTCAGGGGTATTCAACATTGTATTTTCTCGAACTACACACATTTTATTAACAATCCGGCGCTCTATTTGAGAGAAACGTATCCATATCTGTCCTTTTTGCTTAACAAGCGATACTCATCTCTAATCTCTATTAAAAACTCGCACAAGCCTTTAGCCACAACCTCACTGCGAACCTCATCATGATATATGTGAACATAATGATAAAAATATTTCAAGTTATCTATAATTACAAGATTTATATTCTCAGACGCAGGGTATGCGTACTCGGTGTGATGTAACACGACATAAAAGCGCTTGTCATAACATTCGTCAACAAGGTTCACAATCCACACCCATTGCATCTCTTCTGCAGGTGATGCTTCTTCCACTTCGCGGTGTATGTGCGTCTTTACGCAGGTTAGGCCTATGACGTAGTCCATTATGTCGTTTGAGCCACGAAAGCTCGCATTGCTCTCGCCAGAATACCCGTGGAGTATTTGGACTTTCTGCTCCTCACGCGTCGCTCGGTTCAATAGGAGGGAGGACTAGGGATTCTTTGAGTGTTCACCACATCTGTAGACTTTATCGAATACCACTTCATGAATGTCGAGCACACAATATCAAAGGTAGCCATCACTATTTTCCGTCTACGTGAGAATTCTTCAAAATACACGTCTGAGATACAGGGCTTGTTAAGGTAAACTGAGGACGCAGGGCTAATATATGGCCAATTAGTAGCAGGATTCACGTGACCCCTTTGATTGGGTTGCGCCACACACACACATAAAGGAGAAAATGATACGCTAATTGAAACATGATTTATTTTAAATAAACACATCATCAAGTAAATAGTCTCTAATTCATGGCACATATTCAAATACACGTAATAAATAAATAAGCATATCGTCATCAAGTAATTAGAGACACACACATACACACACATATATATATATATATATATATATATAGAGAGAGAGAGAGAGAGAGAGAGAGAGCAAAACATTCAAGGACCATGGTACCCAAAGGGTACGGTATCGTAGGTGCCAGGCACCTGGTAGCGTTTCCTATATGTGTTACGGTACACTTTCGTCCCCCTAAGCTCCTTCACGCCCCCAGTTTCTATGCTCGAAAATTGTGAGTCCCTACACTCAGTTCGGGTGCTTGGTCACCCTCATCTTCTAAGCTCACTAGTTCCTTCAGCGAATCAAAGTTAACGATCCGCCGGTTCGCCTGGTTAAGCGTGATGCCTTTAGCTTTCACGATATATCTCACTTCCTCCCCCACCATCACCCCATAAGGACCTGTTCAGACAAAAGAATTAGAGTAGGCACTACCTCCATACTCATCCTTGATCTCATCAGTCAACTCTCCGAGGAATTCCCCAATAGGTGTCATGTAATCACCTTTCCTCTCCGTGAATATTACACTATCTGTGTCTGAGTAAATTTCCCCCAAAGACTATTTAGGCACAACTTTGCACTAAATCGCCTGCCTGGGTTCTTTACAATTTGGGACCGGTCAAGTTGTATCCCGTCACGATCACGGTAGCGCTGAATATACGCCGATTTTTCATTTTCGGTCTCAACTTCTCGTGGGTACCCTGATGCTTCTACCTTATCCTTCAAAAAAGTGTTTGTATATGGTGTGAAAAGATTGGGGAGCTTCTGAAACCTGCACACTTCATATATCTTCAATATTCTGTAACCGTGGCGAACGGCTAGGGACAGCTCAGGACTTGTATATACACCTTTGATCTTTCGCTGGTTGGATGTGTGATTACAGGCCCCATTGTTCTCGTCTGGTCACTTCACACACAGAGGAAACATGAGTTTGTGGTCTGTAATGACGGGTAAGATCGGCATCCATAAGTCGCGAGGGGGGTGAGCACATCTACGAAAGAACGACCGAAATACTTCGATGGTGGGCAGGGCGGGTCCCACCAGTTTTTCAGGTGCTCCTACAGGGTACGGATTGTTCTTCATCACGTAGAGATATAAAAAAACAGAAGTCGTAGTAATAGAGCTTCACGCCCTCCGCAGGTGGAAAGTATAGTTTGAAGGGGTTTGTACGCCTACCGAACAATCTATCACCGTATTTCAGAGGAACCAACACCATTGAACGTTTGATGGTGTTTATTTCTTCATGGTACTGCCCATCTGTCTCAATCCGTGCATCATATTCGTGCTCCCACAAGACCTTGTGAGTGAACTGGGAGCCTATAAGCTGATCGCGGGTGCGGGTCCATGCAAGACTGTCGGCAGGAGATCTACCATGGATATCTCCTACGATTCCACACTCAGGACGTGGGCATCCATGCCACCAGCAACCGTTAAAGGTGTACACAGTCTTCTCACCAGTGACACAGTCTTCACTTAGACCATCCACCCAAAAAACACGACCATTAACCTTATTGGGTACTTCCCCCGTGTTGCGAGCATGTTTTATGTATATACCGGTCTGCTGTTGTATGTGTATGAGCCAGTAAATAGCCTTGTGCCCATAACTGCGGGGATTGTTTCTGTGAATAACGGCTAAGGTGTTTTTAGGCAAGAAATTGTTCTTGAACACCGTAAAACACAATGAGCCGATCGTAGTTGCGACTTGTAGCGGGTCACAGTTGAACCGATCTATGTGCATCCTTTTAAAGGCCTTGAAACATACTCTAAGTACGCGCACATCATTCACGCAATAACTCTCACATTCATCTGCTATATTGTAAGGAATATCTTCATTAAAACTGTTCTAGTAGCGATCAAAATGTTCACGCTCACTATCACCCATGTTGGCATAGTTAAAGTAATGTTTGGGTGTCGCTAGTGAAGAAAGTGTAAGGGAAATAGCCTTTTGAAACTTCAGCGGCTACGCCCATCACCTTAGCTAATTTACAAGGTGTGAATAATAAACTGTCTTTAAACTCTACATTACCTCTTATTTGCATCTGTATAAGCTTTGTTTCCTCTTTTCAAGGGATCGCTTGTAAATATCTCCGATAACTCGTGCTGAAGCAGCTCCTTATAAATGAATTGTGTCAAATTTTGCACCGTTATGGGCAAGAATATACACAGTCATTTTTTTTAACTTGTCCGCTAACTTGACAATACATGGTGTACATAAAGTCAGGATCTATTTTTGTGAAATAATTATTTTTTTCTATTTTTCTTTTCAGAAGCCCTTAGAATGAATACAGAAGAGCGTGTGGCAATAGTAATTTGGCGAATCGAGGGAAAGAAATACAATGACATCAGAGAGAAGTTTAGAAGGAGATTTCATAAGCCGGGGCCAATAGACAAGACAATACGAAAATTGGTGAACAAATTTAAACGAACGGGATCTGTAAATGATGAAGCAAGATCAGGACGACCGTGTATGTCAGATCTTACCGTGAATGCAGTACGCGGAATTATCACTGAGGAGCCACGTACGTCCGTTCGTGCTGCATCACACAGACTCGGCCTCGCGACGTCATCTGTGCACAAAATTCTGAAAGTTAATTTGCAGAAGAAAAGCTATCATTTGCAGGTTTTACATGATTTACATGAGGAAGATTTCCACCGACGAAGTGCTGTGTGTGCTGATCTCGTAGAACAAATCTGGAGTGATAATTTAATGGACAACATTCTCTTTAGTGATGAAGCCACTTTCCATACGTGTGGAAAAGTAAATCGCCATAACTGTCGAATTTGGGCAGATGAAAGACCGAATGATTTCGTCCAAAATTGGGAAAGAGACTCACCTAAAGTTAATGTCTGGATGGGTTTAACAAAATCTAAGGTTTATGGTCCTTTCTTCTTTGCTGAAGCTACAGTTACGGGGCTTATTTATCTGGACATGTTGCAGCAATTCCTTGAACCTCAGCTGATTGGGGATAGGATTGTTGGTACCGTCGTCTATCAACATGATGGTACTCCTTGTCACTATGCCAAAATTGTTCAGGATTATCTAAATGGACGTTTTCCAAATCGCTGGATCGGACGCGGAAGCAACAGACCTTGGCCAGCGAGATGACCAGATTTAACCCCTTTAGATTTCTTTGCATGGGGCTTTATCGAGTCGCACGTCTATCAGACGAAGATTACGAGTCTTGAAAACTTACGTACACGTATACGAACTGCTGCAGATAACATAACCCCGCAAATGCTCCAGAATGTGTTTAGAAATGCTGCGGAACGATTTGAGCTGTGCAGGGATACTGATGGGCGTCACGTCGAATCCTACTCTTAATTATTTAATAAATGTTACCACTTTATCATTTTATGATTGAATTCCATATAAGTTCCAAGTGTTTCACAAAAATAGATCCTGACTTTATGTACACCCTGTATAGGACACAAAGAGTTTCACGGGGTTGTCGTGTGCGATCGTTTAAAAATGTTTGTTCGTTTAGCATATTTGTGACACTCATCACACTCGACGTCCATGCATTCGTCGCAGATAGTCTGGCTTACAAATAAATATGGGATAACCTCTTTGGTCTCAGCATCCCTATGTTTCTATGTCATAGTATACAGTTATATAAGGTTTATTTTTAGGCTTAGCATCTATCATATAATATATGATACATGCTTCATACCATCTACCTTATATTTTTCGTGGCATGTTGAACAGTGAATTTCATCACATTTATGCGTGAATTTCCCTCAATTGTCCATCATATGAAACATACCACATTCACAGATTCTCATTTTCCTGCAAGTACCAATTGAATTATGGAACTCAAAACAGTTATTATTGAAAAATGTGCGTCTACATACATTACAGTCCTTCTTCTCGGCTTCAACTACACGACTTCACATTTGGAACTTTTACACTGCTCACATACCATGTGACAATCCTTACAATGTTTCACTATATCATCCGCAAACTCGAGACATCCCTTACAGAAATCATGATGCCTTCCATATTTTCGACTTTTATCATAACTCGCGTAAAGAGACTTTATATTGCGGATGGGAAGATACGTTGTTCCTGACAACCTAAAATAAGTGGCGGTCTTGTACGGTCTTTCACGCTGCTTTTCAAAATATACACAGTCCTACGACGATCATCCATTCCGAATACAACTATACGAACATCCATTTCCTGCTCCACCCTTCTGAACTCTTCAGGACCCATATTACAGTCAAACTCGAGCTTGCAATCTGTGGCCAGTTTACGAGCACGCTGCACAACCGTCGACAACCAAATTTTTTTGCCCCTTGCATTTAGTACAGTAAACATATGAGCTATGAATACTACTATAAAGCCACAACCACACTCAGAGTTTATGTGCTGTCTGTAAATAGCCTGAGAATTGAAGTTAAGAGTATAAGGTGTGGCCGTATGTACCGCAACACGGAATACCGGGATCAATATCTATCATGAAGTTGTTCATGTTGAAGGCGATACTACTTTGAGAGGCCTGTATTATACGACCCAAAATGTAGTCTATGTCTACAGCGCCAAGCGCCTGTAGGGTATTACTATCCAAAAATCATCTATATCCCCGTCATCTGACCCGAACCCGAAGGAAAGCCGCGTCCTAACTTCACGTCTGTTGCTGTTCTGAAGGGCAAACTCCTCAATACGTTCAACTACGCGCCGTAGTCCGTGTTCAACACCATTGCTATACATGTTTCTCGGGTCGATCCTGACTACGTACTGATTTTTAGTCAGGGCTGGGGTGGGAGTGGCGGTGTGCATCAGCTCGGATGTTATGCTACTCTCTACAGAATGAGATGCTGCTGCTGTGGAGGGTACGACCGGAAATGAACAGGAATAAGGGGGCACAGTTTTATTTGTAGAAAGAACTAATGTGGGGGTCGTAAGAGTCTGTAGTCTCAACAACAACTACACTGTCATCGGTATCGTCTGCAATATCGATGATGGGGACTTGTTGCTGGCACAGCACCTCATCCTCATCGTTATTCATGGTTCTGAGGAAGAAGAGGAAAAACAAGACTGTAGAATATAAGGGGCATCACTTAAAATTTTATTATTCTTTGTAAATGTTCCACTTAAGAGTGTGACGTGTTAGAGATGGATTCTGTAGAAAAATTCAGGTTCACGAGCCCGTCCACATGTATTATATCTGGCCCTACAGGATGTGGTACAACTGTGTTTATGCTTAAAATCATTAAAGATAAGGGGGAGATGTTCTCAAAATTTGTACATGAAGTCATAGGGTGATATTCGACATACCAGTTAGTGTGCAACGAGTACCAAGATGATATTTTGTTCCACAAAGGTGTATATGAAATTAATTCGTTAAAGAGAAATGAGCATATGGTAATTGTGATTGACGATCTCATGTTAGAAACGGATAAAACGTTTGCCGAGACATTTACAGTGTTCTCCCACCATCTTAACATCAGCGTATTCTTCATCAATCAGAATCTATTTTTCAAAAATAGATACATGCGTCCAATGTTCCCTCTAATTTTTTTTAGTCCGTGTGCGCAAGAAATTTTCGTTGTGCCTACATTTAGATTCATGGTGAAAAATTGTGCAAACTTTTCTGAGCGCTATTATCTTCAAAATGAAATATATATAAATATTATTTCCATAAGGTGATACCTTGATCATTACGGTACTATTAAATGGATATTAAAAAACTGTTTACAATATTATATACTCTTAAAAAAGAAAACATTTTATCCATTCTAAAAATATGAATAAAATAAAAAATAGTAAAATAAAATTCAACAAAATGAAGAAATAAAATAAAAATAACATTAATTGAAAATGACTATTTTAGTTATCATTTCTCAAAACAATTTTTAGCATTTAGCAATTTAAAATAGACTATCATGATTAATACATGATTTTATCCATTCACAAAATAGGAATAAAATAAAAATAATTTTATTTTTTATGAATTATGAGATAATTACTATTCGTTTTTATGCAAAAATAAGAAAGAGAAGGTTTATATTTAATGCGTTAATGCATAAAAGAAAAAACTGCAAATACATAGAGTAAAAAAAAATCCGTATTGCTTAATTGCGCGGACGTCGGCGAAGTCGGGCGGAAGGGGTTAATACTTAAAAGAGCGACTATAGAGTATGTTGATGCAAATGGTCAGACCTTGTGTGACGGTATAGTTTTGAAATTACTTCATTTACTGTCGTGACTCATGGTACACTTGAGCCTGTGCGCATTTTATTTTGCTGTGTGCGCGGGTTTCACAACGCGCGTGTGCGCGCGCACACTGCGCACCTTAGAGGGAACATTGCATGCGTCATGTGTCGCTAAATACACAATATCTAGTCTTATTCGCACAACGTAGAGATGTGTCACAAATTGGAGTATTAGCCAATCAAATGTTCCCGACTCAGCTTAAGGGGTTTTTGGAGGTTTATAAAGAAGCTACAAGCCAACGTTACGAATATAATATTTGCTTTGACCTTCATCCGCGAAATAGTTTAGGGTGCTTCGAAGAACGAATATATTCCCAAACGAGCATGAAACGGTGTATATCCCAGAATGACAAAGAGGCTAAAGAAATACCGTGAATTAATAAAAATCTATCATCGACTGCCACAGACACTGCAGCAGCTGTTTGTTAAAAATACTGACTCCGACTTTTTAAAATGCATCTCTAAAATTTGTCTTAACGTTTAAAATGTAATGTACCAATGAAACCCCCTCAGAAGGCTCGCCTACGCCGTTACAAGAACATAGTACGCACATTAGCTCGTAAAAGTCAAACTGTGGGAAGAAAAAATTAATTATTGTACAAAGAGAGGGTTCATTCCTTCCCATCTTATTTTCAGTTTTGGGGCCTTTACTGACTAGTTTAATATAATGAAGAAAGTGGTAGTAATTTCACACGAGGTGTATGTTTCACTGCAAAGCTCAAAGAGTCCAGATACGGTTCTAGAACGCCGTAAAAGCAGGCTTAAAAGAATGGAAAGCGATTTGTTAGATATATTAAACAGTGAAAAGTCACCTCATGAGAAAAGAATTTTATACCAAGAAGCTCAGCAGAAATTTCTTCACGAGTACGAAAATCATAAGAATCCGACAAAGGTCCCCGTAGTTATTAGGCGCAGCGCAGACAACGTTGAGCCTGAAAGCATAGGACCTGGGGTCGAGGCTAGTGACAAGCAGTCAAAGAACAACGGTGCGACCCCGCAACATATCGAGCATGTATTAAAAAGCAGTCTCCCACATACATTGAGGAATAAAGGCATAAGTCTTTATAAGCTATTGAGTGAGGATCCCATTATACAGTGGACCGATACAGGTGAGGTTGTTGTAGAAGGAACAAAGGTACAGGGGTCAGACATCGTTGACATCGTCCATGACTTGGTGAGAAAGTGGAATAGGCCCTCACCAGCAGGATGGAAACATATTAAAGCAAGACTACAGCAAATAAATGTCCCCAAAACATTGATAGGTAGTCTGAACAGGTTAAAAGACTTGGGACAAGCCTCGCATGTCCCACAGCAGAACACGCCTTCGTCCTCATCGGTAGCATCTCTGAAGAGGAGGAAAAGAGACCCATCAGCGACGATCAACCCTACCCGAGCAAAATACGGAAATGGCTAACATATTAAGAAAACGTTATTATGACATTTCTAACCCAGCCTCCTATGGTGGCGTTGATAGACTGTACAGAGGCGATTTTAATGAGGGAGTAGGGAAAAAAGATGTTGAGAGGTTTTTGCGGCCGCAGGATGCTTATACACTTCATAAGACGGTGAGAAAAAGGTTTAAACGGCCAAGACAGTAGCAGCCTCGATTGATTCTATTTGGCATACGAATTTAACAGACATGCAGAGATATTCAGTGTATAATGGCGGCTACCGCTACATCCTATTCATAATAGATGTATTCTCTAGATATATGTGGTTAATTCCCCTGAAAAATAAATCGCCTGAATCAGTTGCTGAAGCCACCAAAACGCTGATGTTGAAAGAAAACAGGATTCCTGGCTATTTTTGTACGGATATGGGGAAAGAATTTACAGGCCGGGCATTTCAGAACATGCTTACAGAATTTAACATCAGTTATTACATTAGCAATTCTATATATAAGGCATCTTTAGCTGAAAGAGTTCAACGTACCATAAAGGAACGCATGCATCGCTTTTTCACACATAAAAACACATAGAGGTATATATATGCATTCTGGATTCACTGGCCTTATCCTACAACTGTTCACACCACCGTGCGATTAGTACAACACCTAAGGAAATTTTAGAAAGAGGTACGCACACAGAACATGAGGTGAGAAAAGATATTCGTAGAGTGACTCCACGCTCTGCGCATTTCAAAATCAATGATTATGTAAGGCTGTCGCATTCAGGTAATAAATTCGCGAAGGGATTTGAACAAGGTTGGACACGTGAGATTTTTAAATTTTGAGCTATGGGACATAAAGACGAGATAATGCTGTATTACGTTCAAGATTTGAATGATGCAGAAATCGCAGGGAGCTTTTACAGCGAGGAGCTACAGAAAGTGAAATTTAAATTAGGAAAAATGTGTTTAAAATTGAAGCTATTTTAAGCAGCAAAGGTTCAGGAAAGAGAAAAATGTACCTAGTGAAATAGCTAGGGTACCCAGAAAGCTTCAACACCTATATAAAAGCTGATGCAATAATGAAGCTTAAATAGTGTGCAACATGGCGCCTAACCACTTCTACGTCACACTCCCGTCCTCTTCTTCTCTCTCTGTACATCCTGGCAGCACCCTGGTCAACTTTGTAACAGAACTCCACAGGCCCATTGAATTGGGGCGTGAATCATATGAGGTAGGAATATCCGAAATTAAATTGGCTACCAAGTTTTTAAGCATTGGTAATAAAGGATCCGTTTTTACCATTCTTAGAAACCGTGATGAGTGCGAAAAGGCCCGGGTAACTCGGGACGATACAATGCGCGCCGGCCGGAGTGGGGAGGCGCTGTACTACACTACAGTAGTAACACTAGGACCGGGTCATTATGGCGCAGCCGAGGATGTTGTGAGAGACTTAAATGGTAGTTTGAAAAGATCAAATCTTACGGATGATTTAGTATACGAAATCGTAAACAAAGATACCCCGGCACATGCTCTGACTCTAAAATCAGAGGCTAACAGAAATATTAAAGACAAAGGGCTATTCAAAATTATAACCTAGAGCCGATATGGAGCAGCCATCCAAAGAGATACCTTTCACGAAGCACAACATGACTTGTGCAACTTAATGTATCAGCTGAAGTTGGAGAAATTGAACAATGGCTATCCTCCCCCGGACATGTGCTATATTTACAGCAATATCGTGGAACATCAGTTTGTTGGGGATACCCAGGCTCGCCTGCTACGCATCGCTCACATTCCCAATCATAGAAGGAGGTTAAACATTACATACGACAAGCCTCATTATGTCAATGTCGCAACTAGCCTGCTAACCAGTATCTCAATATATATAAGAACGATTGAGGGGAAAAGTTCGGTGACGTGAGCTTAACAGTGAAGCTGCACTTCCGTCGCACTGTGATATAATGACCCGAAGGCCTTTCACAGTCTATCGAGGGGTGAGATACCTGCGCGGGAGTGGGATTGGATCCATTTTTCTCAACCATACTGCGTACGGCTGTCCCCTTGCTGAAGAGTAGTGCCAGATATCTCGGCAGGAAAGCGTTACAATCAGGTCTTAACACGGTAGAAGACATAATGGCGGGGACTAAGCCTAAAGAAGCTCCAAAAAAGCACTTAAAGCGTACACGGGACGAAATTATCAAAGATTCAAAGAGAAAAATGCGTGGTGGTGGGAAGAAGAAGAAGAGTCCTGTCCAGAAGAAGAAGGATTTACCAGCACGTGACGTTAAATGTAAAAGGCCATCAAAAAAGAAATGTTCTAAGCATATGAAATCTATGGTTGACCACTTTTTTAACTGATATAAGCTAAGGACGTTGCTCACATGAATCATAGACTGTTTACTACTTGTTGAGAGAGGTATCACTGTTTCTGGCTCGCCATGGCCCGTTTCATCCATCCGTGTAGTTCACAATGTTGTAAATCGGAGCTGGCCCTCTTTGACATGCCCCCAACACAAGTTTCTGTAGAGCAAAATGACTTTATTATAATTAATCCGTTAAACACCATTAGCTCACCGAGTGCTCCTATAGAGTTCGTGATCCCCAGCTCAGGCCCTTACTTTTTTGATCCAAGCTGTGTGCACATGTACGCTAAATTACGAATAGCACATTCAGATGGAAAGGATTGCGAAGACAAATACGTTGTATTTCCCGAAACAAACTTTCTACACTCCATATTCAGTCAGTGTGACGTGTATTTAAATCAGGTCAACATCTCGGCAGAATCTGGCTACTATTACCTACGAGCTTCTCTGGAAAATGTCCTCAACTTTTCAAAAGAAGCGAAGGATACCTTTTTAACTGCCGAAGGTTATTATCAAGCTAAAGATGAAAGTAGTATAAAGGACAAATTTAAAAATTCTAAAAAGAAGATATATGAATGCTTCGGGCGCCTACACACAGATTTCACATTCCAGGAGAAGCTGCTTGTGAATGGGGTCGATATGAAAATAAAGCTCAATCGTACGAGCCCTGAGATTTGTTTAAATCTGAGGGCTGATCAAGAAGAGAGCTCGAAGCCTGTGGTGATTCATATTATAGAAACATATCTCCGCGTGCGTCGAGTAAAATTAAGCTCTGCTAAACAAATACAAATTGAAAAAAAATATACTGCTATACACGGTGCCATCAGGGCTGACATCGAAGCAGATAGAAAATGTTGCCCTGGGAGCTCTACGTAAAAGGTTATTAATTCGAATGCAGGAACACGCTTCTGTAAATAAAAAATATTAAAAAAACGCATTTAATTTCGAAAATTTCGACCTTAAAAATATAACCCTATACATCAATGGAAACGGATTATTCAACAGAAGCCAAGTTCCCGCTTTGCTCAAGAGCTTATAGTAATCTTGCACATATTGCCGGTACTTGCAACGAATTAAGAATCGGCGTAACATAGAAGGAATTCGTCGAACAGGTTAACCTTTACCCATTTGACATCTCGCCAGACTTATCTGGGAGTACAAATACGCACATAAGTTCACAACAGAGTGAAAACATCTCAGTCAGATTGGAATTCGCCAAGCCGCTAGACCCTCCTATTAGTGTACTAGTATTCCTCGAATCGCAAGCCCTAATAAAATTAATACGATTACACTCCAGAGAGTAATCGGTGTGTTCGCAAAGAATTAAATAAATACGCACATAAGTTCACAGCAGAGTGAAAACATCTCAGTCAGATTGGAATTCGCCAAGCCGCTAGACGCTCCCATTAGTGTACTAGTATTCCTCGAATCGCAAGCCCTAATAGAGATTGATAGGTTTAGAGGTGTAGTCAGAGACTTTTAAAAATTGATACGATTATACTCCAGAGAATAATGAATAGTGACCGATTCACACGCTCCAAATTTATCGGTGTGTTTGCAAAGAATGAAACGCTGAAGCTTCCAGCTACGAGACACTGCGGCAAACTTATTCTAAATACGGATGTTAGTGACGAGAAGGGATTCATTGGATAACCGTTTATTTTAAAAATAGGGAGCGAATGTACTATTTTAATTCACAGGGGCGAATCCTTGGAATGATGCTATTATTGTAAAATTTCTCGAGCAATTGCATATTCCCCAAATTGTCTGGAACCTTTACCAATTCCAGGGCTACTATAGCAATACCTGTGGCATGTACAGCCTATCCTTTCTCATGCATATTTACCGCGGGAACGAATTTACAATTTTTTTAAATTATTCGATTTGTGCGACACTGGACGAAATGATACTCTGGTATGCAACCACATAAAAAATTGGTTCCTGTTTGTAGGCACTCGTTGTATTGTGTGAAGTTTTATGTGTATATATATAAATTGTAACTTCAACAATTGTTCCAATATTGTATAAAATTATAAAATGTACTTCATAATATTAGTTTGTATAGCGTTTAAGGACGAGGCTTATGTTCTGTAGCTTTTTTAAACTGTAATTGATGCTAATTCTATAACTAAATTAAGTGGGATATATATATATATATATATATATATATATATATATAATGTATAAAAAATGAGATCATTGACATTCCTATATGTGTGAGAAACAGTGAAGGTCATATTACATAAAAATGTGTTGTATACAGTAAACCCATTATGTGTTAATTTATAAGACATTCCTCATAGCTTTATCATTTAATAAAATGTTGAAAATACAAGGCTTATTCTTACCACCACACACACAAGAAAAAAGAAAAATCTCATATCACTTCAGTGACGACCATGCACTCGTAGGATCGATTGTCCAGTAATACTTCTATTCCCCTATTCAGATCATCATCGGCTATTCGAGTTTCTTCAAAGCTATTACGAAACGTTTCTACCACACGATCCAGTTCCGACCGGGTCCTTTAAGAAAAAAGGTACGGATGTAGACAGAAATTTTTTATTTATTTATGGCCAGTTCATATATTTTTCTGAAGAAAGTTTCCGGGCCTCTGAATTACAATATAATTGTTATAATGTAATGTTATAATGTTTCAGACCAACAAAGACCCTAGGATCCACTCATGACTGGTCTACCTAACTGTGTTCGTAATTGTGTATTGTGTATGTCCTCCGTGGTGGCGGAGGGGACCTACAATTTTACGTGGGTTCCGAACCACAAGAACATAAGAAATTTATGTAAAAACTGCCTGTACATTGGCAATGACCAATTTTTACCAAACAAAATAATTATCAATTTAAAACTAATTAATTATCGATTTAAAACTAAAGATAGAATCTCTGGATCCAGAGGATCAAGTCATAATAGACTACTATCCACAAATATGTTACACTCTATATCTATTTATAACCGACATGCAAATATATCAGATCCAAAGAATCCAGTCAATTTCATTACGGTATCCATCAATACTAGTACCCTGCCAACCAAAAATAAGTCACGGTCCGTATCGATTGCGGACCAAGTCAAAATTTAAAACCATATATATTACAATATATATACTTAGGAGGAAAAGTGTAGGTGTGGCTGTAAAGACTGTACAGTAATGTAGAAATGTGTGTGCACCCATTTTGGGTCTCCCATTTAAAGGTGTTTGTGGGGCAAGTGAAGATCATGAGTTTTTCAATACCTCACAGTACTATGGGGGCACCGCTTGGCAGAGGAATCTCTTTAAATGGGGTGTGTAAGGACAGAGAGTATCCCCTAACCCAAGACGCTGCCTCCCTATATCCCACAACACTTGTGTTGAGCTGTGGGATCTATCACCACAAAGCCTTAATTTTACTACCTTAAACTATACCCAATCTAGCAACATATGCGTCTAATCGATTTTTTAAACATGTTTATAGACGTGCTACTAATTACTTCTACCGGCAAACTATTCCAGCTATTTACTATTCTATGCGTAAAAAAGTTTTCGCAACTGCTGTAATACGCCCTTTCAGAGAAAAACGATGAACAATATTGCACTCCAAAATAAGTTTTCGTATAAGCATTCTACTCCTGCTATATGTACAGTATATATGTGTGTGTATATAGACAGGGAGAGAGAGGTAATCAGTTTAAATTACAGTTCATAATTTTAGTAAAGATTAGGTATTAAGTTATAGTGTAACTACTTTAAAATGTCTAATTTATGCGCCGAATATAAGCAATGTTCATTCTCATTATATATATATATATATATATATATATATATATATATATATATATATATATATACATTTTAACTGCAAACAACACACAGTATAATTAATGTAAAGAACGACGCTTGTGTAGAAGAGTCCGCACAAGATGGGGAGAGAGAACGAGAGAGAGAGATGTTATAGAATAAGGTTTGGTTAAAATACAGATATAATTTTTCTACTTACAAATTTTTAATTTATTTTATGGTCAGTTCATATATTTTTCTGAAGAAAGTTTCTGGCCTCTGAATTATGATATAATTAATATGTAAAAGTAGAAATTTTGAATGCCCTTTAAGAACATACGAATAATATACATATATATATATATATATAACGTAAAGAACGACGCTTGTATAGGAGATATTCCGCGCAAGACGAGACCGGCATCTGACCGGCAATCGGAAGATCCCGGGTTCGATTCCCGGGTGGTTACCTCATTTTTTCATTTGTTTCGTTCTCTCTCTCTCGTCTTGCGCGGAATATCTCCTATACAAGCGTCGTTCTTTACGTTAATTATACTGCGTGTTTGCAGTTAAATGTATATATATATATATATATATATATATATATATAGAGAGAGAGAGAGAGAGAGAGAGAGAGAGAGAGCTATATATATATATATATATGATGAAAATAACGACGAAGGAAAAAGGAAACAGAATGGTGCTCAAGCGCTCTCGTTTAATGACATCCTCAGGAACACTGAAATAAATAACAAGTTCGAGTTTGTGTATAGGTCACAAAAAATAAAATAGAAAAATAAAAATTGTAGGAAGAGCATACAAATTTATAAGGAAAAGCTACCAGAGTTTTAGCACTTTGCTCCTCTTGTCTAAATCAGTTTTGAACGAAGTAAAAACAACAGAATCAAGCGAAAAAAGACCCTGGCTAATATTGAAATTATTTGTAAGTTGAATAATGGCAGACACAAGAATATTTCTATTAACAATGTTGCTTGAGTGAAACAAAATTGAAGCATTATTCCAATCAATACATGGGATAACTGACAAATGGGCGAAAAGGGCATTGGACGACTGTTCTGTTCTAACGGAATATTGATGCTGTTGTACATGTGTGTGCAAATCCTTTCCCGTCCGTCCAATGTAAAAGGAATTACATTGTTTACAACCAATTTTATAGATAATGCTTGAATTATTGGTAGGACTATTTTTTTACTATAATATTTTTCACGATATTGTCATATGAAAATACTACATTTATATTCAAAAGTTTAAGTATATTAGCAATGCCTAAAAAGCCTGGGAAAAATGGAAGTACTAAAATATTCTTCGACAAAGTGCGAGGGTTATTATTCACACGATAGAAAGTTCGTTTTGCCTGGTTAAGACAAGATTCCAAAAAAGCAGGTGGGTGACACAAATCACTTCCAATACTGTTGATTTTTTCTAATTCGGCATCCATGTATCCCATGCCATTAAGTTTACTTTAGAAGTGGAACAAAACAACTCAATCCCGTTTTTGGACGTGCTTGTACTTAGGGAAAGCCCAGGTTTTAAGTTTAGTATTTATCGGAAAAAAAAAACAATTTGTCTTACGTACACTTTTACTCCGGACATAACATCCCCATCAAGAAAGCCATATTTTCTTCAATGTTTCTCCGCGCTCTTAGGATCGCCAGTCCGGAGGCCCCAATCTTCTACGTTTTTAAATGTGTTTGTGACAATACACTGTATTAGGAATCAATTCCTCAAAGCAGTGTTTAATTCGAGAATTGCACTGAAGAAATTGTACTTTAATCCCTAAATAGTAAGATTTAATATGATCCTAAAAGCTGGTTTAATATTACATTAAAAATGCTGCAGTAATGTCGAAGAGAATAATTATTTAGAGTAAAATCATATTAATTCCATTTATTGAATTGTAAAAGGCGCAAAATAACTAAGTTATGCCATAAATTCCACTTTTTATAAATATGCATAGAAAATGTCATTTACTGCGTATATCCTACTAAAACGATCTGTATAAACACTATATCATAACATTACTGTGGAAAATAAAATATTTTAACGGTATGCGTTAGCTGTTTTAAATTTATTATTTTTATAATATGATTAAAAGATAAAACTATATAAAGACGGAATTTGTTTTAAATAACTCGCTGGTTTGAATAAATCCCTAATTGTAAAAGGCGAAAAAATGAAATAGTCACCCTAAGTTAAAATCTAGTTTTAATATAAAGTCATATTAATATTTATATTATAGTTTAAAGATAAATTTGTATATTAAGGTGAAAATTTGTTTTAAATAACTCGCTGTTTTGAATAATTCCCTTTATTGTAAAAGGCGAAAAAATGATATAGTTACCCTAAATTAAAATCTGGTTTTGTTTAAAACTTATATTAATATTTTTTATATTATAGTTTAAAGAAATTGGTATATTAAGGTGAAAATTTGTTTTTGCATTAAATTTGGTTTATCATAATCGATTTGTTGTTTAAAAGAGCGCCTACCCAACATCACATTGTCCTCGTGGTGGTTTTCTGCTATAAGAAGCTCAATAAATTAAACTATTGGCGTTGCCGTTTTTGGGACCGTATAGGTCTACCATGGCCTCATAAATGTATTTTAAAACGTTTATGCTTAATAGCTTTGTCTATTAGTTGGGTCGTTTTTTGAGACCATATGCCTATCAGGAGCTGGTAAGTAAAAGCCGTAGGTAATTCGGCTATGTAGTACTGTGTTACTGCTGAGAGGTCTTAAAGTCTAGACGATTGGTTGTAGCCCTATCTCGGCCTCGCGCTACGGATGGGTGGGCTCATAATGTCTATACTGGAGGTCATAAAGTCTCTACCTAGACGATTGGTGTAGCCCTCATCTCGACCACGTGTTGTTGATGGGATGAGCTCCTAAAAGTCTATACTGAAGGTCATAAAGTCTATACTTAGACGATTGGTGTAGCCCTCATCTCGGCCACGTGTTGTTGATAGGATGAGCTCCTAAAAGTCTTTATTTATTCCGTGTTACGGACAAACGTATATGCATACACGCCCCCACATGCATATATACTTTATATAATCACCATTTAAACTGTGGCGACATTCTAATTCAACTGGCGGATTAAGCCTTCTAAGCCTGTTGGCTGCGATGATGAAGACCTCATTATGCGTTGCTCCATGGGTACGAATGGCTGGAACTTCTATCTCTCTCCTCCTCTCTCTTAGGTAACATCTACTCTCTCTCCAGTAATATATATATATTTATATATATATATATATATATATATATATATACACACTCCTCCTTTCTAGACGCCTTCTAAGCCAACTGGCTGATTAAGACTTCTAAGCCAACTGAGGCTGCCAAGAGCGCCAGTATGCGTCGGTCGAGACATGCTAGCGAAAAGATCTTCTCTCTCCTCTCTCTTAGACTACCTTCCTAGGTCAGGAGGCTTGGGGGAGTAAACCCCCTCTCCCCTTCATGCAGCCTGGGGGCTAAACACCCTCCCCCTTGCTTGCATACCCCCTACCCCATGGGTGCCACTTCCCCTTGCTTGCATACCCCCTACCCCATGGGTGCCACTTCCCCTTGCAACATTGATCAACATTGCATTGCAATTGCACTCGGCCTTTTTGCGGTCATACTACTTTAGTAAACTGTGGCAAAACTTTGTCTCGCAATACCTGGTAATAGCGTTTTCCATCCATCGTGTCTCTCGATATGTGAAAGGAAACGAGTCCTGAATAACCAAAGCACGCCCGAGCTGTTAGTGTAGCCGTTTTAACGGGTTTACCGAATACTATTTTGAGAATTTCTTCACCCAGTAGTGAACGCTGTGAATTGACTGTTTCCTTTACTCGTTAAAACGAAGACACATTCATCTAAAAATATGATCTTTCGAAGGAAATCTGGATCATTGTTGAACTTTTGTCTCATTGTTTCAGCAAACTGTAGCTGTCTATCACAATCATCGTCGTATATGAATTAAAAGTAAATGGGTTTGTAATCGTTGTACCCTGTGATTTCATTATTTTTGCTACTGAAAATTTGGAAATACACAATTCCTCTGCGACTTTTCTCGTTGAAGTTGTTGGATCGACTTGAAAACTGGCGAGGACATTTTCTTTTTGTTGTTACTGGCCTTCCACTTCTTGAGCGATCTTTTACCAGGCTCCCTCTTTCCAAAAGTTTGAGCTTCCAGTCTCGAAGAGTGGTTGCATTTGGTGGTTGTTTATTATATTTTTCTTGAAATAAACGCAAATTTTCTTAACAATTATTATAAGAAATAACACACGATACAAGATACACTTTTTCTTCATAGCTGTATTCCATGCTTACTGACATGGCGCTGACTGGGGCTAGGGCCTAGGGCCTTCCTGTTCTAGCCTAGGGTCATTCCTGGCCTTGTATAGTTGCTTTGAAAAGTATCGCATACACTCTGTATATATATATATATATATATATATATAGAGATAGATAAAACGTAATATTTTTCCCTTTACATAGAAGATAATAAACAGGTAAACAGGTAAACAGGTTATCCAAATTTAAATTTTTGTCAAAGTAAAAAATACAGAAGTAACCATTTTAAAATAATTTTTTATTTGTTAATAAAAAAGATAACATTAAGTTCAAATTTAAAAAACAAGACAGTATAGGTAACTACATATGGCAATCATTCGTTTTGAAATTTAAATTTCTGAGTTGGCTCATTTACTTCAGTCACAAATTAACTTCAGAGAAGTGAGGGTGTGTTATCTTTTCTCTCTAATGTGTATGTGTATGTTGTGTAATTTTATACCTACAGTTTCATGTTATTTCAATTATACTCTGGTTGATAGTAATTTCATATATATATATATATATATATATATATATATATATATATATATAATTATAATAAAGTTACATACAGTTTGTAGTGCCTTTAAATGCCAATTTTAAATTTGATTTGACGGTATGCCATACATTGTTTTTATTTGAACTTATTTTTTGTAATTTTTTTACTCCTTTTTAAAGGATTGAACGGCAGCAAACTTGAAAATATAATCAAATTTGTTACGTAGAAATCTTCTTAACTGTTTGACTTGACAAGGATGTACGTTGTATATATTTATATTAATTGGCAACTAAACGTGTTTATTTGACCCTATTTGTATAGACTATAGACTTTAAATTTGGTGTTTGTCTTTGGGTACCTATCGACTCAGGCCACTGACCTTAATTATTCACAACCATAGTTTTATATAAAAGTCTATGTAATGTATAGTATATTTGAAATAGGTCGGTTATTTAGAGTATATACAGACCCATTGTCCACACAGAAAATGATGCGTAGCCTAGGCTTATGGGCCTACCAGAAATCTCTAGAAATTTTAAGTTAAATAAAAGTTACTTAAAAAATTACCAGAACTTATTTTAAAAAGAGAAAATATGAGGATGGGAATATAGTTTTTAAAATTAAATAGTTTTAATATTACACTTTTATATTATAAAATTTTTTATCCAATGGACTGATGTTATATGAATGCAAGACCTACATAAGGACTTAAGAGTGCAGCTCATGACTTGACCTTGTTCTGCAGATATGCCCTAACAGATAATCGGATAATCTTCCAAGTTATTCAAAGTAACAAATTTAAACCTAAGTTTTAATGCAGATTTAGAGATAGGACCTTGGGAAACCTTCACGACTGCATTATTTCAAGAAATTTGAAACTCTTATTTTACGATGTTGTTATCTTGTAAAAATGAATACAATATTATTATTATTAGAACTCGTAGCTGAATTTTTGACTGTATGTACTGTATCGTACTCTATAAATTTGTAATAATAATAATTTCTAAACTGCTGAAGACTTAAAAATGCCGGAACCCACCTCATATTACAATCCTATAACTTCAGTACCAGCTTGCCACAAGGGAACACCAAGAAGATGCAGAATCAATTATAAATATAAAGTAAGTTAATGATTTTTTATTTCGTATTCACAAACGGTGTTCAATTTTGTTTCAAGCCTAATACTTGGAAGGAAGAGCTAAAATGTTGAATTAAAACTGCTATTATATTCCGACTTACTACATACATTATTTGGTTCAATAGAAGTGTGCGTGTTGAATGCATTTAGGAAACAGATTTAATATACTCGTAACTGTATGCGCAATAAAACCGTAATCCTTCAAATCCACTTATATTCAACGCATGGACGAGGGACAGCCGATACGCCTAACGCGAGCCTTATCATCATCTACAATAAAACGTTCTTTTAGGTACCCTACAACCAATACTGGATTCTTTCTAATACATTTCATGTTCTTAACAATTCAAAACTTGTATAAGGACGAGGAGAACTGATAAGAAGTTCAAATACAAGAAGTAATGGGATTAAAACTATAGAGGCTTATCATTGCATAGGACTGGAGTAAAATTTTATGAACATTAGTTATTACTCTTATGTTGGAACATTGACGTTGGAGCTTTTAGTTTAAATTTTTAAATACTTATTTATATTTAGTAAACCAAAAGGATCACCTGAAGATCAGGGCCCCCCCAGCCTTCGTTAGTTAGCCTTATGAGACTAACTAACGAAAATATCACGACTTAACCTAACCAATCGTTTGGTCAACTGTACGCCCTTGACAATTGGTTAGGTTAACTCGTGATATTTTCGTTAGTTAGCCTCATAAGGCTAACTAAAGAAGGCTGGGGGCCCTGATCTTCAGGTGATCCAACCAAAATAAATATTAAGTACTTTCATAGTTTAAATGATGAAATATGTTAAAAAAAATTATCTGTTGTATAAACTGGTCCAGTCTAAAGGAAGATACAATTTCAAGCATAATTTTTCTCGCGTTCATTAAAATTGCGTTCATTAAAAATAATGGCTTCTCACTATTTTATATAAACTCCGTATTCTTTAGAGAAATAAAATACATTCCAAAGGCTAAATAAATATTACTTCAGTATCAGTTGCTGTTATTAATTAATTTTATGCATAAATAATCCCCGTATCTTAAATTTTATGAGGCGTAATTTTTTTATCCAATTTACCATTAAATAATGATGTCATTTGATGATTATTACGAAACGACTTTTTTTCAACTACAAATCAGTCGTACGTATAAAATATACTTAAATTAGTTTTTATCACTTTGGTCTCTCTCTCTCTCTCTCTCTCTCTCTCTCTCTCTCTCTCTCTCTCTCTCTCTCTCTCTCTCTCTCTCTCTCTCTCTCTCTCAATAGGAATGGGAGTTTTCATTATTATGTAATTAAAAAAAGTGAAGATATCTTTTTTCCATTGTCTGAATTAATTTTTTTCTTTCATTCTGCTTCGATTTTTTAGAAACTTTTACCATTTACGTCCATTTGTCTGTGACTACTTCAGTTTGAAAAAATGTTCCATCTACGGACAAATTTCAAACTTTTAAAAGTTTACAGTTCTTAGACTTAGAGTCAACGGGCTACGTCGTGCCCATTGTCACAACACCGATTTCGTACATAAGCAAAATTAAGCGACTTCGGATCTGGGTGGCAGGAGTAGTAGTAGTTAGATGGGGGACCGTCCTCCGCGTGATTCGGATTCGAATCATGCGTAAAGCTGTAGGTTCCCTCCGTCACATGACTTATGCTATTACGAAAAATGTTAAACAATCCCCGAAACACTCGGAGTAAACATAATTATGTGTCAAATCAAAAGGGTTTTAACTGAGTTTCTTGCAATTTACAGTATGTATGGAGGGAACCTATTGTTTAATGTATCTCTTATTTGCGTCTTCTCGTTTAGTGCAAAAGCTGTCTGTGTAAAGGTTAAAGCTATAACTCCTACAGAGGTCATGCAAATGAGGAGAGCTTCGCATAGCTCGCATGGGCTAAGCCTACTAGAAGAAACGCAGTATGGTATGATGTCTGATATCATCTTTAATTGGCTGTGGAAAAATCATTATTTTTCATCAAGTCTTTCTCAACAAAATTCTTAATCCTTCACGTAAGAGACTTAAATGCCTAACAAGTAGCTATCTAACTATTAAAACTTTAAAAAGAAAAAAATTGTTAAACTTGTAAAAGAGAATATGCATAGAGCACACTAGGGACTATATAGGGTCATAAACATTTGAGGTGGGCACGATTGAAGCCCAGAGTGTATAAACAATATTGTCTGTCTTGTCTCTGAACAAGAAGTTGTAATCCGCAGCGTATTAATAGGCTTGGTAATCCTATTTGATATTTATGGTGTATGTCTATATATGCACGTTAGAAATTTAAAATTGTAACAGCTGGACAGAAATAAATTACCTTTGGTATATAAGTTAAAAAAATACGGCCATGAACTGTGTACCGCAAAATGGTCTCACTGTGCATTGTTTCACTGTGTTTGCGCATTCTCCTAGTTGTCACTGACACTCCCAAGTGCTAGTACCAATGTACCGTTTGCTTAAATAAAGTTTATTTGCAGGATGGACTTTTTTTAAGAATACGTTTCATGATAATTTGTAAATTTAGAGTTCGAGTGTATGCACATTTTTTTTTTACAAGAACGTCGTGTTATAGGGGAACTACCTAGTACAACGGAACGTACCAGTGCTATATACTGTAAGTTAGGCCTATGAGAATCGCGCGCCCAACAAAATTATTCTGCACACTCGTTTAATTTCCAAGTGCCATAAAATGTACCATTTGGCCAACCGTTGCTAACAAACACTTTAAAATCATGAAATGCAATCTATACCCGAGTAAAAATGGGTATTGCCCGATACCAGGGTGAAGAAATAAATAAAAGTATAATTAACAATTGCCATTAATAATGATTTCATGCTTGGATGGAATGATTGGTGCATATAAATTATTATTTGTTGGTAAACTTGGTGCTTGGCGGTCTTATCTTTAAGATACTAAAAGTTGGGACACTCTCTCTCTCTCTCTCTCTCTCTCTCTCTCTCTCTCTCTCTCTCTCTCTCTCTCTCTCGACTTTATCTCGACTTTATCTCGACTTTCAGAAAGCCTTTGATAAGGTACCTCACCGCCGGCTAATGGCGAAAGTGCCGCTGTTGTTTATCATTTACATAAATGATATCGACGGTGGCATCGTCAGTCGGATCGCCAAATTCGCTGATGACACCAAGCTTGGGGCCAATGTTGGGACGCCCGAAGCGATCGAGGAACTGCGTGCAGACCTAGGTAGGACAGGAGAGTGGTCCGAAAAATGGCAAATGCCGTTTAACTTGGGTAAATGCAAAGTGATGCACATTGGCTACGCCAATCCCAAGTCGGACTACTCGATGTTGGGGAACAATATCGAGGCGACTGATTTGGAAAAGGACTTGGGTGTGCTAATCAGCAGCGACCTTAAGTTTACCAAACAGTGCGTAGAGGTGGAAAAGAAAGCCCAGAAGCTGTTGGGTTATATCAGGAGGCAATTTCAGTTTCGGAACAAGGAGATTGTGCTCTCTCTGTACAATTCCCTGGTTCGGCCGCACCTGGAGTATGCAGTGCAGTTCTGGTCGCCCACCCTCAGGAAAGATATTGAGAGGCTGGAGCGAGTGCAGGCGAGGGCCACAAAGTAAGTTAATCCCTTCCGTTAGGCATATGGGCTACAATCGACGGTTACGCGCCCTGAACTTGTTTTCGCTGGAAACTCGGAGGCTGCGCGGATCGAGGTTTTCAAGCTCTTACGCGGGTTCAACGATGTCGATTTTAGAAGCATGTTTAGTTTAAATGATAACTCAACTCGCAACAATGGTTGGAAGTTGGATTTGAAACGGTTTAGGACTAGTGTGTGTGGGAATTACTTTACCTAAGATCTGTGACACGTGGAACAGGCTACCTTCAGAAGTTGTGAACAGTTCCTCTGTGGATCAGTTCAAGAAAAGGTTAGACCGAATCTTGCACATTATTTGAGGGTGTAGGCATTTTTCTCTGGCACCCGTTGCCATTGGTACCCCCTTGGTATGGGCTGCAAGGCCTTTTGAGGTACTTCTTTTCCTTGTATCTCTCTCTCTCTCTCTCTCTCTTCTCTCTCTCTCTCTCTCTCTCTCTCTCTCTCTAGGTTGAAACTCGGTGACATTCAAAGAGTTAGCAGACACATAGACATGACAGACAGCCAATTACAGAAAACACGCTCACACACTTGCATGCCTTGTTAATATGCCTAAGAATAGAGTACAAATACTTTGTAGAAACATAATTTCACAACAAAAAAAAACTTCGAAAATGCATGACATGGATTTAGTGAGGTAGAGTTGCATTTATGTTGCCACAATTTTTTTTCTTTTGGGTGGCTGGATGCACGTGACGAACAAGGGGCATGGTGTGGAAAATTTGATTTCTGTTCTTAATTTTTGTTTCCATATGTTCGAGTTTTTTCTGACCACATCAAGTGGTTGATGTGCGATCGGCACAAGTATATTATTAGTTAGTTTATACAATGATGCTATCTAGTGTGCGATCTGTGTGTGCATGGCGTAAATGTAGAGCTAGCTTATATATGGTACTGTATTCTCCGTTTTTCCTGTAAAATTTCCTTAATGACTTTTCCAGGGGCCAAGGGATTTTTTCAACCTTTTTCCGTACCTGCCTCTGGCGGTGAGGGAGCGGAGGGTGGGGAGAGAGCCTTATGTTTTTTTTATCCAGTTTTTTACTACTGCTAGAATAGTTTAAAAATTAACCAGTTTAATAACAGGAACTTACATGAGTGGACCGAAAGGTCTTTGAGGCCTCCTCTTGTCCTTGTATCTCTCTCTCTCTCTCTCTGTAAACACAGCACAAATGTTGTCGCTTTATTATTGTTATTGATGACCTGACAGCCTTTATGCAAACAATTACACCTTCAATCGCTCTCATAACACAGCATAACTGACCTACAATTTTGTAATTACTCGATTTGTTAGCTGTAATTACTGAGAGAGAAAGGTCAAAGGATTTTAGTTGATTAGGACACTAATATATATATATATATATATATATATATATATATATATATATATATATATATCAGTGGTGAAAGTAAATAAATGTAATGACTTAAGTACAATTAAAAAAGTTGACTCATAAGAGAATATTTTTTGAAAATTAAAATATGAATTAATTATATTCTTATAACTAATTATATAATTATTTTTAGGCCTAATTTTAAATAATAAAAGTAAAAGTATTTTTGCATAGATGTTATCGAGTAGACAAACAATACAATTTTTTGAATGGTATTTATGATTCTAGAAATAAAAGGAATTTTGTAAGTGAAATGAAATATATTGTTACATTTGGCAACCTATTTCATCCATCTCCCTGTAGATATGCACAAAACGAGTAAGAGTATTTGTTTCGACTATAAAGTACTGATTTTCTTCTTTCAAACTCCGGTACTCTGGTCTGTTTTAAGGAATTACACTTATTTATTTGATTTATAGTAATATTATTACTTAAATAATTATTTGTTTTGTTTTGTACTTTTCATTTATATAATTAACTTTTGTATGAAAAAAAATTGCCAAATTATTTCGTAGTGGCATCTCGTTTACTCCTTTACTCGAGGCGTATACTGTAGGTGAACGGCCCTTGGTTATTGCATGCCCAAACTAAAACAGTTTTCATTTTAATAAAATATTTTTGTCATAAATGAAAGATTTAAAAATAATATTTAAAAATTAAGTTCATTTGGCTGAGACGAATTGTTGAAAAAGTTTTCACTCTCATTTACATGCATGCGAGAAGAATAGGAATTAAAAGTCATTCTTTCTCAATTTAGTTAAAGGTATTCCATATACAGTAATTATTATTATTATTATTATTATTATTATTAAAATAATTAGCAAGTTGTATATCTGAATTTGAAATTCTTTTGTTTTGTTGGTCTGTCTGAAAGTAAAGTATGATAACTTAAATTTAAATCCTATTTCATCTGTTAAAAGAATAACTAGTCAGCATACTTTATTCAAGTGTGTATTATCATGATGATATTTGGAAGCCTGTAATACGGTGTAGTACACCTATTTGTATACTCTTATTCCTACAGTAGTTCAGTATCAGTTTATTTTGTAATTTTGTAGGCCTATGGGATTTGAGTTTGAAATCCTACTAGCCAATTTATGTCAACTGTTCTTAATGAGGTAATCAAAAATCTTAATTTCATACATTAAAAAAAAGATGAACCATCAGACGCAACTGGCCACAATTACGTTATTATTTGGCTGTACACTATAAGTTATTAATAAAAAAAAATTCTTGGATATGGTTAAGTGCATTCTTCTAAACGTGGTTTAGAATTAGGGTTACATGAAGAGACCCTAAGTGTTAGAATCAAGCCTCTAATGCTAAGAGACGTAACGTGGGGTCACATTTTAAAATTGTAGTGTTAATTTAGGAAGACTCTTATCAGAAACATTCTCCCTTTGAAGCAAGAGAAAACTAGCCAATTTTTAAGATTTTATGTAATGTTGTTTTCGTTTTGGGGTAGGTTAATAAAGGCCTATGAGAGTCAAAATAAAAAACCCTATTTCTGTTTTATATGAAAATGAAATGAAAATGAAAATTAAAAGGTTTATTGGCAGACTATAGTCCATATGACAAATATTATTAATACAATGACAGTTCATATACTAAGGATAGAAATATATACAATTGATTAGAAATAATACTGTATTGTCGAAGTTAAGTGGAGCTACAGACAGACGTTTTCGTACCAAGAAGTCCATAGCTTAGACTCAGACAGGGGTTCCCAAATTGGTGTTCCGCGGAACACTTGTATACCGTGAGAAGTCTTCCGCGGAACACAATTTGGGAACCCCTGGGCCTTAGAGGATAAATGGCAGGACTCATGGATAGCTTGGATGATCGGGTTGGTTGATTTTTTAATTCTTTGCATTAGACTGCGTTGAGCACGTCTTGTTACCCCCTAGAAGCTCGGGACATTGCGGGTAGCAAACATTTGCGAAGCTGAGCATCTTGGGGGTAATTTATGTAAGAGTCTAAAAGACCTGTTGTACAGCAAATTTAGGGTTCTGCCAGAACCTTTTTTATAATTCACCCAGAGTTGCTGACCGTATATATTACTGCAGAAAGTACGAAAAGTGTCTTTAGCTTCACTTGTACAGAAACGAAAGTTCCTTATGGTCATATTCGCTTTAGCACACAGGCTTCGAGATTGTTTTCTTATATCCGAGTCATCACTCAAGGAGCTGGTAATAGTTTGACTCAAATACTTAAACTCTTGTACTTCCTCAATTACTTCACCATTCATTTTAAACCTTATATCAGCTGGCTGATTACAGCCTATAGGATGAAATTGCATAACCTTAGTTTTTGTAACATTAAAAAGAATATCATGTTTCTGCGAATACACTTCGCAGACGTTTAGTAGCCGACCCAAACCTTTAACAGAGGGACTTATTAACACCATATCATCGGCATAAATTAAGTTATTTATCCTTGTGTTATCTATACAACATCCCGCTGTTGCCTCATTAAGTGAAGCAATTAATCCGTCAATATACACATTAAACAGCATAGGGGAGAGCAAGGAGCCTTGTCTCATCCCGCAAGAGAAGCCAAAACACTCGGATATATATATATATATATATATATATATATATATATATATATATATATGAAGGAGGGGCCAAGGGCGAGTGCCCAATCGCCGCCCCATAGAGGAAGAAGAGAGCCAAAATCAAGGACCAAGGTTACACGGTGTAACCGAGTTGCGTTCTTAATTTACCGAAGAACGTGTATTTCGAACTCTGAATCCTCGTGCCTTCGAGTTTGGAAAAACAACTCATTTGTGCAGCCGCCATCATACAAAGACTAAGCATTCCATCTTTACAACTCATTAATCATTCGTATGGAAATATGATGAAACTCCATCATCATTCATTTCCCTTTTAGTCCGGTTGCACGGGGTGGGAACCTTGCATTGTTTGTTATAAAGCAAATCTTGACATTTTGAAAGCTTATACCACCCCATTCAAGAATCCATCGGGTGTACGCCTGATCCCCGCTTGGCTTTTTCAATATGGCCGGCGAAATTGAAAAATCCCATATCCTGGTCAATACTTGATGGGTTTTGATGCGCGTTCGGAACTTTCGCCGCCGGACTTTTCGCCGCCGGACTTTTCGCCGCCGGACTTTTCGCCGCAAGGAATTTTCGCCGCAAGGAATTTTCGCCGCCGCAAAAGAATTTTTAAAAAATAAGTTGACGATTGGTTATGTTAAGTTGTAATATTTTCGTTAGTTTTAACGTTTTATTTGATGGATTCATTTAAAAAATGTCTCCTAAAGATCCTAGCGTAGTTTACGTTCTATTATGTACTTTTGCAACATATCCATATTCGTTTGCCTCCATTTTCTAATATTTCTTGATGAAGTTGCAATTGATGGCATTAGATAACAACCTGCAATTTTTAAAAAATAAAAAATAAGTTGACGATTGGTTAGGTTAAGTCGTAATATTTTCGTTAGTTTTAACGTTTTATTTGATGGATTCATTTAAAAAATGTCTCCTAAAGATCCTAGCGTAGTTTACGTTCTATTATGTACTTTTGCAACATATCCATATTCTTTTGCCTCCATTTTCTAATATTTCTTGATGAAGTTGCAATTGATGGCATTAGATAACAACCTGCATCATCTAGGCTTGCAGAAGCATCGACAATTAGTGATCTTGCAGATAATTGGGAGTTAGTAGCAGTCGTTTTCATACTTGCTATTGTGGCGTACACTTTAGGCTTTGATGGGTTTGCAGAATGACTATGCTCACCAAATGTTTTGCAAATTACTATTTTAGCGTCACTTTCTAAAATTGTATGCACTCTTGCCTTGCAGCTTTTTATTTCACACTTCCAATACGATTTTATAAACTTTGACAGTATCTGTTATTGCATGTGCAGTATCACTTTAAACCATCAAAAATGGTTTTTAAAAACCTAAGGGTTCAAAACCTTTGAAGTACATGAAATCACTTATTTAAGAGAATGAATAAATGAAAATTTCCAAGTCATCCAAACCCGACGTATTAGAGAGTTCAGAAAATTTGGTAGGCTTATATTTATATATCTATACAAATTATATATTTTGCGGCGAAAATTCCTTGCGGCGAAAATTCCTACGGCGAAAAGTCCTGCGGCGAAAAGTCCGGCGGCCAAAAGTCCTGCGGCGAAAATACCTAGATTGGTTTAGATTGGTTTTGATGATCTTGGTGTCATTTCTAGGGTTTTTTAGGATGATGAGTCGATCTGGAGGGGTTGCAGATACTTTGGGAGTCGTTTTGACCCACATTCGTCAATACTCAAGGTCATTGGAGGTCAAACGCCCCCCGAAATAAGGAATATCCCATATCCCGGGCAGTCGTGGAGATATTTTGGTGATCTTACTGTCGTTTTATGGTTTTGGGCGAGACTGAGTAGTTCTATAGGCACATGATAACAGTAGGATATCATTTTGCAACTCCATGGGTCAAGTCAAGGTCATTTGAGGTTAAAGTTTGGCCTTGAAATATGATAATGTCACAGTTGACATCACTCTATTTGCTTTATTTCAATGACAATTTCTACAATCTAGCTAACTGCTGAGCACTTAACATCTTTTCTGCAGGTAAAACCAGATCATAATGCTTAAATGACATAACCCACATTATATGGATATGGATATTCGGATATAAACCACAATTTATGCTGAAGTGCAGGGCACATGCATTCTATGGAAGGTTGCAAAGCTACAAGATATGACCTCGTAAGCAAAACAAAGCTCACACCTAGCTGGGGGATCGGCATTGACAACTTTGATGCAGTTATTCACATTAGGTAGCCATTTATTGGGGGCAAATATCAAAAGACATGGTTGTGTCAGGATCGTCAGGATCATCAGTCTGCTCTTCGTTTGCGTTTGGGTCAATGGATTGTTGCAATCCAAGCCGCTGCCACATGCACAGAACATTTTGCAAGGGATTCCGCGTCCCATGCAGCCGCAGCGACTCCCCCTGAATGCTGATTGTGATTCACACCCACATCTGATTAGCTTCAGAACTTCATCTGGTGCTAAGCACACTCCTTCACCAACTGTTTTTGGGATGAGAACTCTGTTTGTTTCGTCTCTCTCCCACCCATAATGCACAAGATCAAGTGGTGGTTGGTCACACTTTAGTGCATCGAGCCAGTTCGCCACAGTGTAGTAGGCTCTGAGCACATTTTGATGGAAAGTTTCAGTTGTTGGTAGTAGAGAACATAGTTTGGGTGCAGCAGTTCCCGACTTCCCTGTCTTCTGAGCCCATACTCGCTGACGACACTCAGTAAGAGATGAGGATTTCTTATCCCCATAGCATGCAACAATGAACGCTGTTGCCTCTTTCTCGATATGGTCAAAGCATGCATCAAGGGACCTCAGCTTGTCTAGCTTCCGACCCTTCTTGGCTGTGGCAATGGCAGTGGCTTTGCCGATGCCATGTATTGCTGCAACTGTGTCACAACCACTCAAAGCGTGTAGTTTGAGATTTGTGGGATGATGTCTTTGTGCTGGGTTACAGTTGCTCGGATGTCCACTGATTTTCTGCCACGCACTGGAGACTCCATAATCATGGGACAGCCTAGTTTCTTAAATTCATAGAAGTGAGTCAGCATGGCAAACACGTCTGTGTCATCACAAATGATGGAGATGCGGGCATCAGAATCTTTCTCAGCTTGTGCGATAGCGTGTTGTTATTATCACATCAGCCTCTTCATGAGATGATGAGAGCTCCAATGCTGCTCGACTTCTGCCTCGCACAATGAAAGTCGGTGTGGTCTGCCATCCTGCAAGCACTAGCTCATGGTCTTGGGTTACAGTTGCCAGATACTCACTGTCAGCAAGGATTTGCTCACAGAGCAGCTTGTTTAGTTGCTCCTTGTTCGCGGTGCACGTAAGAACAGCGTCTCTTGTAGGCAATGTGGTGTTGAGGTCCAACTTGTGAACTCTGCTGCTCTTGCTTCTCATTGTCTGAGTGCTTGATTTCGAAGAGAAATTATAGTAGCGATCAAAAGCTAGTACTACAGATGCATGAGAAAGATGTTTCGGTAGCCATACTTTGAAGGTTTGGATAAATGTAGCAACTGTGCCACTAGCAGGCCAGTCGACTGTCCACAAAACAGCTGACACATCCATGATAACTGTTGGTCGACTCCATGTTCGAGAGGATGTTTCCACTCCCAATTGGTCTACGTAGTCTTTTTGGCTCCACTGTAGGGGTATCACATTCTCTCTTTTTCATGAATGCTGATAAATTCCGCTTGGACACATAAGTGGAAACACAGTTCTTGTGACAACAAAGGATTTTTGCTCCATCTTCCAAGAGAGGCTCTAGTCTCGCTCGAACATCTGGCTGCCCTCTGATGTCGCTGCTCTCTATGATTTTCTGAATCCTCCCACAATTTGAAAGACCTTTCGACCTCCAGGAGAGCTACGCAGGAAATCCTTAAAGAAACATTCGTCCGCAACTTTTGTCGAACCTGAAAAATAAGAATTTTGTTTACCCATTCTTCAGAGTACAAATCGCATTGAAATAATTTATCCTCAGCAAATGAAAATTAAACAATGCTCACCTGGTATATTCTCCATATTCAGCAGTCAAAAAAACAATTTTGGAATCAGCACAACCAAGACGTCATCAAACCACCAGGTGGGCAGCACCATCAGCAATAATCTCAACCTGAAAAAAATAAGAGGAATAATTAGACATTGGAATTCACTTACCATGGAGAAAATAATCCCTGATTTCATTTTAAACCCTATAGAACTACTCAGTCTCGCCCAAAACCATAAAAACGACAGTAAGATCGCCAAAATATCTCCACGACTGCCCGGGATATGGGATATTCCTTATTTCGTGGGGCGTTTGACCTCCAGTGACCTTGAGTATTGACGAATGTGGGTCAAAACGACTCCCAAAGTATCTGCAACCCCTCCAGATCGACTCATCCTAGAAACCCCTAGAAATGACACCAAGATCATCAAAATCCATCAAGTATTGACCAGGATATGGGCTTTTTCAGTTTCGCCGGCCATATTGAAAAAGCCAAGCAGGGGTCAGGTGTACACCCGATGGATTCTTGAGTGGAGTGGTATAAGCTTTCAAAATATGTGAAAATTTGCTTTATAACAAACAATGCAGGGTTCCAGTAAAATCAGGGTCTGTGTTACCGGACTATTTCGTTTAGTTTAGTTTTAGTCTTGTAAAAACTGTGAATTCTGCGATGCAAGGTGTCAACATTTTATACCATAGTTTTGCAAAACTGTGCTTTATAATAGTAATTTAAAATTTAAAATTTGCGGATGATACCAAACCAGGGGGTGCGAACAAAATCAGCGGCAGAACGTTTCCAGATTCAAGAAGATATTAGTAAGTTATTCGACTAGGCAGAAATTTGGCAAATGAACTGTAATTTTATAAATTTAAAACGTTACATATCGGTAGAAACAATGTTAAAGAAAAGTATTTTATGCGCGACAAGACACCAGCGGGTGTTACAGAAGAGAAAGATTTTGGTATTATTGTTGCCGATACTCTTAAACTGAGTATGCAATGTATCGAAGCGATCAGAAAAGCAAATAGAATCTTAGGATTTATTGGTAGATCATTTGAATTTAAGTCCGGAAAACAATGCTAACATTATATAATTCTTTAGTACGTCCCCACCTGAAACACTGCGTTCAGTTCTGGTCCCCATATTTACGACAGGACATAAGCAGAATGGAGAGAGTGCAGCGACTGGCTACTAAAATGATTCTCAGACTTAGAAACAATCATACGCAGCCCGTTTAGAAATGTTAAATTTAGTCTAGCTTGCAAAAATGTGTATTCGAGGAGATTTAACGCAGGTGTTTAAGATGATTAAAGGTTTCGATAATGTCGACTCCGAAAAATGTTACCTTCAGAAATGCAGATAGGACTTGAGGTAATGGTCTGAAATTAGTGGGTAAACATTTTAATTCTAATTTCACTTTACCTTTAAATTTCTTTCCTTCCTTTCAACCTCTTTGCTTTGATTTAAAACTTTCACTTGTCTTTAAATTTTCTTAAACCTTTTAACCTTCCTTCTTTAATCAGACAACCTCTTAGGGACCAGCCGGTCTGTTGTTGTTTGGTGTTTTTTGTATTCCTTTGTAAACTAATTTTTTTATTTGTGAAAATTTTCCAAACGAACGGTAAACTTTTTACGACTATCCTATGCATGGGTACAGTAGTATACCCGCAAAATGTATGAGTGCAACTGTATTGCAGCATAATGTTACGTAATGTTGCAAGAGTACCACCCCCGCCCCCTTTGTTGTAAGGCACCCCGTTTGTTGCCAACCCCAAAATGGTGTTGCAAGGGGTATGCAACTTGGAGTTATCCCCCCAAAGGGGAGTTCCAACCCCAAAATGGGATTGTAAGGGGTATGCAACTTGGAGGCGGAATTCTCCCCCAAGCTGGACCCCCTAAAGGGGCAGAAAGAGAGAGAGAGAGAGAAAGATAGGAGGAGAGACCTAGAGTTGGGTGTTCACTCGGCTGGAAGCCGAGCTCATATGGGGTCCTTCAGCCGTCCGCCGCCTCTTATAGGGTGCTAATCAGCCAGTTGGCTGAGTTGCCAGACAACGCCATGTATTTAATTACACTGGCCAACAAAATGAAACTTTTTTTTCTCATCACAAACATGATCACACTTTTCGTAATGCATTTTTCGCGCTGATTCCGAATCTGGTTTTATTTTTTTTCTAGCACGTAGAGTTATATAGATACACTGGTTTTAATATTTTTAAGTTTTTGATATTGCTATAAGAAAATTTATGGATGTATAGATCACACTTAGGAATGCTAAACAACAAATACATCATATACTTTATTCAATGTACTTATAAATAAAGAATATATACATTATTTTATTAAAAGCGCTGTGAGTGTGATTTCCTTTTGTAAATTTGGCCTGGATTGTCACGATACAGCATCCAACAATGGTCCGCCATCATGCTTTCATTCCAATATCCTTGGTAGCGCTTCTCCATCATCTGAATATCTTGATGGAAGCGCTCTCCTTGCTCGTCACTCACTGCACCAAGGTTTTCAGGAAAGAAATATAAGTGGGAATGCAGGAAGTGAATATTTAACGACATTCGACACTCCATTTCTTTGAAGGCATCAAGGAGGTTCTTGACTCCATCCTTATACGCAGGTGACTTGTTGCTTCCAAGAAAGTTTTCACATATCCATTTGTGAATCCTGACTGCATACCCATAAGCATTCCTATAACTTTTAGATCTCAAACATTCCATTGATGACTGTCGTATTTGATTGCCTTAAGTAGTATATCCATATTGTCATACCCTATCTCTCTTTTAGATGGACGGAATGGGCAATGGGGATGGATGGCATTATATTACCATTATGCAAAAGAACTGCTTTCAGGCTTCTCTGCGACGAATCAATAAAGAGGCGCCACTCAGATGCCACATACGTCTGAGATATGGTTGTAAATAGTCCATTGATGTCATGGCAATAACAGAGAGGACCGTCTACTGAAAAGAATGCTGTTAATTCAAAATTCCGCTTTCGGTAGTAACTAATACGAACATTGTTCTCAAGTAAATTGTTCTCCTTTAGTCTTGAGGCGAGAAGCTCTGATTTCTCTTTAGACAGCGATAAGTCTCTAACAAGATCATTCAACTGTCCTTGGGTTAACTTTTTAGGCTCTAAATGTCTACCTTCAAAAGTGTACTCTGGTTCTGTAGATGGTCCGGAAATGCCAGTTGCACCTTCATCACTTTCCATGTCATCTATGATAGAATCTAGCCTATCACTTGGGGGAATTGGAATGGGCAATGTTTCATCATGTTTTACTGGCCTACGTGCTGAATCCAAGTTTGGATATACAATCTGGTGTTTGTTCTTGGCAGAAAACCCCATTAAGTTCACACTACAAAAATAACAGTCTTCATGATGATCTCTCGGCTCCCTCCATATCATGGGTATGGCAAATGGCATTGAAGCTTTCTTTTTGTTTAGCCAATCACGTAATCCATTTGAACAGCCAGAACAGATTTGATGTGGCGCCCATGGTTTATCTTGGTCACCTAGATGGCAACCAAAGTATAGCTTGTATTTTTCTTAATGTCAGTTGTAATACTTCGTCGCTGTGTTTTAGTTGTGAACTGGCCGCATACGAAACAGAACTTGTCGGGGTCATTCTTACATTGTCGAGGCATGTTGACTGACCTGAGCAAACTATAAATTCAAATAAAATGTACACCAACTTGACACAACAAGTTCTTGGACTGGACTGATCTTTTGACACACAAAGCACGGCATTGTTGCCTGAATCACAATGCTGCTAGACGTAAAAGCTCACACCTGAAATACATAAGATGTATAATTAAGATAATTGAAATAAATAAGATGAATAAACTAAAAAAACAATAAAATAAACACAATCAAATGTTGAAATATTAGTATTTTGCCTATTTAAAATGGTTAAATCTGTGTAGTTATATATATGCCTTCATCTTGAAAACTATACGTGCTAGAAAACATCCGAATGCAGTTTTGGAATCAGCGTGAAAACTCTATCCAGCCAACACAAATTTTACTCTGATGAAAAATCTTTGTTGACCAGTGTTATTATTCAGCCATTTGGCTGCTGAATTGCCAGATTCATTATTTATTTTAAATAAGCATATGTCAATCAGCCAGCAGGCGCCACAGCCAGTCGGCTGCCGAGTTGTCAGATAACGCCATGTGTTTAATTATTATTATTCAGCCATTTGGCTGCTGAGTTGCCAGATAACGCCATGTATTTTATTTAAAACATATATTGCAGTTGGTTTAGAAGGCTGATTTGACAAATAGCAATTAATTAATTATTCTGTTTTAGAAACAAATGATATAAACGTGTTCAAGGAATAAATAAAACCATTTATTTTAAATCGCTACCAAAACAGATGAATTTTCTCCTTAAAGAGAATTAACCCTTTATCTCATGAATTATAATTTTCTGAAGAAAAAAAATATTTTAGGTATTTTTTAAAGTATTTAGAGTGATATTAATGAGGTTTTCCCTAAAATCTATGTAATATTTATGTTCTAAGTTAATTTAGAGAATGTTGCTCCTTAGCAACATCATGAAGATTGGGATAAATAATGGGGGTAAATATGAAAGTTCGCAAGGATGGAAAAATTTATTGTTTTTGACAAATCAAAATAATCAATATATACCTTTTACAAAGAAAACATACTTTATGTTGTACAACACTTATTTTATGGAGTTTTTTATGGAAATTCAAAAAGCAATTACGCTCCTTTATGAAGCATAAGTAAATATTACACTTGATGCAGAATACATAAGTATAGCCTTTAGGACAGTACCTGCATCTGTGTTTGTTTTCATCAAAATTGGGAAAATGACCATAAAAATCGTACCGATAATCATCGGTTGGAATAGGAACTGCTGCTGATGTTTTACACTTCTTTTGAGGGGGCTGACAGGAAAGAGGTGGCCTACCTCTTGGAGGAGTGGTGAGCGTTGACTTTCCTACCATGGTCAGATCATTTACAATACTAATTTGGAATTCTAACAAAGACTTGAATTTGTTGTCAGCATACAACATAGCATAGTGACGTCTATATAAAAGCCATCCATTAGTAACGGCAACTTTGACAAGATAAAAAAAGATGGATATATACCACTTTTTACGCTTGAGCTTTATTCTGTACAGTGAAAGGAGCATATCAGAAAGGTCAACTCCGCCCATAAATTTATTATATTCATGGACCATTTCTGGGCATTCAATTTCAAGGAATACTTTTATCTTTTGCAGACCATCTCTTAGCCTTTCTTCCTTCAGTATGGTTCACATAGGTTGAAACTAGGTGGACTGTACTGTTATCCTGCCACTTCACTACAGTTATGTTTGATGAAATGTCTACCCTCCAGTCATACGACCCTCTTCCTTTGGCTTTCAATTCTTTTTCACTGGAGAGGATCTTTTGTGCACCCGCTAGTCGATTTGATCTTACAGTCCCAAGAGCTAGAATCCCCTGTGAGTGCAGTTCTTTCAGAAGTGGCAAAGATGTAAAATAGTTATCAAAGCAAAGTTTGTAGTTTTGATGTTTAGGCATGTTTTCGCATAACTTCATTACAACATCCCCAGTACAACCAAGAGAAGATTGTGGTTTATCAGATGTTTTTCCAGTATATATATCAAAGTTATAAATGATACCTGAAGCACCACACCTTGTGAAGACTTTATACCCCATTTGTGGGGTTTCTTGGGAAGGTATTGCTTTAGTGAGGATTTACATTTTGTTGGGATCATTTGCTCGTCGACCGAATTATATTCTTCACTTTCCAACATTTTGCATTTTTCTAGAACCGAATTTATAATTGGCCTAATTTTATAGAGCTTATCATATTCCGTAGAATTTCTATCCGGAAGTTTGGAATTGTCGTTGAAATGTAAAAATTTGTTAAGATTTTCAAATCTGTTGAAACCTTTCAGAGATTTTGTAATTTGAGGCAAAGGTGTAGATGGATTCCAGTACATCCGATATTGAGGATTAGGATAAATACCCATATACAAGAGTACACCAATAAACTGTTCCATTTCTTCCTTGTCAGTATTTATTAGTTTACACCTCAGGTTATCTCTCGTTTTTTCTTGAGCACAATAGAGATTTGTCTGTTGTGTAATATACTCAATCAAATTATCATCAAAGAACTGTTTGAAATATTGAAACGGAGAAACAACTTCATTTACCTCAATAAACGGTGTTCCGGAGAATGTTGAGGGAACTACGGTGGCTTCTCTTTTCCTCCAACGGGTTTCACTTGAAGTACTTGCCATGTCCGGACTTTCTTGTCTTTCAATGTTTATATTTTGTGATTGAGGAATTTCTTCTGTTGGAACATAGTCAGGATCGTCCACGTCATCATCATATTCTTGATTTAGCTCAGCACGTTCTTCCATGTTGGTTCTTGAGGCCTCCTAAATAAAAGTAATATGCTACAAATCTAAACAGTTTGTGAATTATTGAACTAGAGAAAGGGTTTAGAATGTATTCGAACACAAAAGATGACACTGCAGGTCAGCAGGTCTTTGCTACTTGGGACACAAGAAAGAATGGCATGGGAAAACCTTCAATTTTGTTTATAAATTAGATATGAAATATTGTATTATATATATATACATATATATATGGATACCTACCTAATATATAAATAGGCCTATGCCACACGCACACATCCAAAACTCAAGAGTGGGAATAGCCTTCTTCCTAAAAAAAACATATATACCTATATATATATATATATATGGATACCTACCTAATATATAAATAGGCCTATGCCACACACACACACATCCAAAACTCAAGAATTGGAACAGCCTTCTTCCTAAAAAAAATATATATAGGGCCTACTTATATATTGTATAAGCCTGTATATATTATGAAAACTTGGTAATTAGCAACACCTACGTTTTTCTCAAATTGAGCAATTTCATCCTCATTTTCATCAGAATCACTCATCCGAATTATCATTATTTGGCAATTCTTCATAAACAGCACCACCCGCTTCATAAATGCCATTATTTGAGTTTATTCGTATCTGAGTTCGCCTTTTGCTATAAAATGCAAAAGTTTCCATCTGCAAAAAATAAGTTCACAAATAAGACTATTCATACACCTCAAAACCATAATGTTGCCCTCAAGCAACATTTAAAAAAAAGCCTTTTTTTCCCTTTATAATTTCAAATTTGAATAAAACTAAACTTAGCATACAAATTAATCGAATATAACATTTAGAAAAAAAAAGTAACAATATCAAAAACATAAAGAAAGTAATTACTGATAACCTATAAAATAGGCATGACAGCAAGAAGCCAAAAAAAGTGATTTTTAGAGAACAAAAAAAATATTAAAATGTACCTTCCACGTCGATGGCAAACGTAACACTGCTTTGTGCCTTTGTCTTGATCTAATTGAATGCGCAGACTCCGACTCAGCCTCATATATAACTTCCAGATGTTTCTATATACATTAATTTGAAATGTTGCCGCTGAGCAACGACATGAGATAAAGGGCTAAATATTTTAAAAGAAATTCTGTTTATTAAATAATTAGAATTTAAACACACTCTTTACACAACTAAAATAAATCATTTTATTACTTAATTCCTATTTTTATTATTATTAATATCACAATTTTCGCTAAATGTGAGACGGTATATTGTACCCGTCTAGATACGAACCAACTTTAAATCCTTTTTCTTAAATATTTCCAAAAGAATACTGGATTACTGAATAAAAATTCCAGTACCAGTTGTTAAAATGTTTTTTGTTAATTTTTCGAATTAATATCAAATATATATATATATATATATATCACGCCATCCTGCGTAATATACAAGCTCATAATAATAAACTATTTCTTGGGGTAATTTGTGTTAAAAATTACTAAATACAGAGTCAGTTAAAGATTTTTTCATTTAGATAAATGAAAAACAAACATACATGCATCACGATATTCTGCAGGGCAAACCTTTAAGGTATAAGCAAGAACGAGTATACTTATCCCACACAATACTATTTTGCATAGGAATCGCATAACGTCCGAGTCATTACACGATCTTATGAGATCGACGCAAAATATTAATAATATATATAGGAATTCGTATATTAAAAGAAGCGTCTCACCCCCCAAAGGACCAAAACTCAAAAAGCGTGAAACAAATTTTAAAAAATAATGCAAAATATGTAAATAGCTTGTAAGTTACTATTTTACGGCTCTAAAACGCTGTAATCTGCTCTATACATACTTCCATGTATAAACTTGCCCTTAACTTACTCCACAATCAAGTACCAGTTTATTTATAGAGAAAATGGAAATTTTTGGCAAAACCCGCATAATTGTGCCTTCTACAATATGTTTATTGTAATTTTAAATATTATGTTATTAACGTTATATGATGTGACCGATTTTCTGCTAACTTCTTATGCTTTTGTTTAAATTACAAATGTCATTCTTGTTTAATTTGGTGTTCAATGAGCTCAATTATACAATGTAGATATGCGAAATCACTGTTTGTGGAAATGTTGTCCTATCTATTACACGTTTCACGTAGTTTCTAAATTTAAGATGCCTGATATATATATATATATATATATATATATATATATATTGGCGTTCAAAAGTTCTTTTTGATCTTGTTTCGTTTAACTTTTTACCTTTAAGAGAATTAATCAAAACAATATTAACATTAAAAAATTCACTAAACAATTGGCTTAGCAAAAGAATTCGTTCCATTAACATATTCTCAGATCTATATACAAGAACACACGCACACACAATTATGTTTATTCCTGAAAACCACCGAAAACCTAATTTAACATCATTACTTAGAATACCCCAGTTACGTCTATCTCAACTCAGTTAAATATAGGCTCATACGCGTAAATTTTGCAGGCCGAAAGGGAGAAGAAGCAGAAATAAAAAGTTCATCATAATAAATAATAAGTAGGCCCGACTCAGAAGACTGCGAAATAAAAAATGAAGTAAGCCTAAAACTTAGATAGGCCAAGAGTAAAGCATGAATAAAAAGTAACGCCCTTAACAAATAAACTAGTAAAAAATATTAATAACTTTCAGGAAATTTGTATTACCACAACGTTCAACCAAATCTGCTTGGCATGGATCAACTCTGCTGAGTTAAACTCGAAAACGCCTTTGCCCGTAACAGATTAAGAGACATTAAAGAGGCTAGACAAAATTTGGACATAACTTTCAGATACATTCCAGCAAAACAAAATCCTGCAGACTTTCTTACAAGAGGACTAACTGTGATTTACATCTTTACTGAAAAAGCTTAAGGCTATGGACTCTTGTCCTATCATTGTGATCCTTTGTAAAAGAGAGTAGAAGTCTATATTATCTAACTCATTTATTATTTTTTATATACTTCTATCATATCACCTCGTAACCTTCATCGCATTAGGGAAAACATGTTTAGGTGATCCAAGCTATCTTTGTAACTAAGGTGTCTAGACATGGTATCATACTTGTGGCTCTCTTTTGTACTTTTTCTAGTCTGTCCTTGTCATGCTCTAAATAAGGACTACTGAACTGAATGCAATACTCAAGAAGAGGCCTCACGTATCAAGTGTAGAGCCTACTTATAATTTCTGGCGATTTATATTCTATATGTTTCTGCATTAGATTCAATGTAGCATTAGCCTTATTTCTAATTTCAATACAATGAGTTGTAGGTTTTCATAAATATATATACTCAAGAGAAAAATACAAGCAGTGAAGTAATAATTTAATTATGTAGTAGAGAAGTGTCCCCCTTTTGGCTCCTGAAAATATAGTCATTTTAGTTTATAACTCCAAAAATAGAAAAATGTCCCGCTTTTTGCTCCTAAAAATATGGTCACTTTAGGCTGAAGAAGATTCAGAATGAAATGTCCGTGTGATGTATCGTGTTAATTTTAACAAATCAAATTCGTTTTTTTTTTTTTTTTTAGCTATCTTCATATATCATTTTCCCGAACTTCCTCAGTGACAGTAAGAAGCATCCTGAAGGGTACAACTTAATTGTAGAATGGAAAGACTTACCTTCAAACTTAATATGTAAGAGCAATTTGACTGCTCAATTAATTATATTCAAATGAGTGTAATCTTTAAAGAGCTAAAACTATTAAAGATCAAAGATGTTATCGGAATGGCATACAGCATTTAATATTCATTTACAAATGTATGAACAAAATTATTCACTTATATTGGGTTAATAAATATTTTATAGCTGATCAAGACAATCACTCATCTCCAGCTTGGAGTGTAATAAGGCAAATGGTCCCTCAGTATAGGCTATCTTCATAATAAATTCACCAATTTTGTTGAGAATAATGTATTACAGTACTTATTTCACTTGTATTTAACTTTAAACTAATTAATATTTTTATACAGTACCGTACTTGATACTTTATATATTATGTATTGTACTTGGTCATGTGTAAAGTTGTCAGCTCCTTACAAATTTACCCAGTAAAGCCAAAAACTTCAGAGCCAAGTTGTGTTTATAGGCCTATACCGTATATACTGTATTAGTAAAATGGGAATAAAAGACAAAATGCATTAACATCAATCTTTTATTATAATATGCAAATCAAAATGCAGTTTCAAGTGCACATGTGATGCAGTAGTAGGAGTTATATATACCACAGGAAGGTAGTATGGCCAAAACTAAGGCCATGTTACAAATATCTATTTTTAAGTGGTAGGAGAGGGGCTGTTCTTTTTACCCCAACACCTCCCCTGTTACTTTCCCCCCAATTGACTAGATACAGTATATACCTGGTTGAGCATGTTTTTCACTTTTGCCAAAATTGTTCATTTGAATAAGTCAAGTTTATCGCCCCCAACTTTGTGCCTAAAATTTAGCATGGAATCCAAGCCATGACCCCATTAAGCCAGGGGTTTGCAATCTCATCTGCACTGTGAATCCCTTTTGAGAAAAAAGTAAGGTATTTTCATATACCGCTGAAAAATATTTGATTTTGAATGGCTGTTTATCGTATGCTTTTTAGTTTAAAAGAAAAACTATTCATGAATGAAAGGGTGAAGGAAGATTGATGCTGTGGCCTCCAGATCAGCAGCCCTGCATCTTAAACACTAGGCTATGATTATACATGTCTAAGTTTGTAAAGTGTAGAAGAAAAGTTTACTGAGAAACTTAAAAATTTTGAAGTTCATAAAACATTACTAATCAGGGGGGAGGGGTCAACAAGCTTGACTTTCAGGAAATGAGGAATCATCGCGCAATACATTTGAAAGATTGATTGGGTTTGTTTTTAAGTTTTAAAATTTTATTAAAACAAATAAAACATCCAAAGAAACATATTAGTAATTTTAGAAATTTTGTTTCATGGCAAACTTTTTTCCTGAAACTGTACTGTGGATGTTTAAAACTAACATTTATTTCAGAAGTTTTGCACTATCTGAAAAGGTTTGCCAGATAACCCCATTCTGTCACTAAAGCATCTGACTTGCTTGCAAATGGCAGTTCCATGCTGTAGGCCTATATGTATAGGAAAGCTTTTACTGATCCATTTTTATATAGTTGTTACAACATCAGTTTATATGTTCTTTGTACATTGTATAAGCAGAGCAATAAATGAATATGAATTTCATTAAATTTGCAACACTTAAACTCATTCTTATTGAATTAAAGAGCATGATAAAGCCCAATGAAGCCTGTTTAGACCTGGCACCTATGATGCCCTTTGGCTACCATAGTACTTGAATGATATATATATATATATATATATATATATATATTGTTAACGATGTGCTTATTATTATTATTAATACGTATATTTGAATATGTAAATGTTTCAATTAGGTTTCATTTTCTCCTTTGTGTTTCTCATTGTCTTACATCTTTTTAAAATTTATAAAATCTAAAACCAAACAAAGTTGAACTAGCGATCAGATCCTATCTGAAAAGGGTTCATGCAAATATTTATATCAGAAACAAGCATAAGTCAAAATCAAATCGAGAGTAAAAAAATATATAAATTACAAAAATATACGAGTGATAAAAATAAAACCACTAAAGACATTCAAACATAAAATTGTTAAAAAACTTTACTAATAAAGAGTTAAAACGGATGTAAAAACGAAACACGTCCCAAAAAGAGCTTTTGAACGACACTATATATACGGCATTTGACTGAGTGAGGCCCATGGTGTAATGGTTATCATCTGACCGGCAATCGGAAGATCCCGGGTTCGATTCCCGGGTGGTTCCCTCATTTTTTCATTTGTTTCGTTCTCTCTCATCTTGCGCGGAATATCTCCTATACAAGCGTCGTTCTTTACGTTAATTATACTGCGTGTTTGCAGTTTAAATGTATATAATGTACGACATGCGGGAGGTGCCCCCTTGGGGCATTGGTTTCTGCGCGTATGTAGAAGAATTACGGCATTTGACTGAGTGAGACCCATGGTGTAATGGTTATCATATCTGACCGGCAATCGGAAGATCCCAGGTTCGATTCCGGGTGGTTCCCTCATTTTTTCATTTGTTTCGTTCTCTCTCTCATCTTGCGCGGAATATCTCCTATACAAGCGTCGTTCTTTACGTTATATATATATATATATATTACTGTATATATATATATATATTATATATATATATATATATATACAGGGTGGGCCGAAAGTCTGGATCCATAGGAAAATATTTATTTTAATACATAAATTACAACAAATGGTAAATACTTAAAATGAATATCAACTTTAACTCGTAAATGCGTATCCGTGATACTGTACAGTAGTTCGTACTCCAGTATAAATACTCAAATACTTTTTTATTTCAGCCCAGAAATGGCTTCGAATCTAACAACAGAAGACCAGGTAGAACTTGTGCTCATGTACGCAAGACAGGGCGCTACACACAGAGAAGTTGCTACCGAATTCAATAGAAATCATCCTGATAAGCATCCAGTAACACATGCGACTGTTGGCAAGTTGTTTAAACGTTTCAAAGAAACAGGAAGTGTACATGATCGACGGCGTTCTGGTCGTCCAAAAAATGCAACTGATGAAAATACCTCTGCAATGGTATGTGAAACTTTAACGAATAGTCCAGTAAAGTCAACAAGAAGATTATCAAATGAAACACGCATCTCGAGAACGTCAATTCGAAGAATTATTAAAAATCATAAATTCCATCCCTAAGTGTCTCGATGTCAGAGGCCGCCAATTTGAGCATTTGTTATAATTTGTTGTTTATACTGGAGTACGAACCACTGTACAGTATCACGGATACGCATTTACGAGTTAAAGTTGATATTCATTTTAAGTATTTACCATTTGTTGTAATTTATGTATTAAAATAAATATTTTCCTATGGATCCAGACTTTCGGCCCATCCTGTATATATATATATATATTATATATATATATAAATAATATATATATATATATATATATATACACACATATACTATTTAGTCAGAGGTTAATTACTGTACTGTACTGTGCATGTGATTGAAGATCTGACTAAATAGGGTAGGCCTCATCCCCCAACTTGTATACGCTAAAACAGTACAGTATTTACTCATTCACAATATAATTTATAAAAGATTTCTGTATTTTATTAAAATACAAACCCTCTCTCTCGCTCAACAAAGTGGGCTACAATCCCAGCCATATATGAAATCGTCTAAAGGCCTAATATTTACCAAAATTCTTATAATCTGTTTAAAACAAAGCTTCACCTGTTGCAGTTGCTGGGCCAGGACCTCATTTTAATTGCTCTGTGACTGGTCAATTTTGTAAATTTTATTGCATTTCTTAAAACATGCTAAGGAGCTGGTTTTCGTAACACGCAATATATCAAGTCACACCAAAAAGCTACCACTCTGGCTAAAAGCATTTTCACAGATTCAGTCTGCAAATTTTCTCATTGAAACATCCCTCAAACTCTAATAAGAAAAAGTTACTTGTGCTATGAAAAGAGACTTAATTGAGAGAGCAGTCAAACTGCTCTTACATATTAAGTTTGAAGATAAGTCTTTCCATTCTACAATTAAGTTGTACCCTTCAGAATGCTTCTTATTGTCACTGAGGAAGTTCGGGAAAATGATATATGAAGATAGCTAATAAAAATAAAAAACGAGATTTGATTTGTTAAAATTAACACGATACATCACACGGACATTTCATTCTGAATCTTCCTCAGTGTAAAGTGACCATATTTTTAGGAGCAAAAAGCGGGACACTTCTATTTTTGGAGTTATAAACTAAAATGACTATATTTTCAGGAGCCAAAAGGGGGACACCTCTCTACCTCATATATATATATATATATATATATATATATATATATATATATATATATGAGGTAGAGAGGTGTCCCCCCTTTTGGCTCCTGAAAATATAGTCATTTTAGTTTATAACTCCAAAATAGAAAAATGTCCCACTTTTTGCTCATATATATATATATATATATATATATATATATATATATATATAAAACAATTATTACTTCACTGCTTGTATTTTTCTCTTGAGTATATATATTTATGAAAACCTACAACTCATTGTATTGAAATTAGAAATAAGGCTAATGCTACATTGAATCTAATGCAGAAACATATAGAATATAAATCGCCAGAAATTATAAGTAGGCTCTACACTTCATACGTGAGGCCTCTTCTTAAGTATTGCATTCAGTTCAGTAGTCCTTATTTAGAGCATGACAAGGACAGACTAGAAAAAGTACAAAAGAGAGCCACAAGTATGATACCATGTCTAGACACCTTAGTTACAAATTTAGCTTGGATCACCTAAACATGTTTTCCCTAATGCGATGAAGGTTACGAGGTGATATGATAGAAGTATATAAAAAATAATAAATGAGTTAGATAATATAGACTTCTACTCTCTTTTACAAAGGATCACAATGATAGGACAAGAGTCCATAGCCTTAAGCTTTTTCAGTAAAGCTGTAAATCACAGTTAGTCCTCTTGTAAGAAAGTCTGCAGGATTTTGTTTTGCTGGAATGTATCTGAAAGTTACGTCCAAATTTTGTCTAGCCTCTTTAATGTCTTAATCTGTTACGGGCAAAGGCGTTTTTGAGTTTAACTCAGCAGAGTTGATCCATGCCAAGCAGATTTGGTTGATCGTTGTGGTAATACAAATTTCCTGAAAGTTATTAATATTTTTTACTAGTTTATTTGTTAAGGGCGTTACTTTTTATTCATGCTTTACTCTTGGCCTATCTAAGTTTTAGGCTTACTTCATTTTTTATTTCGCAGTCTTCTGAGTCGGGCCTACTTATTATTTATTATGATGAACTTTTTATTTCTGCTTCTTCTCCCTTTCGGCTTGCAAAATTTACGCGTATGAGCCTATATTTAACTGAGTTGAGTTAGACGTAACTGGGGTATTCTAAGTAATGATGTTAAATTAGGTTTTCAGTGGTTTTCAGGAATAAACATAATTGTGTGTGCGTGTGTGCTTGTATATAGATTTGAGAATATGTTAATGGAACGAATTCTTTTGCTAAGCCAATTGTTTAGTGAATTTTTTAATGTTAATATTGTTTTACTTGATTAATTCTCTTAAAGGTAAAAAGTTAAACGAAACAAGACCAAAAAGAACTTTTGAACGCCACTATATATATATATATATATATATCAGGCATCTTAAATTTAGAAACTACATGAAACGCGTAATAGATAGGACAACATTTCCAAAAACTGATTTCGCATATCTACATTGCATAATTCAGCTCATTGAACACCAAATTAAACAAGAATGACATTTGTAATTTAAACAAAAGCATAAGTTAGCAGAAAATCGGTCACATCATATAACGTTAATAACATAATATTTAAAATTACAATAAACGGATTGTAGAAGGCACAATTATGCGGGTTGTGCCAAAAATTTCCATTTTCTTTTATAAATATGCATAGAAAACGTCGTTTATTGGGTAAGCTAACTAAAACATAAAATCGAATTATATTAACTTTGAGGAGTCTGTTTAAAATAATTAATTGGCTCGTAATCATTTTATTTCTACTAAAATGTGTGTAATCAGTAGTTATCAGAATATATTTGGATACAGGTTGTTAATATTAATAACTTAATGAGGGGTAATGTTTCCATTTGTTTTACATACTGCCTTGTCAGTTATATATGATAATATGAGTGACGTGGCAAAATCCCTATAGACCACGTCAAGAAGCTGTCATATTTTGAGGTAATGATGGTATTACATGTTATGAAATACCTTTTATGAAGATTGGCTTCGTTTTTAAACGGGTCTCGAAACTGGTACTTGATTGTGGAGTAAGTTAAGAGCAAGTTTATACATGGAAGTGTGTATAGAGCAGATTACAGCGTTTAAGAGCCGTAAAATAGTAACTTACGAGCTATTTACATACTTTGCACTTATTTTTTAAAATTTGTCTCACGCTTTTTGAGTTTTGATCCCTTGGGGGGGGGGGGTGAGACGCTTCTTTTAATATACGAATTCCTATATATATTATTAATATCTTGCGTCGATCTCATAAGATCGTGTAATGACTCGGACTTTATGCGATTCCTATGCAAAATAGTATTGTGTGGGATAAATATACTCGTTCTTGCTTATACCTTAAAGGTTTGCCCTGCAGAATATCGTGATACATGTATGTTTATTTTTCATTTATCTAAATGAAAAAAATCTTTAATTGACTTTCTGTATTTAGTAATTTTTAACACACAAATTACCCCAAGAAATAGTTTAGTATTATGAGCTTGTATATTACGCAAGAAGGCGTGATATATACAGGGCGTCCCAAAAAAATGTATACACACTTTAACAGCTGATAGCTCAATTGATGTTTCTTTCTTTCCAAGTTAAACCCATTAGAATTAATAATGGCAGTCAGACTAAGCTTTGAACAAAGGAAATTCATTCTAAAATGCTACTGGAAGTGTGAAAACGCAGTTGAAGTGCAAAGACAGTTTAGGAGGGAGTTTCAAACAGATCCACCAACGCGACTTACCATCACTCGAATTAGAGATAAGTTTGAAGCCGATGGAACTGTTCAGAATGTCCACAAGAAGCGTTCCGGAAGACCACGGACATCGACAAGCCCCACAAAGCAAGAAAGAGTACTGGAAACGTATCACCAAAGTCCAAGAAAATCTGTGCGGCAAGCGAGTCGTGAGGTAGGAATTTCAGAATCGTCTGTCCAACGCATTTTGAAGCGCTGTCAATGGAAAAGTTACATTCCAAGATTAGTCCATGCTATTAATGAAGATGATGATCCGGACCGAAGAGTGGATATTGCGAGTGGTACTTGGCACGATGTGGATGTGGATTGGACGAAGGGGTTTCGTAGAATACCCTCCGCGTTCACCAGACCTCACACCACTAGACTTTTTTTATGGGGATACTTAAAAGACAAAGTCTACGCTATAAAACCTGCAACAGTCGCTGAATTGAGAGCAGCCATTGAACGAGAATGCACACAAATACCAAACGAAATGTTTCGTGATGTTTGCGATTCCATTGCTTCGCGTTATCAGCAGTGCCTGGACCAGAACGGACGTCAGTTTGAAAACAGGCGTTGACAAAACAATTAAATAATGTCTGTAGATTCTATTACATTTTGAAAATGAAATGTATTTTAATAAACACTGCCTTTATAATTATTTAAAGTGTGTATACATTTTTTTGGGACGCCCTGTATATATTTTATATTCGCAAAATTAACAAAAAACATTTTAACTGGTACTGGCATTTTTATTCAGTAATCCAGTATTCTTTTGGAAATATTTAAGAAAAAGGATTTAAAAGTTGGTTCGTACCTAGACGGGTAGAATATACTGTCTTAAATTTAGCGAAAATTGTGATATTAATAATAATAAAAATAGGAATTAAGTAATAAAATGATTTATTTTAGTTGTGTAAAGAGTGTTTAAATTCTAATTATTTATTTAATAAACAGAATTTCTTTTAAAATATTTAGTTCTCGTTAAGGAAAAAATTCATCTGTTTTGGTAGCGATTAAAAATAAATGGTGGTATTTAGCAACTCTCCCTAATATAAATTAAAATATATGGTGGTATTTAGCAACCAAATGGCTGAATAATATAAGGAATAATTAAATAAATATTGCTATCTGGCAACTCAGCAGCCGATTGGCTGAATAATGTAAGGAATAATTAAACACATTGCGCTACCTGGCAACTCAGCAGCCGATTGGCCGAATAATGTAAGGAATAATTAAACACATTGCGCTATCTGGCAACTGGATGAAGGAATAATTAAACACATGACGCTATCTGGCAACTCAGCCAACTGGCTGATTAGCACCCTATAAGAGGCGGTGGACGGCTGAAGGACCCCATATGAGCTCGGCTTCCAGCCGAGTGAACACCCAACTCTGGGTTCCCACCTTTGGGTCTCTCTCTCTCTCTCTCTCTCTCTCTCTCTCTCTCTGCCCCTTTGGGGGGTTCAGCTTGGAGGAAAACTCCGCCTCCAAGTTGCATACCCCTTGCAATCCCATTTTGGGGTTGGCAACAAAGGTTGGCGCACTCTTTTGGGGGGATCAGCTTGGGGGATAACTCCAAGTTGCATACCCCTTGCAACACAATTTTGGGGTTGGCAACAAAGGGGGGTGGGGGTTGGCGCACTTGCAACAAAGGGGTGGGGTTGGCACTATTGCAACGTTGCAATGCAATTGCACTCATACATTTTTCGGGTATACTACTGGTACAAAAGATAAGGAAGAATATAACCGAAATATTTCTTTGTACGAATACTTATGAGCACCACTGTACAATGGTGCGTATGCCCCAGGCTAATGCTACCTCATTGGCGTGATATAAGATCGACAAGTCATTGTGGGTTAAGCTAAGTTAGCTTACGTTCGGTTAAATTAATTTTGTAGTGTGTCGATGTTATGTTTCATTGACGAAATGGGTATAAGTTCGTATGTTCAGCACTTCAGCGTCGTTCTGTTTGAAGATGTTAGCCTTAATAATGTCGAGCTAATCTTTTCTCGACATAAATTTTATCGACTTTTTCATGGTTAAGTTTATTAGTGTTCATAGAATATCCCATGGAAGAAATGTCCATATATTCAATAATAATATAGTGTAGCCTAAATGTGAAGTATAGAAAACGTATCGTACTTTTTTGAGTGCCAACCTTGTGACCAACTGTTTATGGTGTCATACGAAAGAGAGCGCAAGTCAGAAATAAAAGACGAACTCGTTCTTATATTCATTTAAAAAATTGCATCATTGAGGACAATGGCTCGTTGTCAAATATTGGCGAGATAGAGCGGTACGCAATACCTATCTTCTATTAGTTTATGAGATTGGTTTTTAATTAACTAAACTTTTTAACAATGAAAAATTTAGGCTTTTTACTTTTTTTTTAAAACTACTTACATTTGGGTTGGTTCGAATTAAACAATTCAAAAGCAATATTTAGAGACTTTCGAAATGGACCATCTATTGGTAACTGTTTATATATATATATATATATATATATATATATATATATATATATATATATATATATATATATAATAAACAGGAACACCAGAGAAAATACAAACATCCTTCAAGGTTTAATAGTACCAACGTTTCGGAATCATCGATAGATCTGCTATGTTTTGGTTAAGGTACTAGTTTATTTCATTTACGTTTCAGTTTTAATGCTTTTACTTTTTTTTTATAATTTTAACTTTTTAACTTTATATTTATTTACCTTTTAGTTTTAATGTTTTACATTTTCTTAGCCACTTTTTATAATTTTTTAAGTTTATTTTAAATTGTTATTAAGCAATTTGTAGTTTGTATGTGATTTGGAATTTTATTGTTTTAGCCCTGAAGATGGAATTAGTGCATTCCGAAACGTTGGCACTATTAAACCTTGAAGGATGTTTGTATTTTCTCTGGTGTTCCTGTTTATTATTAAACTGCGTTTTCCGCGCCACCAACTCAATAGCCGATATATATATATATATATATATATATATATATATATATATATATATATATACGTAAAGAACGACGCTTTGTATAGGAGAATTATCCGCGCAAGATGAGAGCGAAAGAACGAAACATGAAAAAATGAGGTACCCACCCGGGAATCGAACCCGGGATCTTCCGATTGCCGGTCAGATATGATAACCACTACACCACAGGCCTCACCCAAACAAATGTCGTAATTCCTCTACATACGCGCAGAAACCAATGCCCTAAAGGGGCAACCTCCCGCATGCCGTAAGATTTATACATTATAACTGCATGCGGGAGGTGCCCCTTTGGGGCATTGGTTTCTGCGCGTATGTAGAGGAATTACGACATTTGTTTGGGTGAGGCCTGTGGTGTAGTGGTTATCATATCTGACCGGCAATCGGAAGATCCCGGGTTCGATTCCTGGGTAGGTACCTCATTTTTTCATTTGTTTCGTTCTTTCGCTCTCATCTTGCGCGGATAATTCTCCTATACAAAGCGTCGTTCTTTACGTTAATTATACTGCGTGTTTGCAGTTATAATGATATATATATATATATATATATATATATATATATATATATATATATGAGGCCTAACAGAAATTCCTTTTCCTCGCCTCTCTCATGGCTTCAAGATGTAAACAAATCAGTAAAACCCAAACACGTGGGCAGGAACAAGCCCATAGAGAAATGCAGATTTTACTTTGTTCCCGAAATTTGCGCCACAGCTACAATACCACAGCGTCTATACAAGCGCGAGTTCACTTCAGGTCAATCTCATTTGCTCATTGCTCAAGCCTCACTCAGCACTCGCTCTTCTTCTAACAACCTTCGTCATGTAACCACTCGATTTCAGCCGGCCCGCTGACCACGAAACTGAGCTTGATCCGACACGAAGGACATTTCCATTGAGGCCTACCATATTCTATTCCCACCCCGAAACAACATCACTCCTGCAAAACTCAACTGGGCCCCGAGTCTCGCCGTTCCGTCGATGTAGAATTACTTTGTCTTTTATCTTCACCATCAAGTCTCAGATCTGTAAACCTCGCATAGGTCACCAACTCACTTGGCCTCGTGTTTTACTACGTCGTGATAGGCCATTCGTATTCCAACGCCTATAACTTCAACAAACTCTGCCTAACCGCATTAGGCTTCAGAAGTGTCTTTAATACCGTTCAATCTAACTCACGCATTTACGACCACAATTAGGCCTATTTCATTACTGTACCAATACATATTTTCATTACCTCAGTAATTTTCATTGTAATAATGCACAATTTCCATATAAATAACTGTTAATCACTATGAACAAATAATTTATTTATTTTGCTAATTAAACGAAAACTAGTCATTTCTGTCTCCTTTATTAAATATTGTTATTTGGTCGAAAGGCCAAATTGGTGACCCTGTAAATATTTTACTCAAATACGATTATAGTGAGTTTACCGTGAACAGGCCACTCTATATATATATATATATTTTTTTTTTTTTAACTGCAAACAACATACAGTATAATTAATGTAAAGAACGACGCTTGTGTAGAAGAGCGTCCGCACAAGATGAGGAGAAAGAACGAACAAATGAAAAACGAGGTACCTCCCAGGAATCGAACCCGGGATCATCCAATTGCCAGTCCTGGGAGGTACCTCGTTTTTCATTTGTTCGTTCTTTCTCCTCATCTTATGCGGACGCTCTTCTACACAAGCGTCGACCTACAGTTTAATGTGGAATCCAAACCACGCTCCACCAGAAGCCCAGCGTCTTAGCCACTAGGCAACCGAGGGTACCCATTTATCTACCAACCAATTTCTTTATTGTGTTGAAGGATGAACAGCTGGGTTTTGCTGCGCGCTGCCTGCCGTCACCAGGTCTCGATCCCAGGGCCGATGGATTCGTAGTTAGCGACGCTAATCACTATACCACCGAGGCGCATAAACTGTAAAGGTTCTTTTTAAAAGACTTTAACTAAGCTTGTTTGTTATGCTACGTAAATTGCAGTTTCAAATAATACGGTGTGTACACACACAGACACACACACACTGTCTTTGTTATTTGGTGTTTCTTGTTCGCATGAGAATGGCAAATACTTTACCGGATATTTTCTCTCTAATCTTTCGGTAAATACGATTCTCCTCCGCGGGTCACTCTGCATTTACTTTCATCTCTGATTTTCCTGTTCAGGTGGTCAGCGATTTTATTGACCTCAATTATTGAAAGGTCAGCTTTGTATATAGGGGTTGAGGGTAGTAAATGCTTCCAAAAGTGTTCTCGTTAAAATTAAATAACGACTTTTGTATAGGGAATATTTCCTTTTTTCATTCTTGTAAACCACCATTTTCTGCGGGTCTACTGACGTGCGAGCCTAGGGAGTCCATCACCCTCTGTTTTGAATGACCATTGGTGTGTAGTAGGATTTCAGCTTATTTTTCCATGGAAAAAGTGTGTGTGTGTAATATATATATGTATATATACCGGGTGTCCGAGAATTATCTGTACAATTTTTGGCTGTTATTAAAAGTCAACCATGAAGTGAAGAAATTCCAGTGTTGTCCCATTTTACAGAGAATCTCATTAAGTTTTTTCTGATACCACGTTTTGACAAGTTTTTTAGAAATGTACGCGGGTGACAGACATTGATGATTTAAAAGCAAGAATCACAGCTGCTATTGAGCGAATTGATGTGGATATGCTGCAGCGTACATGGCAACATTTGGAGTATCGATTGGATGTTTTGCGAATCACTAATGGTGCACATATCGAATGTTTGTAACAACGTTACTTTAATAAAAGAAACTTTTGAAAATACAGATTCTAAATAATCTTGTTTAAGAATTTTACGTGTGTTATCAAGAATTTTATTAAAAGATGAAATTGTACAGATAATGTTCGGACACACTGGAATTTCTAAAAAACTTCTCAAAACTTGGTATCAGAAAAAACTTAATGAGATTCTCTGTAAAATGGGACAACACTGGAATTTCTACACTTCATGGTTGACTTTTAATAACAGCCAAAAATTGTACAGATAATTCTCGGACACCCTGTATATAATCTGAGTGAATTATAAAAAAGGTTCTGGAAAAACCCTAAATTTACTGTACAACAGATCTTCCAGACTCCTACATAAATTATCCCGGAGATGCTCAGCTTCCCAAATGTTTGCTACCCGCAATGTCCCGAGCTCCCCGGAGATTTGAAGACATGATCAGTACAGTTTAATGCAAAGAATTTAAAAATCAACCAACCCGATTATCCACGCTATTCATCAGTCCTGCCTTATTTCTTCCAAACTATGGAATTCATGGTATGAAAACGTCTGTCTGTAGCTCCAGTTAACCTCGACATTATTGTATTATTTCTCATTAATTGTATATACGTCTATCCTCAGTATGTGAATTGTCATTGTATTATTAATATTTGTCATATGAACTATGGTCTGGCAATAAACTTTTTAATTTATATATATATATATATATAATATATATTATATATATAATATATATATATATATATATATATATATATATACACACACACGATCATTATACATATAGTCATCGTAGGTCATTTTAAGTCAGGGGACTCTGGATTTGGTGAAGTGACCGGAAAGCAGTTTTGCCACTTTATTTTTTTTAATTTGTTTTTGTAGATGGGAGGGAACGGCACTCACCTTTGACCTGATCCAACCAACCAGTTAAGGTACAATACTCGTACTACAGTACAATATTACATAAAATATTTCCACTTCCGATACGAAAGTAATTGAATAATCCTTTTATGAACTGAAAATGAAGTTTTAGAATTCGCTTCTTTTATAATTTTAAACTTTTCCTGTTTGGTTTTGAGCATTTTTCTCGTTATGAACTACGTCAGTTATTAAGTTCAGTCCACAAACGGGCTGTGCAAAACCCCCTTCTCCAACTTTCACCCCAACTACCAGCCTTCGGTCCTGAAGCAAAATTTTGCGAAATTGCTACAACAGATATTTAGACTATTTGTGAGGCCTCGATTCAACTGCAATTTTCTTTGCGAATCTCTCCATTCACCCGATTTGTCTCATAAATTTACTCATTCTCATCACGCTCTTCACCATAGCTGTGTGTGTGTGTGTGCGTGCGTGCACGCGCGCGCTAGCTTTCTTTTTTCTCCTCTTTATTTTGGTTTCCTGTTCTATTATCATAGTTAATGAGATTTGACAAACGAAACAATAAAAATGATAACATGCCGAATAACACGATTGTGAATCCTAACATAAGGAGAGAGTTACAAGGAGTTACGAGGAAAAGAAGTACCTCAAAAGGCCTTCCGGCCCATACCGAGGAGGTACCAATGGCAAAAGTGCCAGGGAAAATTTTCTACACCCTCAAATAGTGTGCAAGATTTGGTCTAACCTTTTCTTGAAATGATCACAGAGGAACTGTTAACAACTTCTGAAGGTAACCTGTTCCACGTGTCGCAGATCTTATACGTAAAGTAAGTCACACACACACTAGTCCTAAACCGTTTCAAATCCAACTTCCAACCATTGTTGCGAGTTGGGTTATCATTTAAACTAAACATGCTTCTAAAATCGACATCGTTGAACCCGCGTAAGAGCTTGAAAACCTCGATCAGTTGACCGCGCAGCCTCCGAGTTTCCAGCGAAAACAAGATCAGGGCGCGTAACCGTCGATTGTAGCCCATATGCCTAACGGAAGGGATTAACTTTGTGTGAGAGAGAGAGAGAGAGAGAGATGTGAAAATTGTAGTTAATTATGGACAGTACAGTTATCGTTAATTTGTAAGGACTAAATTGGAAGATGGAATTAAGTTCCTTTTATTTGAAATTAATTTTATGTTCCTTTAATTAATAAGTTCACTAAAGGTTACTTTTAAACTGTTCTTTTTGTTCGGGTGTTGTTGCCGTTTGGAAGCCTGCCCAATGCCCACTCAGTGGAGGCTTTTTTAATGATAAATGTGGGCCTAGATGTATGTGTATATACATTCTGAGAACCATAACTATATATACAGGGTGATGAACTTTAAAGCGTGCATCGCAAAGTTTGTTAGAACTCTGCAGTGCGCAGTTTTAAATTGATTACCCTTTATATATGTTACGGCCCATTTGGAAAAAGGCCAATATGATGGCCATTTTGCAAATGGGCATTACAATGCCGGCCACTTTGCAAACAGATCGGCATATTGGCCATTTTGCAAAATGGCTGGTTATCCAGTCGGCCATTTTGCGAAAAGGCAGCACTTCAGTTAAGAGATTTAATCCGGTTCGATTGAAATTATTGAAATTTAAATTATTGAATGCCTGGTTAGGTTAACTAAATGTCCGGTTAGATCGACTGTCCGCCCTTGACGATTGGTTAGGTTAAGGCGTGATATTTTCATTAAATAATGAAAATATCACGCCTTAACCTAACCAATTGTCAAGGGCGGACAGTTGACCTAACCGGGCATTCAGTTAAACTAACCGGGCATTCAGTTGACCTAACCGGCCATTTATTGTCCAGTACAATGTGAAGTTCTGCCGTTTCGCAAAATGGCCGACAGCATTACCAGTCATTTTGCAAAATGGCCAATATGCCAGCCTGTTTGCAAAGTGGCCTGGCATTTAATGCCATTATGCAAAAAGGCCGGGTTTTTGGCCCTTTTACAAAACGGCCGATTTCGCAAAAAGGCCGTAACATATATATATATATATAAGGTGGTATAAATGTGCTCGTAATTGGAACAGGTATAAAGCCAGGAGTGTCAGCAACGCAAACACCGACGCAACACGTAAATGATTACGAACTTGACCACACACTGATTATGATAACACAGAACATTATTGCTGCCAGTGGTAATGAACCACGTACGGAAGCCTTGTCAGTACGTTGACCCTCAATGGACTTGGAAATGATAATGTGAGCTGCCCTTACCTTGAATTGGGTGTAGGCCAGAGCGGGACTTTGTTTAAAACAGCGAAACTTTTCTTCAAACTTAATTTATAAATACACGTGTCTTAAACATATATATATATATATATGGGATGAATTTCGCACTTAAACACGTGAAATGAATGAATGATGCATACCCACAAGGAAAAAGAAAAAAAATTATTCCAAGGCCTTTCGTGTATTCAGCAGTACACCTCGTCATTCCCTGACAAGGTGTACTGCTAAATACACGAAAGGCCTTGGAATAATTTCTTCTTTTTCCTTGTGGGTTTGCATTATATATATATATATATATATGGGAATGAACTCAGAATGGTTCCCTGAGGTTTTTATGATACACACAGACCGTGCATGGAACAAGAAGCTCTTCTAGGAAAATTAAATCCACTGTAGTCCGAATAAGTAATGGTAAATGACAAATACTATAGTTTTTTCTTTTTCATGATGCTAGCCCGACGTGGGCAACGGGTCACTCGCAAAGAGGTCCCAAAAATATAGCTTCCCTCACCAGCTATCTGCAAAGCAGATAGGATCCAGCTTTGGGACAGGATCTAGGGTTTAAAGCAGCCTAGCCCAGCTACAATTAGAACCTCAATACAAGCAAAAGACTCGCTGCCTTCACGTCAGATTGAATACATCAAAGAAAAAGGGGTAACTATTATATTTTTAACCAAAAACCAAAACTTAAACCTCAACTGGCAGAATTGAGCGTCCACTTTTCAAGGCACATAACATGTCCGTTTCATGATGGGAACTATAGTATTTGTCATTTACCATTACTTATTCGGACTATAGTGGATTTAATTTTCCGAGAAGAGTTCCTTGTTGCATGCACAGTCTGTGTGTATCATATATATATATATATATATATATATATATATATATATATATATATATATATATATGTATGAGACGTACTTCGCATATTGTCGCCCCTAGGCAGGGAAACTGTCACCACAGTAGCTTATATAAAGTTGTGCCATTTGATATCGCCAGTTTGCTATTAGAGGTTGTTGTTCTTTTTTATTTTAAAAGTTATTTGTGAATCCATTTAATCTGTCAGTGCTTCTAACTTATTTATTTTATATTTTTGTTTTCTTTGCCTTATTTAGGTTGAAATACGACAAAATCTACCGTCCTATACAAGTGTCTATTCTGCCTATGAGTAAATCCGCCTATATATATATATATATATATATATTAGGGTGGTCCATAAGGGGTCATTCAAAAACCACGTGGTCCTTTTTATGGTGGTTTTCAAACCCGTCCCCTCCTTGTGGTCATTTGTGGTCAATGACTAAAACCACGTGGTCTTCTGATGTCACCCCCACCCTTTCTTAATCTTATGTAAAATGTAAGGTGCCATATTAGATTTCTTATATTATTGAGAGGTAATGAGGTAAATGATCAATTATAAGGCATATCTTCTAAATAAACTGCCTGAATTGTTTGTTTCTTTAATTGAAAACAATATCTTCACTAAAAAATGTAATTTTGAATGTTCAAAATATTATTTATTGGAGCATACATATTCGATTCATACATATTAATTGGAGCATAATATGATAAACTATTATAAACGTCAATACCCCCCTCTCCCATGTGGCCCTCGGTGGTCAAATAAGGAACCCCCTCCTTCCCTTTAAGGACCACGTGGTTTTTGAATGGTCCCTAACTATATAGGGAATTTTTTTTTTTAATATCTCCTAGCTCCCACCCACTGAAGTTGAGAGGTTCTGTGAGAAAATGTTGCAGATAAATTTTCGTTTCACTCAATTCATATTTAGGGGTCGCTCACGAATTTCAAAATTTATCCTTCTATCACTGTAATAGGTATATGGTATACACTACAACTCCATCGCCTCTGGGTCCCCCTCATCCACGAGCTGATGGATAAGTACTATCCATTCTACGACGGGGGTGTCATGGTTGGCAACCACTCATTGTCGCCCAGTCAAAGAGCTTTTATTGGCATCCGGAAACCTCCGGCGATGCTCCGACACTACTTGCAGCAGATACTGCAGCTACTCCTTGTCTTTGGTGTGACGGCCACTGTACTGTTGGGCGAGGGTCACAGCTCGCTCGGCGTGGTCATTCACCACGCTGAGGTTTTCCATAACCCTAAGCGCCGCCTGAAACTTCTCCGTTTTTTCCCATTCATCCAGATCTTTGTTCAAGAAACTTGCAGACAATTGCAGTCGTTCGAAGAACCTTATCGAATTCTTCGTCACAAGGCTCTCCAAAGACGAACTGAGAGGCGGGTTGACACGCTTTGGAATCTGCTCTCCACCCTCTTTCTTGTATAGGGCTGCGACCATCCAACGTTTCGTTGCAGGTGGAACATCAGCATCGAAGAAGGCCAATGGAATCATTTCCTCAGAGAGGTACCAAAGCTGTCCTGCCAGCTTCTGACTGGCTGAATTGTAGATCTGCTGTGGATACGACCTCAATGATTCCAAGAGGCAAAGGTCCTGGGCTGGAGCGGAAGCGGCCATCGGAGCAGTGAACCATGCCTTCAGGTAGACTGATACAGCGAAATGCCCATGACTTGCAAGCATGTTTTCTCTTTCGGTGTGAGATGTTGCAATTGCTCCCGGAACATCCACATCTTGATAGAATACATGAACTTGCATATCCAGCGAGCGTGATGCATCGCACATGGGCGCTTGAATCGAATCGGCGATTCAAGATTTCAACCAAGGAAGGCAATGGCGAGTTCCAAAAGTTCCTTGTAATCGTTTCGCTACGTTTCGCGCTGGATTTGGTCTTTGGCGAACTTCAGAAGTTCTTCTCTGACTGATAATAGGGATGGACCAACAGTGGGGTTGTCGACACCTGTTTGGAACTTGCTTTTGTCGATGTAGTTCTACTGTTGCTGGAATCTCTTGAATAACAGAACTTTAGGACCAGAAATTGCGTCATGACAAGCCGTGAACGCGGCGGCGACAACTAGCTCCATGATATGATGCCTGCATGCAAAGTAGAGCAGTTCTTTCTGCAACCTTTGCTCTAGGAGCAAACGACATCCTAAGTGACGGCCAGTGTTAGTAGCGGCAGTGTCGAAACACATTCCCACCACTCTTTCACTTAGTCCCAAAGTTGCCAGAGATCGAACACCGCTTGTGCCTGCTGTTGCCCACTTCCCGAAGCTATTTTTGGCACTTCCAAGAGCTGGCAGTTGCCATCTGAGGTGGACACTAAGACGGGAAGCCGGTCCACATGCTCGTTGTTGGTAAGGTCTTGCAGAAGCTTTCCGTCCCAGTGCACCACCACTGGTCCGGAATGGAATCCTTTTTGGACCGATTCAGCATGCTGCCTGCGATGATGATCTCGGCTGCGCTTCACAGAGGATCGGCTGAAAGTCAGCTCCTCGAGGTTTTGGCCAAGGCTGCGAGCTGTTTCCGATACAATGTAAAGCGCCATCCGGTCACTCACCCGCGTCCTGTCTAAGGACAGGTCTTGGGGGGAAGAAGGACAACCTCCAGTGGCTCCCTCAAGGAACTCGTCATCGACAGAGCTTGAAGAAGCAAGTTCGGCTGTTTGGGATGTCGAGGCTTGCTCTTCGACTGCTTTCCTCTTTCGGACGTCTTCCTCTGCTTTCCGCTTTGCAACCTTCTGCTCCTTCTCCGCCAATTTTTTGTCGAAGGAGCTATTGTGCCACGCCGACCGGGCTCTTTGAGCGAGAAGGAAGTCGCGATCTTCTTGAAACTGGATCATCTGGAGAGGGTTTCCATGTGCAATGTCAAACAAATTGTTCAGCTTGCTTTTGAAAGACGTCTCGTTTTGGACTTGTTTTGGATTTCGCCTTCCCTTGTTCTTTTTCAAAGCCTGCCACTCTTTGAACAAGACCAAAAGCTTCTCCAAACAGTGGTCCTTCCGGCGTGTTGGTATGCGGGCTCTTTCCCAAAATGAGAAAACTTCCTCCGGCACTTCTTCGGTGCTTTGTTTGGTGTCTTTTTATTCACAACATGATGGTGCAGAAAAACACCTAGGACCTGGTCATTTGAAAGCAGTAAACTGCCTAAAATCTTTTGGTCCGGTTTGTCCAACAAGTAAAAACCACGTGTTTTGACATGACCGTCACCGTAAGTAAAGGTAACCAATATAAACCAATGTATGGTATACCAATATCTATTAAAATCTATTTCATATAGCTATATTTAACACTCCAACCTGTGAAAGAGCAGAAAACGGCATTAATTAGCACCTGTAATAGATCATAGTAATGAGTGACTCAGAGAAGAACATATAATCCCATGAACTACCACTAATTATGCACCGATGTGAGTGAAATTTCTCACAATTTACTTTCTGCTATAGTGACACAGATTAGGCGGGTGGGAGCTGGAAAAATCGAAAGTTCGATTTTATGGACCACCCTAATATATATATATACACACACACACTATATATATATATATATAAAACCTTTGGTTAGCTTCCGCCCGAATTGTTCATTCTGACGAAGGTCAAGCTTTTCACTCCACCTTAGACCTACAGTTTAACGTGAAATCCGAACCACGCCCCATCAGCAGCCCAGCGTCTTAACCACTAGGCCACCTAGGGTACCCATTTATCTACCAACCACTTTCTTTATTGTGTGGAAGGATGAACAGCTGGGTTTTGCTGCGCGCCGGCTGCCGTCGGGTCTCGAACCCGGGGCCGATGGATTCGTAGTCAGTGACGCTAACCACTACACCACCGAGGCGCATATATATATATGTGTGTGTACATGTAAAGAACGACGCTTATTTAGGAGAGTGTCCGCACAAGAAGAGGAGAGAAAACGAGCAATGAAAAACGAGGCATCTCCCGTTTTTCATTGCTCGTTTTCTCTCCTCTTCTTGTGCGGACACTCTTCTAAACAAGCATCGTTCTTTACATTAATTATATTAATTATATATATATATATATATACACAAGACAATTATCGATATATTGCAAAGGCTTGGATATGGATGCTGGAGTTTAAATGTAAATTTTCTATAGTTTTTGAGGAATATTAATTTACTTTTCATCTGTGATTTTTCCGTGCAGAGATTCTTTTGAAGGAAAATGATGTAAGCTATACACCATGTCGATTATAAACCGCATTTTCATGCTTGTAGACTGCGTGGGTTACCCAAGGATAAAAGAAACCTGTATTGATTGTAGGAACAAGTTGTTGAGATATAGCGATACATTTTGCTCCTGGTGAATCATGCACCCGGACCTATAAAGCTAGAGAAATATGCAGTGCAACTTTTTTATGTAGAAAGAGGAACCAAGGGCGAATACCCGCAGAAAACGCCCCATAGAAGATGAGAGTCAAAATCAAGTTCCAGAATTTTCGAGATGCCTGGACATGGCGTTTGAAAGACTGCAGGTCATAGATAGGGGGAAAGATGGATTGAGGAAGAGTGTTCCAGAGTTCATCGGTTGAGTAGATGAAAGACTGAAAATACCGATTAACCATTGCGTTAGAGTTGGACAGAAAAGGAATGAGAATGTGTTGAAAATCTGGTACCGTGTGCTTTCCTTAAAGGAGGAGGTATGCAGTTAGAGAGTTCAAAAGAGCAGTGTCCGTTATAATAGCGATAGTAAAGAGAGAGTGAGGCAACACTGCGACGAGGAGAGAGGGATTGAAGAGAGTAAGAGGCGGGGAATTGATGAAAGGAAAAGCCTTTGATTCCACCCAGTCAAGTAGGACTGTGTGGGTTGAGCCACCCCACCGTGAGAAGCGTACTCCATATAGGGGCGGACAAGACCCCTGTACAGAGATAGAAACTGAGTTGTGGGTGAAGAAACTGGGGAGCCGGTATAGCACCCCTAACCTCTTAGAAGCTGTTTTAGAAAGAGAGTATATGTGATATTTCCAGGAAAGATCACGAGAGAAGAAAACGCGAATAATGTTAAGAGAAGAGAAAAGATTAAGTTGTGTATTGTTGAAGGTAAAGGGATAGTCGTGTGGAAGATTGTGACGAGTTAGACAGATGGAGGAACTGAGTTTTAAAGGCATTGAAAGCATCAAGGTGTTTTCTGCTCTAATCAGAGAAAGTAGAAAGATCAGATGTCAGGTGTACCGTAGCCGTTCTACGCGAATCATGGAGTGATTGTTGAGGGGGGACGCTCTGTGAAGTGGGTGGAGAAGTGAAGAGTGGAATCATCAGCATAGAAGCGAATAGGACAGGAAGTGCGACTTAATATATCATTGGTAAATAAAACGAAAAGAGTGAGTGACAGGACAGAAATCTGAGGAACACCACTGTTAACAGCTTTAGGAGAGGAACAGTGGCCATCTACAACCGCACCTATAGATCGGCCAGAAAGGAAATCACAGATGAAGGCACAGGCAGAAAGATAGAAACCAAAGGAGGGAAATTTGGAAATTAAAGATTTGTGCCAGACTCTATCAAAAACTTTTGATATGTCCAGCGCAATAACAACCGTTTCACGGAAATCCCGAAAGGAGGATGACCAAGAGTCAGAGAGAGATGCAAAAAGATCGCCAGTAGAGCGTCCCATACGGAACCCATACTGACGATCTGAAAGAAGATTGCGAGAAGTGTTTAAGAATCTTCCTATTAAGGATAGATTCAAAAACTTTGGAAAGGCAAGAAATCAAAGTAATTGGACGATAGTTGGTGGGTTGAGAGCAGTTACCCTTCTTTGGGACAGGCTGAATGAAAGCGAACTTCCAGCAGGAAGGGAAAAACCAGATGAGAGGCAAAGACGAAAGAGTTTGCATAGGCAGTGTGTCAGCACAGAAGCAGTTCTTGTTAACAGCAGGAGGAACACCATCAGGACCGTATGCCTTCGTAGATTTAGCCCAGATATGGCAGAAAGAACATTTTTGGAAGAGATTCTAATTTCAGACAGAATTAATTCAGAGGGAGGAGATGGAGGAACAGCATCGGAATCGTCCATGGTTGAGTTGGAGACAGTTTGAGCGAAAAGTTCAGCTTTGTTACAAGAAGAGACGGCAACTGAGCCGTCGGAATGGAAAGGGAGAGGGAAAGAAGAAGTAAAGTTTTGAAGAGGTTCTTAGCTAGATGCCAGAAAGAGCATCATCTTTCGTCATCTTTCGTCAGATGAAAGAATTTTTGGCGAGTCGAAAAACAGATTTTGCACAATTCCGGGCAGAAATATAAGCTGAGTGAGACTTAGGAGTTGGGTGTTGACGGTACCTCTGAAAGCCTCCTCTCTATTGCGGACAGCAATAGAGCAAGTAAAGTTAACCGAGTTGTTTTGCATTACTAGTAGGAATAGAATATGGAATGTACTCCTCCGTGCCCGAGAGAAACACCTTCGTGATGCGCTCATCACACTCGGAAGGGCCCCAGTCATGAAAGCATTAATCATTCCATGGGAAATCAGAGAAATACTGCTTAAGGGCCTCCTAATCAGCGGCGGCAAAGTGCCAAAGGATGCTCCTCTTCGAAGGATCCAATTGCCGAATTGGATAAGCGCACGCACTTGAAAAGCTGATGGAGTACTCGTTTGAATACGATAACTCAAAGTATTCTAGTGGTGATGAACTACCGTACATCCGGAATGCTCGTTTGTGCATTGATCCCCTATGTACTTGGCAATGATGACGCAAGCTGCTTGTACCCTGAATGGATGTATGGGTGGAACGGTGCTTTATGAAAGAGCGAAGCTTTTGCTATCTGCATGAAGCTAATTTGTAAACAACCTGTATTCGAAGTGTTGACTTCCCCCTATAAAAAAAAATCAATAAACTAGAAATCCAAAGAAATTTCACAGCCAAGATTGATGGTTGCAAAGAACTCAACTACTGGGAAAGGACTACTCGGTACATTAAATCTGTATTCGCTAAAAAGAAGAAATAGGTACACCGTAATATACGTATGGAAAATAATAGAAAAACTAGTGCCTAACCTCAAACTAGACCCCGTAACCATCTAAACACTGGAAAATAGTAAAGATAGAATGTGTGCCGTGTGGTGTTACCGAACTAAAGACCAGACAAGGGACAGCCTCAACTCTGAAAGGAAATAGCTTTGTTGGTAGTGAGCTTAGACTATTCGACCAGCTACCCAGACACATCCGAAATATTACAGATGTCAAAAATAGTCTTTAAAAGATTAGACGCCTGGCTCAGGATGGTTCCGGATGAGCTGGGTGTACTTGGATATGTGAGGTTACAAGGTGTATATATATATATATACTATATATGGAATAACACGTATGCTGATGCGTGTTACTCCATGTGTGGGACCCCAGTGCTATACCAAAGAGTTTTGAATTAAATGGTATCGTTACCTAATCGAGCGCGGGAGAGTTGACATAAAACACCTCAGGACGCGAAGCGTTAAAAATTTCATTGATCATTTAATTACACTACAGGTTGTATTAACTTTTATCTCGTTGTAGTGTGATGGTTGTGCTCGTAATTCTTCGTCAGGAGGTCCTGAGTTCAAATACTGGTGGAAATATATTATATAACCTTGGTATTTGCTTCCGCCCGAATTGTTCATTCTGACGAAGGTCAAGCTTGTCACTCCACCTTAGACCTACAGTTTAACGTGGAATCCGAACCACGCCCCACCAGCAGCAGCCCAGCGTCTTAACCACTAGGCTACCCAGGATACCCATTTATCTACCAACCAATTTTTTTTATTGTGTGGAAAGATGAATAGCTGGGTTTTTCTACGCGCAGCTTGCCGTCACCGGGTCTCGATCCCGGGGTCGATGGATTCGCATTTAGGGACGCTAACCACTACATCATCGAGGCGCATACATACTAGGGTTTCTCATTTTTAGGGGTTTTCACTATCCCAGTTTTCCGGGACAAAATTGGCCATCGTCCCGAAATCTCGGGATTTCCGGTTTATAAAAAAATAATGATAATAGTTTTAAAATGTTTAACCATTAGATAAATCTAGATTAATAGGTTAATATTTAATATAAATATGTGAATATTTTAACCCTTTAATGCCCAGTGTGTGAAATTTTCATCGTTAACTTTGGAAGCAATTTTAGACCTTCCAGTTCCCAATGTGTGAAAATTTAACACATTTCGTATTTTATTAATTATGAACAATAAAACTTTGTAAAATATATTTTTCAATTATTTTGGGTCCAATTAAACGATTTTTATATCCCAATTTCTTTTTTTTTACTTTTCGACTTAATTTGGGTATGAAAGGGTTAACACAATAATGATAAATACTGAATAATAAGGATAGAGCCTTGGCCGAGTTTCAAATACTGCACAAACATAAATACGATATATAGCCTAGGCGGCTATGCCTACAATGCTAATTTGTAGCTTTGCACTTCAACAAAAATAAATTATATTGTAGTGTAACTCATACGAACACACCTTTTATATACTTCTAACTAATTTTTAGTAAAAAATATATCAACAGCAAAAGGTGTGCCATTGAATTTAAAATAATAACCGCATTTAAAATCCACTAAAACAAAATGTTCGATTCAGGGAAATCAAATGACTGGCTTTCAGTCCGAGTCAATCATCAAAAATACCAATCATATTACACACGCACAACATAATACAGGGCATATTATAGGCACTATTCGAGTTGTACAACGCAACGTGATTCGTGCTATTATAAATTTGTCACCATAGTCTTTATGTTTGTATTTTCTAGATACAGTAGCAAATTAATGTAAAACTATTTGAAATAACGTTTTTAGAATACTTTGTAAAACTCGGGAAATCCCGCGATTTGCTGCGCATATTATATATATATATATATATATATATATATATATAATATATATATATATATATATATATATATATATATATATTATCTGTCCAATTATTCTTTTTGCTCTGTTTACTGCTATTTTATTTTGTGTTTGAAATTTCGGGTCATCAGTCATTACAGCACCTAAATCTTTTGCTTTAGAATTTCTCTGAATTTCCTGTCCATTTGGGGTATATTATTTCATGGATTTTAGGTCTTCTTTCATACCTTAACAGTTGAAATTTCTGTGTTTTATATATATATATATACAGTATATAACAGAAATTTCAACTGTTGAGGTATGAAAGAAGGGAAGACCTAAAATCCATGGAATAATATACCCCAAATGGACAGGAAATTCAGAGAAATTCTAAAGCAAAAGATTTAGGTGCTATAATGACTGATGACCCGAAATTTCAAACACAAAATAAAATAGCAGTAAACAGAGCAAAAAGAATAATTGGACAGATAGTGAGAACCTTTAAAAGAAGAAGGGATAGCAATATAATGATTCCTCTATTGAAAACACTGATCATATCCAAATTGGAATACTGCTCGATCCTAACATCCCCATATAAGAAATAAGACATAGTCAGGTAGAAGGGATTCAGAGAAGCTTCACAGCCAAGATCAATGGATGCAAAGAACTAAATTACTGGAAAAGGTTGTGAATTAAACGATATTCATTTGAAAGAAGAAGAGAGAGGTACACTATTATTTACACTTGGAAAATAATGGAGGAACTAGTCCCTAATCTTACTCTGAACCCTATAACCCCCCAAACAACAATGGAAAATAGAAAAGGAAGATTGTGTTGTGTTCCCAAATCAAAGGCTAGACAGGGAACATCCTCAACCCTGAAGGAAAATAGTTTTGGTGAAAGGATCAAGACTGTTTAACCAGCTGCCCAAGGAACTAAGGAACACGAGTGGTGTTGCGGTGGATATCTTCAAAAGAAGATTAGACCTCTGGCTCAGAACAATCCTAGATGAGCCAGGCGTACCTGGCTATATAAGGTGGAGAGCCCAAGAAACTAGCTCTACTTCACCAGGCCAACTCGAGAGGAGGGGCGACAAGCTTGACCTTCATGAAATGAGGAATCATCGCACGGGACATTTGAAAGGTTGAAAGGAAAGGTATATATATTATATATTGGCATCAATACATTCTGTTTTAATGCTTCATAAGGTGTTCAAACTTTTAATAAATTCGTGAACTTTGACCTTCCAAACAGGAAATCGTATGCATTTAAATGTTTCAGTTTTTACAAAGCTGAATGATGGTATCAGTTTATAAATGTATAAGTTTTCAATATGGTTCGGCATTTCTATATTGTTTGCTTAATTTGGCTTACGTGGATCAGATTAATATTTTCATTTCTTTCCGTATTTTGCCCGCATTTGCTCATAAAGAATAACTGCTAAATTTTTATAACGTAGAACCTATAACAAACTAAAGCTATTGAAGTCCCGTAAATTACTCGGTTTTTATAATGTCATGAGTTAGTATTTGGAAGGTAACGGTAGCAAACTTCTTTATTGGTTGATATACGAGTACTCGCATTCTCTATTACTGTATAGTCATAATGTTACTCACCCATAATCGACAGATTTAAGCCTCGTTGAAACCATTTATCACGTGATATGACCTTTTTGTCTCTATTTCTCCTCTAAGTCTATAAGTAGATTTGGAGGAAACAATACTGTGTATTCTTAAAAAAAGAATTTTGTGTACTGGACTCCTCAGAGCCTATTTAGCTGTTTCGAACACAGTTAGGTAGACCAGCCATGAGTGGATCCTAGGGGTCTTTGTTGGTCTGAAACATTATAACATTACATTATAACAATATATATATATATATCTTGTGTTCTGCTGTTGTGGGGTATGTGCTAAATCCATAAACAAGTATATATTTTTAGTTCAGTATAATAAGAGTGGCCAAATTTTCAAGTAATAATGAGAAGTGTGCGTATTCTTTCTGCTTCAGATTAATGACAACTGCACCAGAAATATTTTTTTTTTACATTTGGGTATAAGAGTATTATATCCATCAATGTGGTTGCCTTAAGCGGGGACACATTGAAGTACACCAACTTTACGGCTTAACGAATGTTGATGGTAGGCTAATTTCGTATATTTAATATTTCCAAAGTTGATTACTTGGAGATAATTAATTATTATTATTAATAATAATAATAGTAATATTTATTATTATTATTAATTATTAAATAAATATTGTATAAGGGGAGACTTCCGAAATAATGGCAGGCAAATATTTTTAACTTTGATTCCAAGAAAGCAGCCGGATTTTATTTACACAAGAATTGCTTAACCTTTCAAAATTGGTTACTTACATATCCATGTACATCCAACTGATGTGAAAGTACTTGAGAGTATATATATATATATATATATATATACACACACACTTGTGAATCAAGACCTTATGGTATTCTTAGTTCTGGAATGCAAGATCATTTCATTTACGGCATTAGGGTCATAGAGCGATTATGACAAACTTGTTGTGTATGTGGGAAAGATCCGTCATGTCAGTGAATTCATCCGAACATAAAAATGAAAGAAACGAAGTAAAAAAATAATTTAAACTTTTATTTACTTCCTTTTATTTTTTTACTTCAATTCGGCCATCTTGAAAATTGGGTGTGGTGAAGTTAGCCACTAAATTTCGGTTCTATAAGAACACATCTTTTTTTTGTGTACATATACGACTGTTGGTTATATATATATATATATATATATATATATAATATATATATATATATGGTAACATCGTTTCCTTATAAGCGAAATGAAGACACTTAGGTTAGGGGTTCGAGTCCCGATGTTGCTGATAATAATTAACCAGGAGCTAACGCAATGGGCCGCATTAGTTGGCCTGAGCATTGTGCCAATATCTGGCTCTTCTCATACATATATATATATATATATATATATATATATATATATATATATATATATAAGAAACGATCTTCTGAGACGAAGCACTTTCATGTTTACTTTTCAACAATTCATTCGATGATTTTCATCGTTCATAGATTAAGGAGGAAGTAAAGTTTGAGACAACCCTTTAGTGATGGAACACGAATTGCCAGAGGCTTCCTTTGTCGACTGTTATATTGGGGTTGGAGATTAGTCTGGGTGGCAACGTTTCACCTATACTTCTTTACTCAAATAGGAAGGCGGAAAAGAAAGTAAGTTTGAATGGTAGAATAAAGTAAAAGGTACACTCCAAAATCATAGAATGAGAGAGAGTGTGTGAATTCGGAAACCGCAAACAGCGCTGCATCGTAAGTCGAAATACCATACTAAATCGAGGTGTGTGTGTGTGTGTGTGTGTATATATATATATATATATATATATATATATATATATATAACCCAAATATTTAAAGGTCATTTTTAATTTAAAAAAAAATAACATCAAAATCTAAAACATTTTTGTTCATATATCGCTAAAAGGCCTATTACGCATTCTTCGCAAAGGTTCAAACCCTGTGATTAGCCTTTAAGGAAAGAACGAAATGCGTGGTGCAAGAAGAAAAATAGAAAATGGGCCAAAAATTTTACTTAAATTAATTATCGTTCAAATAGTTTCCTATTTATACGAGATACGCAGTATCATGACTAACTAATAGATACCGGTATAGGCACGGTATCCACCCTCAATTTAGCCTATAATTATGAAACCAATGATGCTTGTGTAATATACGTCCTATATTGCATACCTAATTTTAGTATGCAGTGATAACCAATATGCGCAGTAATAATTTCAATTTGTGCAGTGATAAATTGAAAATCTCTGAAGTGATAAATTAGGGTCTATATCGGATCTAGAACCGAATGTATCACTGCACAGATTTTCAATTTATCACTGCACAAATTGAAATTATTACTGAGCAAATTGGTTATCATTGCACACTAAAATTAGGTATGGTATATTGATTATGCAAGTCGGAGAGCGTCTCAGTAGGGCTGCACTCCACACTAACGTCATCACACGTAACTACAGTGACTGAATTATTGTGTGTGTGTAGGGTGTAGTTCGTTGGTTGAAAGTTCGAGGTAATGAAATGGCTTTCATATATTGTATTTATATATTTATGGTTTAGAGATGACCTAGAAGTAGAAAGTTAGCCCACAGTAGGGATACACCGGATATCAGATATCAAGTATGATCCAGCCGGATACCAGAAATTAATTAACATTTTAATCACATTTTGCTGATAAAAAACTTCATATTTCAAGTTTTTGTGTTTACAGTAAACCCTCATCCAACGCGGGGGTTAAGTTCCTCGAGAACGGCGCGTTAGGTAAATCCGCGTTGGACAAACTTAATACCTTGTGGCTTATGGGATAAATGGGGATACGTGAACGCGGCCGCGTAAAGTCTCCCATTAATACTTAGACACGTAGATTTTTTATTCACACATAAATGAATTTCCTACCTATAGTGTATATGAAATAAGAACATAATAAATTCATAAACATAATGATATTTACATATAATAAATAGAAATATATTAAATGAAAATAGTACGTATCTTTTCTTCACTCTTTCGGATGGTGTGTATGATAGACTCATTCACGTGATACTCGCGGCCAAGTGATGTTATGCTCATACCACCACGCAACTTATCTAGAATATTTTTTCAGCTAATGTCATAACCTTACGACTTTTCTTCTCTTCACTATCACTTGCAGATGCTTTACGTTTTGGTACCATACTGCTGTCTAAGGGTAATAGCAAAAAACGGCAAAATACGACAAAAACAATCCAACACAACTTCACTGAACTTAACGCGTTAGCGGGACTGAAACAAAAGGTGACGCGAGAGGGAGGGAGATGCGGGAGTGTTGGAGAGTGTAGGAGAAAACACTAGAGCGCGCATTGGCACGCGTACAGTACTACTGTATTAGAGCGTGTTTGGCGGATCGTGTATAGTCAAATTTTCCGCTTTCGGCAAATAATTGTTCGCATTTATTTTTCCGCGTGTAAGCAAATTCACGCTAGACAAACAAGCGTTGGACGAAGGTTTATTGTACTTTATTTTATTATGACTAATGCCAGGCGAGTTTTCCAGCTGTGGGAAGAGCCATGTGCAATAAAGGGCAAAATTTAACATTTATGATTTTCTTTTATACAAAAAAACACAGTTAGATTTCTCTAAAATTTAGCAGAACTAGGTCCAGTCAACTTTGCCTCTTTTCTTTCCAGCATTGAATTCGAGATTTTCCCCCAAAATATGGAAAATGTAAAATTGTCTATTAAGACAATTTGTCTGAAAATTTAATATTCTTCTATCTCCTTTTTGGTTTTTTCTGATTTAAATTCTGTTCTAAGCCTACTAATAACACATATCCTAATTATTTAAATTTAAATTTTATGCCCTTACGAATACATGATCCGGCCGGATTATCCGGCAAAAATAAAAAGCCAGCTATCCAGTATCCGGTTATCCAGCTATATTGTGATCTGGCACATCCTTAGCCCACAGGGCCACAGAAAACTAAAGAGGTCCTTTATAGGCTGTAAAAACTGTATATCGTATCTCCTCTTCTACTTGAGTTTGGTCCGACAAATGAAAGTGTTTGTGGTACGACAAGATTGAAAGTATGTCAGCGTTAAAATTAAATGCTTTTTACAAGCACTGAAAGAGGATCAGGATATGGTGAACCTACATAAAATTTGTGAAGAGTTCTGTCCATTTATTAATTTTGACTATCAATCGTTTAGATCTGTGAAATAATAATGAAGACTTGACTTGGGTTATATGATTACAGAATTGGTAGCGATAGCCAGCTGATTCTTAGCCGAGCTGGGTTAGGTCTATTAGTATATATGGATGAGTTGTGTCGTTTCGGCGTTACGACAGTACCTACGACAAACCCAACTCATACGAGAGTAGGCCTTGAATTTACAGGATGTTAACCACGACCATCTTTCGGTCTTGGGCCTACCTTTCTTTAAACACCGATTTGATTTATATAATTAAGATAAGCAGAATTTACCACACCCATTGGGAACTTGGGAACGATACAACCACACTTTAGGTTAGCTCCTTGATGACGGCGTCGCTGGTCCCAACACATTCGTTTTGTTTGTAAATTGTCACTGATCCAGTTGTGGTCATTACTTGAACCACAGATAAGTCACAATAGGGTATGAAACACGTTGTTAGAAAAATATTATTATATACTTAAGTCACAAGTATTAAAGGTAAAGTAAAAAAATATATAAGCAATATCTTAATTGGCTTAGATCGAACTTTATTATTAATTCAGTAGGAAATTCCCGTGAATTGCCCGGGAAACTGTTTGATTATTTAGCTCTACTTTTCTTTCTCTGGCTGTTTCCAACTATCCTGCGGTCTTGTGCGCTCCAGTCTTCTTCATGTAACCACTCGATCTCAGTCGGCCGGCCCGCCGACCACGAAACGCAGCTTTATCATACACGAAAGGTGATCATCTCCGTTGAGGCCTACTACTATTTCATTTCTGCGGAAACAACATCACTTCTGCAAGATTCAACCGGCGTCATCCTGGCCTTTGCTTCACACAACATTCACCCATTTCGGCCTGCGAATCTTCATTTCCTTTCAACAAGTATCTCATCACGCAATCTGGCTCGTAGGCCCTTCCGTCTTCAGAGTTACCTTCGTCAAAACTCAGGTCTGTAAACCTCACATAGGCCACAAGCTGATTGGGCCGACTGAACTCTTCTTTCATCGTGCCAAACGGTTTTGCGTAGCCCACAAACTCAATATACTTTCAGCCAGATCGAATAACGTCTTCAAAATGTCTTCAATACCGTTCAGTCTAACTCAGGCATTTATGACCCGCAGTTAGGCCTATTTCATTACTGTACCAATACCTTATTGTCATTAGTTTAGTTATTATTGCTTTTAACACCATTGTATCATCTAACTCTTATCCTGTATAAAATCATTCCTTATTGTCGATAATCACTTCATTGTAAGATTCAGACATGTCAACTCTCACGGATTTTAAGTCTCAAACTCCCTTATGTGAGATGTTTCCAGTTATCAAAATCAGGCAAAATTTCATGGATTTTCATACTTCAAGGTTGGACGTCTCTGATTAGATTGCACAATTTCCATATAAATAATTGTTAATCACTATGAACAAATAATTAATTTTTTTTCTAATAATTAAACGAAAACTACAAACTCATTTCTATATCCTCTATTAAGTATTGTTTATTTGGTTGAAAAGCCAAACTATAAATTGGTGACCCTATAAAACATTTCATTCCATTTTTACTCTAAATAATATAGGGAGCCTACCGTCGCATAGGCCACTATATAACTTATGTGACCTATTTGACATTATTAAATGATTTTTATATATATTTCAAGTACTATTTGAACATTAAGACTATTTACGAATACAAGTACATGATTAGATGAACTCATGGTGTGGCATCACGTGGTCATTTTGCTCACACCCTATTGGTTGAATAAAACGTCACATGTTCCAGTAAGAACACGTTGAGACTTATCTGAATGTTTTCGTGCAGGAAGTCGCGTATACTTTTTTGGGATTTACCCGAGGCCTACTTGGAATTTATATCATACCAAACTTGTCTTTCATTTACATCAAAACTTCTACTATATTTTATATTAGTAATAAATTCCTCATTTTAGCAAACCCAACGTTTGCTTGCATGAAGTTGAGCTGCCTTATGTCGAGGATGTTTGTGTGAAATTCTATTTGCGTCATATAACACTAGGCAACAAATTTCAACTTTTTTTTGTTACAGACACGTGAACTACTGATTCCTACTAAAGCGCTGATGCTGATTTCAGATCTGATATCAAAATTTCTCTATCACGTCCAGATTTTGTGTAACCGAAAACCCCTATTTTTCATTTTTTTTTCTCACCCGCTTCTATTACGAAAGCCGTCTAAGCTACTTTTCCGTGCCACGTTTTATGTTAAGCATACTTAAATAATTAGTGAACAGGGATGTCTTTCCTCCTTTATTCTGGCTTAAGACAGACAGCGGAATTCCGCTGGCGGAGTTACCACCCCTGCGCCCAACCATCCACCCAAAGCGCGTTAGTATTTTGTTGTTACTACTGAAAGGCAAATTCCTGTTCTTAAGTGAAACTTTGGTGTGTCCTCTTCCTTTGTCGCTTGTAGGATGACGAGCTCTCCTTCTGCAGGAACCAACAATAATCTCCCATCATATTTGGGTTGAAATTACCTTGGTATCTGTTTTCCATAACTGAGATCTGTTGGTGGAAGCGCTCACCATGCTCGTCACTTACAGCCCCAAGGTTGGCCGGGAAGAAGTCAAGATGAGAATGTAAAAAATGAATTTTCAAAGACATTCTGCATCCCATTATTTCCTAAGATTTAAGCATGTTTTCTACGAGTTTATGGTGGTTTTCAGCTTTGTGGTTTCCAAGAAAATTTTTGACAACTTCAACGAAAGATGTCCATGCTCCAAGTTCATTCTCATTTAGGTTAGATGGAAACGATGAGTCGTGGATGACACTGCGGATCTGTGGTCCAGTGAAAACTCCAGCTTCTAGCTTAGCATCTGTCAATATTCCTTTGAATTTATCCTTTAAATATTGGAAACCACTACCTTGATGATCCATACACGAAATTTTTCATAAGGCCAAGTTTAATGTGAAGTGGTGGAAGATGTACTTTCTGAGGGTCAATAAGTGCTGGGTGTTTCACATTGTATTTACCAACAACATGTTCAGTTCTAGATGGCCAATCATGTTTTTTGTAGTGGTTCTTGTCATCTCTGCTGTTCCATAGACACAAAAAGCACATATGCTTTGTGTAGCCCAACTGTAACCCAAGAAGTAATGATACAACTTTAAGGTCGCCACAAATATTCCATGTGTGGTCCTTATATTTGATGAGTCTTAGCAGCAGTTTCATTGATTCATAAGTCTCATTAAGGCCAGTGGCATGTGCTACAGGTATTGAAGGTTTTTCATTGCCGTTGTGCAGTAATACAGCTTTAAGGCTAGCTTTACTAGAGTCAATGAACAGTCTCCATTCTTTTGGATCATAGCGACAGCCAATCCCTTGCATCAGACCACTGATATCGTGGCAGAAACAAACGTTTTCTTCCTGTAAGTAAAATGATGAAAACTGCAAATGGCGATGGCGGAAATGGGAAACTTTGGTGTTTGGTTGGAGAAGATTAAATTCTTGAAGTCTTGAACCAAGCAACTCTGCCTTTTCTTTTGGTAATTCCAAATCGCGCACTAAGTCATTTAACTCCGCTTGACTTAACAAATGTGGGGAAATATTTGCATCTGGAACATATATGCCATCTTTCCCTGTTTCTATATCACTAGCAGAATCTTCAGATGAACTGCTGTCTGTTATCGTTGCTGGTGGAACTGGTGGTGGATTTGTTTCATCATGTGGTACTGGTTTCATTGCTGATTCGCAGTTTGGGTACGTGATCTTTGATTTGTTTTTCTTTGTGAAACCAGCAATCTTTGTCAAACATAAATAACAATCATTGAAGTGATTTTTCGGCTCACGCCAAACCATGGGGACTGAGAACGGCATAGCTTTTCTTTTACCATTCATCCAAGCTATTAACATTGCATTGCACTGTGCACAGCAAATATGTGGTGCCCAGTCCCTCTGTTGGTCTCCTAACTTACAGTCAAAATAACACTTGTAGGCAAGTTTAATCTTTGTTATGTTTCTACGTTGTGGCTTAGGTGTATATTGTCCACAGACAAAGCAGAAGTTGTCTGGGTGATTTACACAAGCACGTCTATTTGATGCCATTTTGAATTACCATACAATATCTGAAAAAACGTAGAAAGTAATTATTACGATGTGCAAAATAAAAAGAAATACACACCGTAGTACAAAACAAATGCTATAAAAACACACAAGTCACCACAACCTGTCACTTGCTCATCAGCAGAGAGCTTCAACAACCGTTCTGCTTGACTGTCACGTAGCGACTGACCGTTGGGCCGTTGCCCGTTACTATGCTCTTGACTCAGTGTTGCCAACTCGGGATAAATTTTATTTATCAAAATTGTTCGAATTTGTATATAGTTGGCAAAAAAAATTGCTTTAACCTTGAAAAGCAAGTTTCATATTACTGGCATTAAGCCGATTAAAACCAAAATCTGGACGTGGTAGAAAATTTTACTAAAAGTGATTTGCATTTTACACAAAATCTAGACGTGATAGAAAAAATCTAATTATAGATTTGAAATCAGCATACCGAAATTAGCTAGGAGCACCTATTTGGTCTTCTGTAACAAAATCTTTGTTGCCTAGTGTAATCTAACCAAATAAATGCCAGGGGTACATAAGCAGTTAAGTATAAATCGCACTGATTAATATGAAAAAAGTCTTTTTAAAAATAACATAAAAGCCTATGCAATAACAATGCTTTAATTAACTAAAGTTTGAAAGAAAAGCTATCGCAAAACTGTAGTTGTTTTCGATTTGTTTTTAAAATCTGATTTCGGCCTCATCAACCTCCAATGTTCAGGTTCACCAAAGGTTTCTCATTTGCCGTTGTACAAAGCGACAGTAGGACAAAAAGTAGCAGTGCGCGTGAACTGCGTGAAACGTTATTTCGCGGAAGACAAAAAAGAACTTGTGTGAAATGCTGCATCGTAGAATTAGACTATTTTTGTGTATAATTTAGATTGTACAGCGCACACCTAATTTTAGTGTGCAGTGATAACCAATTTGCGCAGTAATAATTTCAATTTGTGCAGTGATAAATTGAAAATCTGCGCAGTGATACATTAGGTTCTATATCGGATACAGAACCTAATTCATCACTGCACACTAAAATTAGGTATGGTATAGGCGGCGTACAGCGTGAACTCAGTCATAATTTGTGTAGTTGAATTGTCACTACCTCTTAACTGAACACTCGTTAACCGGTGTTAACTGGGTCTAAAGAATCGTGAAAACCCAATTAACAGGTCCAGATAACTAAGTTTGTACAATAACGACTCTCTTATACACACATTTCAGAAGAGATCAAAAGGTAACAAGGAGAGTCCTGTTTCATATGGAATTGATGGGCTTAAGAAGACATTCGTAAAGAAGATTTGTAGTGTTTTTTTAACTCTTTGAATGACAGTTAACGAAGTTCATCAAAACAAGTGAAGGTCACGTTTTATAGAAAGAAAATTTTAACTCACCTGCACAAGTGCATATCCTCTACATAGATGTAGGCAACTATACTGGAAATAAAAGCTCCTAATGTTCACAAAAGAGTGGGTTTGATTTCCCTGTTTCACGCGTGCCATTGTTGAAATTCCTCTAGAAAAAGCGAACACTGAAGCTAATTAAAATAAATGGTAAATGATTATTTTATTTGCCAAAGAAAAAGGTATAAAAACTATGAGTCAATTTTACGTTTTTACGAAATTGGGCGTAAAAGTTCTAACACCGTTATATTATATATATATATATATATATATATATATCAGTCGAAGTATGAAGAGTTAAACAACTTTTCACATGGAGCAGCTTTCGCTCATATGCCCATTTCAGGGTACGAACAGCTCGCAGCAGCATTGCCAAGAAAATAGGAGGTCAAAATACTGACGAGCCTTTCGTACGTGGCTCATCCCGACTGAAAGCAATAATATTAATACTCTCTCTTAGTGTAGTCCAAAGAACATCCATATCCATACTCAATTTATTGCAGTTTTCCTTAGTTTGTATTGAAGACACCCCCTAGTTATTATTAGTCCTGGTGCATGATTCTTCAAGAGCAAGATACACGGCAAGTTTGTGTTTCCTCCTTAAGACATCACAAATTTACCTGTATCAATCACAGTCAGTGCTTAATTTGTAAATGAAAAAGAAGTGGAACGCAGGTGAAGCCCTCACAGTTAGGGGGTCTGGGGGAGCGCTGTAAGCTCCCCCAGCGGGGTCCGGGGCGGCGCCCCGGAAACCAACGCATTTTAAGCGCTTTTTCTGCGAAAACTGCGCAACATGCAAATGAAAGTTCTTCGAATACAGTATTATTTTAAAGAAAAAGTTAGACTGTGATTGCAACATCTAAGTGAAATGTTATTTCATCTAAGTGAAACAAAATATTATATGTATTTGAAACAAAATAAAATTGCTTTACTTACATGCTATTGCTATATATAGGAAGTTGATAGAATAATCACATTAATTTCCACACACACTCCTAACTTCTTTCTGCTTCATCGACTAGTTTTCGCTTTCTACTGTCTGTATTTCGTTGGATTTTAAATTACGAAATTACGTTGCTGACCTTTTTATTAAAATAAAAACCTTTTTTTTAATTAGGTTTTAAAATAAAAGTACCGGAACGGCGTTCCGGAGCGTTCCGTCACAAATTAAGCACTGATCACAGTTATACTCGTACCTCAGTCTTGCGCTACACAAACTGAACTTAAAAACATTATACTCGTGTGTGTGTGTGTGTGTGTGTGTATGTGTGTGTAATAATTTTTATGTTTACAACAGATAATACTGGAAACAGTTGTTAATTTATGACTGCCTAAAATCAGAATGGATTTGAAGAAGGCCATCGAATCGGACTTGTTAAAAATCAAATCACAAAAAAAGTGTTAGAATGATTTTTTGAGTCGCGCAAAATCTTCCTGTTTTGAGGGCGTGAATTTGATGCTTGTCGAGTTGAATAGCGTTGTCTCCTGGTTGTATCGAAACAGTGAGTGAAAGAATTACACTGGGTAACAAAATTTGAAAAATTTTCTGTTTATTGTGATTTTTCTGGATAAAAAAAAGTTTAAGTTGAGATTCATTTCTGTGATAGCATAACCGTGTGAAGAGAATGAGTGAAAGGAACAAACGAGGAAAATCTACACTGGTGAAGACCAAAAGAGAGATGAAAGGATAGAGTGGAGAGGTATTTGAAAATGACTGAATAAACTATATCTGTGGATGTATCAAAGGAGAGAATAAGGAAGCGGGAGACATCCTTCAGATCAGCGGTTCTCAAACTTTTTCTTCGTTAATCGTATATAAAATTAAAAGGGTTATATTTTCAGGGCCCCTTCGCGTACCCCCTAAGATTCCCTCGCGTACCCCAGTTTGAGAACCACTGCTTTAGATGATAGATACATAGATTTATTATTATATTCTTATAATGAACGTATTAAAGGAAGACTATTCCTTATTAAATTTTAAAATTAAAAATAAGATTTATTATTGAAGATTAAGTTAGAAGATTTTTTTAAGTCACCATCAGTTTATTAAGTATAGTGAGATAAATACGAGGGTTGGTACGAAAGTAATGCCTCTTATTTTTCAGTTCGTAAATACAATAAGAGGCATTACTTTCGTACCGCCCCTCGTATAATTAAATATACAGTGTAGTTTCTGGTATTTTTTTTACAACCATCTGAAAATTATTGGGGTAGCTCAAGCTACCCCAAAACAACCCCCATGTATCCACCCCTGTGGCAAAACATCGCTACTCAGAATTTTATTATCTCGTGTATTTCACTATTAACTCTACGTTTATCCTGAAGGAGGGAAATCGGAATGCACGCAAAAGCGTCATGAAAAAACTATTGGAACAAATATATTTGTTATAATAATAATGATTTGTGGGTAGGGCCATAAATTGGCACAGTGCTCAGACCAACTAATGCGGCCCATTGGGAGTCGAATCCCGAACCTCAATGTCTTCAGTTCGCTTACAGAGAAACGGTGTTACCCACTGAGGTGTGGGATCTAGTTATATGTTATAGGCCTGTGGAAGAAATAAATAGGGGTTCACATAACAGCAGATTCGTTATAAGGAGTACGGTAAGGATTGAATCTATTAATAAGTAGTGCAGCGGGAAAAGGGGATAAGCGACAAAATCGGTACATGCGTTTTCTGTTTGAAAAGACAGCTTATTCTTCCCTCTATTACCTCCAATTAGCAGATATCCCATTTTGTGACTGGAAGCAGTGTTTCCAGTCACAAAATGGGATATCTGCCAATTGGAGGTGATAAAGGGAAGAATAAATTGTCTTTTCAAACAGAAAACGCATTTCGCCGATTTTGTCGCTTATCCCCTTCTCGCGCTGCAGTACTCGTTTAACAGGCGACGCCAATCGGAGCCGTCTTTACCAACTGCGGAGTCCTTATATACAACTTTTTCCATCTTTCTTAATAGGGTCCGAGTATATCCCCCGTCCCACCCTCGTTCCTCGAGACATGAGGCACCTCATCGCATCGTCATGGCCCTTGTGCCTCCTTGTAAAAGGGTGCCCTTAAGGGGGGGAAGGGGGTCTCCATATACATTACATATGATCGTCGGTAATCTTTCTTATGTAAAATACAAAATTAGATTTTGTTAATTTTTAGTCCTAGGTTAAAGTCAGCCCAATTAGGATTGGTGGTGCAATGAATTGTGGAAAGTATACTATATATATACAGAGTGTCCCAAAACAACGTATACATTTTTAAAAAACTTATAACAGGCGAACCCACTAACGGATTCAGATGATTTTTATTTCTTTTTATAGGTAAAATATACAACTTCGAAATAATAGATAGTTTAATTTGTTTTAAACACGTAAGTGTTCGAAATGTCGACCATTGACATCAATGCACCACTGCGCTCTTTGATTCACTGATTGGCTGACTTCAACAAAAATGTTTGTAGGGATATTTCTACACACTTCTTCAACTGTGCTCTTTAGTTGTTCAAGTGATGTAGGTCTTCTACTGTATACTTCATTTTTCAAATGACCCCATAAAAAAAAGTCAAGTGGGTTCAAATCTGGTGAACGTGGTGGATACTCGATACTACCTCGTCGTCCGATCCACCGATAATGAAATGTTTCATCAAGGTAGTTCCTGACATCCTGATGGTAATGAGGAGGTGCTCCATCTTGTTGAAAGTAAATGTCCTCATCTCCGTATAACTGTCGAATTGCAGGAAAACCTTTTCCCCGAAGCATGTTGAGGTAGCTATGGCCGGTAACTGTACCATCGAAAAAGAATGGACCAACCAAACCTTTGGAAGAAAAACCACACCAGACAGTTATACCCGGTAAATTTACATGTCGTTCCACATAAATGTGTGGATTTTCTTGTGACCAGTATGTGCAATTATGACGATTAATTATACCATTCAACTTAAATGTAGCCTCATCAGACCACACAATTTTGTCCGCAAATTGGCCATCTTCTGTGGTTTTTTACTCGAAACCATTCGCAAAACTGGATTCTGCGATCCGGATCATCCTCATTCAAGGCATGTAATAATCTCGGGATGTAAGATTTCCATTTAGCATTCTTCAGAATTCTGTGGACACTTGTCTTACTTTTCCCTGTTTCACGAGCACATTGTCTCACAGATTTTCTTGGTGATCGGTTGAATACCTGTAGCACTTCATCAGAAGTGTTAGCATCTGTTGATGTCTTTGGACGCCCAGTCGCTTGCTTGTACACATCATGCACAGTACCGTATACTTCAAATTTCTCACAGATACGTGAAATGGTAAGTCGAGTTGGAGGATTAGTTCCAAAATTGTCTCTCCACTGTTGTTGAACCTTTGATATCTTCTCAACTTTAAAATACGACTTTAGTATCCATTTTCGTTGCTCAAATGATAAGCGCACACTTCCATTTTCCATGTTTACTGTAGGCAGGCAAGGCTATTACTAATTTCGATTTTGTATCTCCTTAGGCTAGCCAAGGCTGTTAACAATTTCGCTTTTGTATCTCCTTAGGCTATAGGCTATAAAAAGAAATAAAAATCATCTGAATCTGTTAGTGGGTTCTCCTGTTATAAATTTTTAAAAAATGTATACGTTGTTTTGGGACACTCTATATATATATATATATATATATATATATATATATATATATATATGTATATGAACTGAGAAAAATATCGAAAACACTGTAAATTAGAAAAAAAAAAAAAAAAACGCCATGTTTGACCCTGTTGCATGGTTGCATAGCACACAATTCTACGCATGGATTTGACTTCGGGCGAGGTAATATACGATCTTACTCTGAGAGTCACGGTTGACCGAACACTAATTAACTTTTTTATGTGAAATATTAACAGAGAATCGGCAAATAGTTTGTTTTATACGAGTATATTATCAAATCTCGTTAGTAATATTGTTTTTTCCACTGAAAGGAAAAAATATCGACACGGAGAAATTTAATAGGCCAAGGACTGCTGGTGTACCGCTGATCACTTGCCAAGTTTATAAAAGTGGATTCAAAGAAAACGGGATGTTGTGGCCACCCCAAACTAATTCAATATTAAAACGCGATACTCTTAATTCTTTAGTAATAATGATTATTATATAATATATTCTGTATTAACTTTAATTATAATATTAATAAATTAATTTTATGTAAGGTTTAACAAGGGTCTGTGTTTTATTTACTTCTGAATGTACGCGTGTACTAGTACTATTGTAGTTAATGAAGTTCACTTGTAGGAATTTAACTGTAATTTTTTCTTTTTCAAACTAGGACAGAAATTATGTGCATGAATAGTCCCATTTGGCTCCATGCACTCATGATTGTGTACTAATATCACACACACACACACACGTGTATATATATATATATATATATATATATATAATATATTATATATGTTAACCTTAACCTCAGTCAGCAGTCTGATCCGTGTGACCCCTTAACATTCAAATATTCCATATCAGATCAATTTGGCATTTTAGAGTATAAATAATTCGAATAAAAACCCAATAGATTTATAAAATATAATTTAATTACGTCAGTTTTGCATTATCAGTTGAGATATATAATAAAATGTTAAAAAATTGTCGCAGTGTGAAAGTTAATAAGCTTCGTTCTTCAAAATGTTTTTTTTTTGACCATATGTCGCCGGAGTAAGTCGCATGCAATAGAATGCGAGAGATTTATACGATAAGACTTTTAATCGCGTTTGGAAATTTTCCATAAGAGTTACGTAAAGTAATATTAAAATGTAGTTATAATTTCAACAATGCTTATATGAGGGCTACATAAATATATCGTGTATATACGCATGAATGAGGTCGTGTTATTTACAATGTAGCCTTTGGCTGTGTCGATGAAATTATAAGGCTAACTTTCATAGAACGAGTAGGTAAAATGGCTGATTTTTCTTTTTATAGAGTTGTGCAGTCTTAAATTAAATACTTTTGTACTTCACCCACACCCACAAAACTGGCTAAATTAAACAAAAATTGCTGCATTTTTCACTAGCGAAGTACTGTGTTCAAAATTATGAGGCAGTTTCGTTTAAATTTAACTAACTAATTGGGATCACCTGAAGATCCGTCACCCCAGCCTTTTTTAGTTAGCTTTATAAGGCTAACTAACGAAAATATCACGATTTAACCTAACCATTCGTTAGGTCAACTGTACGCTCTTGACGATTGGTTAGGTTAGGTCTTTTATTTTGTTCATTTTAACAAAACTGAGCCTCATAATTTTGAACGCAGTACTTTGTTAATCTAAAATGAAAATAAGCGTTTTGTTTAAATTAAATAAAGAGGTTTTTGAGTGCGTGTTCGCCGCTTATTTTAACTAACTATGACTCGGTTTCATTTGCTATTCCTGAATGTTGAAAGGAGTGAAAGTTTTACTATTAATAAATGTATTTTCCGTCCCTCTTATATTCTGAAAACACACCGATTATGATTAGTGTTCTGCATGCCTGTCAGTAGGCCTATATCTACTGTAGGGTTCATGCTAAACAGTAAATGTTATGATAGGGTTGTTTAACTTCCTTCGCAACATCTTCTAAGATCGTATGGCGGAGGGAATATGCGGCTTTAAGTGGGATCCGAACCATTCGAGGTCGCTACATAATCTGGACGCTTAAGACGATCTCCCATCTAACTACTCTCTAGACCCAATGTCTCGCTTAACTTCGCTCATCGACAAGAAGCGGTGTTACGACATTGGCCACGACGTTAACCTACTAAGCAACGATGTTGAAATAATATCCTCTTCTCGGCCAAAAAGAGAGAAAACACTTTCACGCCACAACAAAAACTAAAATAGAAAATTTTTTGAATTAATGTGGGTAAATATTTTGTTTTTGTTGCTTATGAAACTTCTAATAGTCTTCGTAATTGGAGGTTATGTTAGGTTAAGTTAAGTTTAACAAAGTGAAATTAGTTTAGGTTTAGAGTCTTATATTTTTCTTTGTCTTTATTAGGGAAGGTCGAAGAAGCATTTTCGTCTAAAATTTTGCATCGCGAAAAAAATATTTGAATGTCACGAGAATTTGGTTCGTCGATTGAAATACAGTATTTGTTTGCCTACCAATGATTCGATATATTATTTATACAGGGTGTTCCATAAGTCCGGTCTCACAGGAAAATGTACTTAATTTGCCAAAATAATACATTAGAAATTTAGAACTAAAACAAATGTTCAAATTGATGTCTTCTTTTGGGACCTTTTTTTTTGTTGCGGGTAATGGCTAATATGGCTAATGGAAGTGAGTTACACTGGTGAAGAAAAGGCCTCCATTATTCTACTTGTAACAAAAAAAAAGATCCTAAAACAAGACATCAGTTTGAACATTTGTTTTAGTTCTGATTTATTACTTTTGTGAATTTAATTTAAAATAAACTTTCCTATGAAACTGGACTTATGGGACACCCTGTAGATAAGCCGAAAAGGACGTACAACTACTTTATATTTATTACTGCAACAGTGCGTCTTCTCCCTAAATTAACGTGTAATAAAAATTAACATACAAAAATTATGCTTTGAAGCGTGTTTCGCTAATTTTATTGAACAAATAACGCGGTTTCATTTTTTTTAAATGTTTCTACATTCCTTCTGACATAAGCTGACTTTATTGTTTAAGTTTTAAAGTAAGCAATAAACTATTTTAAATGTTCGCCAGCTTTCACGACCGCCATTTTTTTTTTCACCTTCAATTTGTAGTCCAAAGAGAGTTACGTACCATTCGCTTATTTAGAAAACGGTTTACTCTAACATTTTATCAAAATATTATCGTTTACACGAATGTAACCAACGTCTTCCATTGAAAGTTTAAAGTACCTTTATCATTTACCTAATTTGAAATAGACACAGTGAAGTTAGCAGCTTTACGTCACAGTGAATGTAGAACGTTATAAAAAGGGTGAAATTATTTGTTAAATAAAAATAGCGAAACACGCTCTAGATACAGTGTTGTTTTTTGTCCATATTATATTAGATAGGGAATGACCAGAAGTTTTGATTAATTAGTGATCGTACGTGTCACCATCATGTGACCTTAGATGTTGCGAAGGAGGTTAAACAACCCCAATCATTATTTTATATATATATATATATATATATGTCACGCGCACAAACCATTAAATATTTGTGTTTATTCATTTCCGTGGCCAAAAAACGTGTGCACACCAGACCCACGCACGCGCGCGCCTACACTTCTATTAGAAACTTCTCTCTAAAAAACAAAAAATTGTGTTTTCGAAAGGCTCAAAAACCTTGCGCAGAGTAATAAAGAAAACTTGCACGATTTTGGTTGAATTTCAAAGGGCGGCTAATTAGTATTTCCTCGCTCAACTATGACGTGATATGAAATAAAACTGATTTTTATGAAATAGAAAAAAAACGAGTCGGACGAAATAAGCCACAAATATCCATTTGTTTAGTTTTAATACTTTGCACAGACAAAAATTAATCTTCTGATTTTGCTTTGGTTTTACTCGATAATGGTCGCTTCCTTCCGGCCTATGCAGTGGTTATTACAAATAACGATGTCAGAGCAAGTTACTTCCAACCTTTCTTTCCTGATTCCGTTTTGTATTCGTATAGATTATGGGTCAGTTGGCCTTTTGGCAATCTTTGCATGGAATCTTGCAAATAATAGATATTTTCCCCATTTTTGTTCTATTTTTCGGATGACAAATTAAAACTTCCATTGTATTATTTGGACTTAAAATGATTTTCATGTTCTTTTCATGATATGAACCCAAACTTTTCTTAGTTATGTGTTGGTGATTTTTAAATTGAGGTTTCGCATCTCTCGATTACGTTTAATGGGTACCCATTGCTTTTTAGGGTCTTTTTTATGTTTTCTTTTTTGTAAAATGTGTTTCGCTGTGGAAACATTATCAGCTCTGGGAAGTAATCTAACAGATATTGTATAGATGGTAATAAGAAAAATCTAAATATCTGTTAGTTTGCGTTCATGTTTGATAGAATGAAGTAGACAATTTTCTATTTATTGTTCATTGTATTATAGAAGAGTAAAGCCTAAATCTTAAGGGCCAAATAAAATAAAAATAAATATCAATAGTCCTATTAACAATTATAAATTCTTTGTTAAAATTATTGTAATATTGTACCGTACTATTTAATTTTGTCACTAAAGAGATTTCATTCCTTTATTGAACGCGTGTAATTACAGATTTAAGATGCTTATGATTCGCACCTGTTTTATTAATGCTTAAAGTACGTTAATTTGGTATATATATTTTATAGGGAACACCTCTATTTCATTAATTGGCAAGTTAAATCATCATCTACAAACAATCTGCGAACATCAAAGTAGCATTAGGTAGAAATAATGCTTCTTTTGCTCTTGTTATTCGTAATAGCCTCTTCATGAATCAAAGGTTAATAAAAATGATTAAAAGAAGCCCCATCAGACTATCCCAAAATGACTACATCACTCGAGCCACTAAACACATTTCAGATAGCATTTCAAGTTAAGTAAAAATAACTAAAATGTAAAAAACCAAGATTTAAAGTTTTTATTGTAGATTTCATGAAAGTAAATAATTCCTTTAATAAAAATGTGAAGATCAAATTAACAGAAGTTAATAAACCTTTGAATTGTGTTTTCAATTCTGAAAAATTATTCTTAATACGGAAAAACACCCACAATTTTTTACTTTTGGCTTCACGTAGCCATATACATATATAGTATATATATAATACAATTCAAAATGGTCTACTGAGATAATTTTTACGGAACATAGACCTAAAGTGCATGGAACATGGAACCCTTCTGGTATAACATAGACCTAAAGTGCATGCAACATGGAACCCTTCTGGTATAATTAAATTCACTGTAGTTCGATGTGGATTCGATCCGACGTAAATGGTACGAGTTTTTTTGCATATATCGAGGTTCTGAATGTAGTTCTCTAGGTTAGCTTTAAACCCAAGACCCTGTCCCGAAGCTGGGTCCTCCTATCTGTTTAGCAGATAGCTGGTGAGGGAAGCTATATTTTGAGGCCTTTTTGCTAGTAGCCCGTTGCTTATTCGGACTATAGTGGATTTAATGTATTTTTATTTTTTATGTGAAAAAGAGGGGACAAGGTAAGCGCCCGCAAAAATACCTCCCTCTATGTAAGGAGAGAGCCAAAATCAATATTTGTATAATAGCTACGTGATTACGTGACGCTGAAAATTTTGGATGTTTTTTTGTATTTAGAAGAATTTTTACGTTTTACAGCACTTGTGAAACGTGATCCCGCAGTGAATCGGTAAAATTTAATGGATTTCTCAATTCTCATTTCTTGCAAATGAATAAAATGACGCTACTTAAAATTAGGGAGATCCGTAAATTTTCAATTAGGGGTGAGGGGGGAAGAGTGTCCGGAAGGTGTGTGTGTGTATGTGTGTGTCATTTCATTCGTTATGACATTTCTCAGAAGACACCGAACGGAAGAAAGGCGGTTGTTTATATGAAATGAAATTTAGTGAAATGAAAATTAGAGGTTATTCCATAAAATCAATCTCCATAAAACAAAAACTGACATCACCTTAAAACAAAAGAAAAAGAAAAGGCAGAATGAAGCACAATGACGTCACATAAGACAATAGTTAGTTAATACAAAAATACTGAATTTCTGTACAGAAAAAATGTAAGATACAAAGATTTTATTTAGACTACCTTTACAAGATGTATTTGCTTGGTCGGATATATATATATACACTGTATATATATATAGCTTCAATAGTTGGAATATTGGAGTCTTGGATTTTTCATTATGTACTGAGCACGTTCACTAGGGGACTGTACAATTTCATTGAAACTTAAATCGTTGACAACAAAATCATGAACAAAACAACGTATACTCAGTGTTCAGTGTCCATTGTGTTTGTTTGGACAGGGTTGGTTAAATTAGGTGAGGTTAGGCTTATTCATTTTGTTATTTTTTACTTTTAAGTGTTGCTAATTTATCTGTCTTTTAAATTATTTTCTGAAAGAAAATAGCCTCTTACACTCTATTTACCCCAAAAAACTTGATATTGTGAATAGCCTAGCTCGCTGCACGTAATGTATTTGGTTCGACCCGCTTCCCCTTTTAAAGGGGACTTGTTTTTTCCGGTTAATGGCTAACGTTACCGCCCGTCTGAGCCCCCCTCTGGTGGACTGAGAACGTAAAACGGATCCAGTCAACCATCCATTTCTAACGTTCTTCATCACGCCATCAATTTTGATCGTCCTAATGTCCTTCACGTTTCCTGTTAAATCATTGGCAACCCCCAAAATTTGGACATCATTCCAATTTTATATTCTTAACATAACCATAACGTAAAACCCAAATAGCTAATGTCTATTTTCAATTTTTCGAGTTTTTTACTCCTTTGAATAAAATCTATAAAGGTTTGTTTGTAGTTTATAATTATAAGGTGTTCGCTGAAAGGTCTTAAAATTTAATAACTTTTAACCTATTTGAGGTACAGTAAAATAGTGAAAGTCATTATGAAACTTGAATATAAAATGTTTATATAGACCAAAATGGTGACAGTTGAAGATAACGTAAATTATGCTTTGTAGTTGGTTGAATTTAAGCATTACATAAGAGGCGGAACTTAAGAACGTATTACAAGAAATATCCACTTTGAGCAAACTCAGAAACTGAAGGAAAATTTTAAAGAGACAGGGTCAGTGAATGCTAAAATATATTTCGGTAGACCAACAATTGGCGAAGAAACTACGGCAACATTTCGAGATGCATTGTAAAGAAGTCTGAAAATTCCTTATCCGTGCTTCGAAGGAGATAAACCTTCCGGTCGTCATTAATGCGTAAAATTTTTGATGGTTAATTTGCTTAAGGATGCTTACAAAATTCAAGTTTTCTAGGACTTACTGGAAGAGAATTATGTCGCTATGCAAGATTTCTACGAACGCTTCTAACGAAAATCAGAAGATTCGAACTTTTTACAGCAACTAACATTTTCGGATGAAGTGACAATGTTAACCGTCACACTTGTTGCATTTGGAAAAGTGAAAAGCCCATTGAACCTCGTCATCATTAGAGAAAGAAGATTCCCAAGGTTACTGTGTGGTCCTCCTTACGAAAGTCACGGTCATTGGTCCTTTCATTTTTGAGGAGGCAACTTAAGTGGAAAGCGCTACCTTGCGGTGTTGAAAACTTTTTTCTCTCAGCTCGCGGTCTTAAATCTTATGGACCAGACAATTTTCCAACAAGACAGGGTTCCCCGTACCAATACTTTGAACGTTAGAGAATTTTTGACCCAAACATTCCTTGAAAAATTAATTGGGAAAGAAAAAATCTTTCGTAGCCACCACGCTCACCTGACCTACCCTTTAGATTTCTTTTATGGGGGCCATGTAAAGAGCATCGTTTACACCACAAAGCCGTAACACTTGTCAGAACTGGATGCGCGAATCGAAGCAACAGTCTGCCAAATCACAGCAACAGATGGAAAATGGGATTCAGTCCTTGCAAAACAGGATTGTATCGCCCAAAAATGAAGGAAGGATGTGTTGAAGTGTAAAATGTGTAGAAAACTTAACACCGTTTACTATTTTCTGTCTCAGATAAGTAAAGAGATATTAAATTTTAAAACCACTCAAGATCTTGTAACAACGATATATACCGGGCGATTACAAATGATCTTCCTGATTTTAAACATTTATTATGAAAAACTAACAAAGCTACAGCGAAAAGCAAGATATACAAATAAAGAAGAACTCAAAAAGTTTGTTACAAGCTATTGAAATTCAATATGAGCTCTTTTTGTGGTTACAATATTCCTGAATGAGCAGTTGCCTGATCGGAAAGGAAACGTGAGGCTGTTAGAAAAGTTCAGTATGATATGCTACAAAATGTATGGAGGGAAACAGAATACCGCTTTGATGTCTGCAGAGCCACAAAAGGATCAGCCCACTGCAGCAATTCAGGGTTGCCATTTTGGCCGATTTTCGGCCAAATCTGAGAATTTTGGCCATTTCTGAAGATGTTTGGCCATGAAAAACGTATTTGGCCGATTTTTGGCCTTTTTTATGTTCATTTCCAGACTACCCAAAACTGATCCAAAATTAGTAAATTTGTACGGAAATAAATATTAAAGAAACAGTTTCAAGATCCCGGCGAGGATTCGAACACACGGCCGTCAAACGTCGGGATCTTGAAACTGTTTCTTTAATATTTATTTTCACAGTATGCTACTACGCTTGTAGTAGGTTGTACGGAAAATGACATAGAAAAGATCGATTAAACTTTGTGGAATTTTTTTCTCCAGTAATAGAAAAACTTTTTTTCGGCTAAGTGACAAGTTAGCAACGGTTAGTTTGTCATTTACAAGTTTGCTACGTGTTTTCTGTAGTTATTGTGTTATTAGGCCTAAGCTAATCGTTCAACTTCTTTCTACTTTTATTTTCAGAATCAGTGTTTACTTAATTTTTAATAGTATTAAGGATTAGCCAGACTAATATTAATTAAGCATGCCTAAGTGGAAATCATATTATGGCAGTGCTAGGAAATACAATAAAGAGTGGGAAAAAAAATTTCCATGGTTGCGAAAAGAAAGTGGCAAAAGTGAAAATGCAATGTGTACCATTTGCTATGCAGCGTAATACCTAAAATATATAATTTTTCTCAACGTGAAAATTCAATGAAACATAAAAGTAAGGTTAGTGGATTGAATCAGGGTACTCTGTTATCTTCCTTTACACGGAGGCCTACTTCTAAGTACGAAACTCCAGAAAGTATTAAACGGGCTGAAATTGAGATTGCCGTTGCTGTGACCTGACACTGTTCAATAATGGCCATTGACCACTTGACTGAACTTAAGAAAAAACATGGGGAGGGGAGCACTCTTGGAAGTATAAAACTACATCGTATTAAATGTACTCAATTAATAAAGAATGTGGTTGGAAATGCACTGAAAGATGATTTAAAAGAAGCAATTAAGAACAAAAAGTTTGTTTTACTCATTGATGAATCAACAGATATTGCCGTTCAGAAATATGTGTGCATAGTTGTAAGGTTTTTTAGTGAGGATAAAGGCATAAGAACTAGGGATGGAAAATAACCGAAAAGTGTAAAACCGGTTTTCACCGTCGCCATATTCTTAAAGCCGCCGTTTTTACCGATGGGATTCTCTATGCTTTTTAGGTAGGTAAATGATCAAAATATTAAACAGAAATAAGGTTTTAAGTGATTCACTCAAGTATGTGTAACATTTGAATTAAAAAGTTTATTATCGAACTTGATTTTTGAAATAACACTTGAGAAAACAAAGAGCATTAAGTGTCTGATCTAACATTCTTGATCGAATCTTTGTGACGAATAAACCAGCAGCTGAAAACACTCTCTCGGACTCTACGCTGGTGGCTTTTATTGTAAGCAACGCCTCGTACATTCGATCCAAATTTTCGCTTCTATTCAAAGTAGCTTCAAAATATTTGATTTCATTGTTTACATCAAAGGTCTCAGAAGAATCTTTCTTGGGTTTCATTTTCAGTTTGTTCATCTCACACATGTACTCGTTCATAAGTTGATCGTCATCATTTAGTTCACGACCTGGGCTGTAGTGTGAATCTTTGAGTTTCGAAGCAATTGATTGGACTTGGTCGTCTGTTTCTGAAATCTGGCAAGCTTCTGGAAAAAGTCTCTTAAATGTATGATCCGCATACTTCTTAAGTGCTTGTCTTGAAGGAAAGAGGAACGGTGTTGATGATTCATTTTTCAAGACCTCAGGATTGTGGAGAAAAAACAGCAAGGCGACAGCTTCTTTTTGTCTTCTCGATGAGTAGCGATCAATGAGACACTGACGTAGCTCAAAAGCTAAAGGATTGTTTTTGCTTTCAAATTTATCCAAAATGAACTTCATGGAAGATTCAGCTTTGAACAAATTTACACCTTCGGAACAGAGTCCCTTCAAAACAATTTCCCAGTCGTGTGCGGAAATTTGTACGTCAACATTTGGACGACGGAAATTTATACGCCAGCATTTGTACGCCAGAACATTTATACGACTGACATTTGTACGACGGTAATTTAAGTATGCGCTGTACCGGATTTTTTTGACTTAAGTATGCGATTACCCATGATAATAACCGTGACTTCATTTTTTTATATAAACATAAGCACATGTGCAAAAAAAATAAATAAATAAATAAAAGTAAACATTATTTAAATATTTTGAAAATAATTTCAATTTGAAGAATTTTAAATTTTATCATGTATCACAGCGCATTAAAGGATTAACAGATAGGCAAATGGTTATTGAATAAGTACAGGTGGTTAGGTTAGGTTAGGTCTGGAGATTAATGAGAAAAACTCGCAAGATTTGTTCTCCGATTTTTTAAATGACATTCGTTAGGTTAGGTTAGGTTAGGTTAGGTCTGGAGATTAATATGAAAAAACTCGCAAGATTTGTTCTCCGATTTTTTAAATGACATTCGTTAGGTTAGGTTAGGTCTGGAGATTAATGAGAAAAAACTCGCAAGATTTGTTCTCCGATTTTTTAAATGACATTCGTTCTGTATATCGCTAGTTACATTTTCTCTTAAATTGATAAGCTGAAATCTAGTTTCAATTATGCATTTAATTATTGTAATATGTAATTTCATAATTTGTGATAATTTGTATTTTAACTTACCTAGTTTCAAATTCAATTCTATTAACTGATCATGAATTTCTTGCGTATAACATATAAATTACCGTCGTACAAATGCTTGGCGTATAAATTTCCAGTCGTATAAATGTTCTGGCGTACAAATGCTGGCGTATAAATTTCCGTCGTACAAATGTTGGCCTACAAATTTCCGGGTTTCATTTCCAGTGGACGAAGCGTGTCAAAGAGGCTCTTTAGAGCATTCCATTCTTCATCTGAAATCGTCTCTGTTGAGCGTATCACTCTGAGGGCCTTTGGAATGCAATTTTTAGTTTCAAAAATCTTTCTATCATGGCAAAAAGACTGTTCCACCTCGTTCTACAGTCAAGGATAAGTTTCATTTCCTTTCCATTAAATTCATTTTTGACAAAATCCTGCAATCTCTCATTTTTCAAAGGAGACTTTCGAAATATGCGGCAGATTTTTCTCACCTTATTTATTACTTTTAAGTAATCTTCTCGAAGTTTTGGAAGAACAATTACGTCATCTATGTCGGACTCAAAAATTGTATCAGTGCATAAAATTTCACACTCATCTTCGGTTAACTCATGTGCAGAGTGTTCATCTTCTTCGATGGCTTCATCTTCAGGGGTAGGGTCACTTTCCCCTTCAACTGAATTTTCAGCAGTTTTTGAATACAAGATATCCGAAACCGCGAGATGTATAGCATGTGCAATGCATTGCTGGTGATCAGGTACTATTTCTCTTCCAAATTTGACCATTACTGAGGCACCGTCGGTGGTGCAACCCACGATATGCTTATCTAGGTCCAAGCCAAAGTCTTCCAATCTTTCCTAACGATTGCAATAGTTTTGGTGCTATTGAGAGAACCATTTATTTTCATGAGACCAAGAGACCAATGTTGATTTTCATCATGAACATTAATATTAATATATCTTTGGTTTTGCAAAGATGTATACTCAATTACTCATCCATAGTTAATGAATAGCGGATTTCTTGTCTCACCTGATTCTTGAAGTAGTTGACCAATTCATGTTTCTTTTTCTCATAAAAACTAAGCACCATTTTTCTGACACCATTATGGGAAGTTGGATGAGGCTTGTCGTATTTTATCTTTCTTAGGCTTTCTTGAATGAATTCAGTTTTAGCAATTGATTGGAAACTCAGTCCATCTACACATGCAAATTTCGAAATTTCCTCTTCTATGGACTTTTTTTGCACAAGACTGAAGCATCAAACAGAAAACGATACGAAACGATGCAAAATGTAATTACTATGTTTTTAAACGTTTGGAAACGTTTGTTTCATAGAAAATGGACCAAAGTGATCGGAGACTTGCGCAAAAATGTGAAAACCGTTCTTATCGTCGGTTTCGGTGATGATTAAAAATTTTCATCACCAGTTAAAAACCGGTTTCTTAAAACCGGGTTCCATCTCTAATAAGAACTGTGTTTTGGGGATTAGTTCCAAGGGGGCACCTCCCGCATGCCGTACATTATATACATTTTAACTGCAAACACGCAGTATAATTAACGTAAAGAACGACGCTTGTATAGGAGAATATTCCGTAGAAGAATTACGGCATTTGATCGAGTGAGGCCCATGGTGTAATGGTTATCATATCTGACCGGCAATCGGAAGATCCCGGGTTCGATTCCCGGGTGGTTACCTCATATTTTCATTTGTTTCGTTCTCTCTCCTCATCTTGCGCGGAATATTTTCCTGTACAAGCGTCGTTCTTTACGTTAATTATACTGCGTGTTTGCAGTTAAAATGTATATAATGTACGGCATGCGGGAGGTGCCCCCTTGGGGCATTGGTTTCTGCGCGTATGTAGAAGAATTACGGCATTTGATCGAGTGAGGCCCATGGTGTAATGGTTATCATATCTGACCGGCAATCGGAAGATCCCGGGTTCGATTCCCGGGTGGTTACCTCATTTTTTTCATTTGTTTCGTTCTCCTCATCTTGCGCGGAATATTCTCCTATACAAGCGTCGTTCTTTACGTTAATTATACTGCGTGTTTGCAGTTAAAATGTATATAATGTACGGCATGCGGGAGGTGCCCCCTTGGGGCATTGGTTTCTGCGCGTATGTAGAAGAATTACGGCATTTGATCGAGTGAGGCCCATGGTGTAATGGTTATCATATCTGACCGGCAATCGGAAGATCCCGGGTTCGATTCCCGGGTGGTTACCTCATTTTTTCATTTGTTTCGTTCTCTCTCCTCATCTTGCGCGGAATATTCTCCTATACAAGCGTCGTTCTTTACGTTAATTATACTGCGTGTTTGCAGTTAAAATGTATATATATATATATAATATATATATATATATATATATATATATATATATAGGGTGGCGCAAAAGTCGCGCATCATAGAAATTTTGAGTGTTGACTATAATATATTTTTTTCTTTTAGGTAGGGGATGGCTGCGAAATTAACAATAGACGAGAGGGTGAGCTTTACTGTATGGAATTCCAGGTACAACAAATCGATGGATCAATACAGAATTTAAATTCTGTACTGATTCATTGATTTGTAGTAACTGGTATTCCATGCATTAAAACCAAGCTCGCCCTCTCATCTATTGTTAATTTCTCAGCCATCCCCTACCTAAAAGAAAACAAAATAATATATTATAATCAACACTGAAAATTCCTATGATGCGCGACTTTTGCGCCACCCTGTATATATGTATATATATATATATATAATATATATATATATATATATATATATATTGTATCATGTGAAGATCATTGAGCGTTTGTAAATCTTAATGAAAATCAGCGAAGGCTGAACAGAAATACTGTATACAGTATTGTCTTTCCCCTCTTGCTTTTTATTCACAAGTGGAAAAATGTAGTAAAAAACGACATTGCAGTGTCTCTGTGGCATTCATACACAAGGGCCGAATTTGGGGCCGAGTTCAAAGAACCTAATCTTGGTCGTTGGTTTGCGGGACACATTCAGATTTGCCGAATCTTTTAAAGGTTTACCTTTCCGTATTGAGTGACAAAGACATCAATAAAGGCACTCGGAATTCATTGCATGAAATGGCTCCTGCAACAGGATTTGAATAGGAGATCGCCGGTTTGACTTTGATCGACTTTTTTTCAAGTTTGTTTATGTTCTTGATGTTTAGTGTACCTCATCTGACGAGGACATTATTTTTATAGCGTTCTGGATTCATAATTTGTGATTTTGTGTGTACTGAGTTTTGATTAACGTGACATACTTTAGGTTTTGTGTGAAACCAGAGCGACTGTGATTAATATGACGATTAACATTTGCGTGTTGTTTTTAATAATGAATATTGATGTTTTTTAATAATTTATTTTTCTACCTTGTCGTCATGATCTGTAAGTGTGATCTCCAAACTTACATATGAACAAGATTAAATATTTCTTTTTCTCACTGTTAATAAATCTGGAAGCGTGAATGTATTTTTTTTTCTTTCTGTTCGCCACTTTCATTGCATTTCACTTTCAGTAAATAAATATTTCATACTCCCTTTTCGTTACACACTGCTCTCGTAAGGTACAGGGTGTCCGTAAATTATTTTGACAAATTTAGTTGAAATTGGATTGAATTTTATAAAGATAATTTATTATCATTCTGTATAAGAGCTATGCATACAAAAATGCTTTCTTAAATGACCAAATACATGGCTAACTGTTTGACAAGCAGTTAAAATTGTTAATTCAACCATGCACCAATCGCGTTAACCCTATTTGTGGTAACAAGATTAAATTTTGACTAACTATTTGAATTGGTTGTCAAATAATGTGGTTGTTTTCGACCAAGTATTCTTTACCCTGTATATGTTTCTTGTATTGTTGTTTAAATTGTATCTGGTTCCTCTAAATGGACTTCGGTTGCATGCGTTTAACTGTAATAATAATAATTATTATTATTATTATATTATTATTATTATTATTCAGGAGGGCCAGAAACTGGCACAGTGCTCAGGCCAACTAATGCAGCCCATTGCTCAAAATGTATTATTATTATTATTATTATTATTATTATTACCAGCACTATCGCGATTCGAACCCAATCGAACTCGGCGTCTTCACTTCGCTTATAGAGAAACGGTGTTACTCACTGAGCTCAGGACGCTGGTTTGCATGCACTTAAGTACGATTACTAATGCATGAGCATTAATTACAATAGATTGAAAGGTAATGTTGGTAACCCTGACTTCAAGAAAGATTATGGCTGTGAATAATTAATTTCAAGCTTAAACTTAAAACCTTTCGCGCCGAATCAACTTTACTGGATGCAGGAAAAACCATGACGAAGGAAGTTTGACAGTCATGCAGCGAGGGAAGAACACTTACCACTGATCAATTCACACGCAATTCTTTCAGACAGAGGAGTAGTATGATACGTTCTCTGGCCTTGAATCTTATTTTGGATTAACGTAACCAACATTCAAACACTGATGATCGCTCTTACCTTTCACATCAACGTATAGAAACGTACCTTACGTTAGAGTGCGCTAAAAAGGTTCACATAATTAATGATGTGTACACATTTTCGACAGAACTGCAAAATAAGTAACAAAACGTAAAAGTAAACTTCAAAAATCATAATTTGTCGATTATTGTTAACCCTAAAAATCAACATTTGTTTAACTGAATTAAAACTATGTTTTGCAATTACGAAACAAACGAACTGTTAAATAAATAAAACCGCAAAAATCACATTTAAATTTACTACCATGCAACGGGTCCCGTTCCTTTTTCGAATGAATGTTACCATATGTGTACCATATGCACCCACTATACTGTTCATGTACTGCGCATAAAGGAAACCATAGGAAATAGGCCCCTCATAACATACCTGCACGCACGTCTTATTTTACATATCGCAGACATGGGGAAACTATAGAGTTCCAAATGTTTTTAATGACATACCAATATTTGTTTATCTATATCTATTTATCTGTTGTCTGTCTATTAATCTCTCTGTGCGTCTATCGCTTACCTACCTACCTACCTACCTATCCATCTATCTATCCATCTATCAAAATTTTATGATAAAAATTATATATATATATATATAATTATTATTTTTTTTTTTCTACATGAGAATGACTTGCAGAATTCATTATTTCGAGTGACGCTCTTTGCATAGCTTAAAGTTCACGATAGTTCAAATTATTTTTTTTTTATATTCTAATGATGGGCAATATCATTAAAATATGAACACTATAATTTCGTTTAGGGTGTTCTTAATATACAGTATATGTGTATATACAATCCGAGCCGGCGTCTTAGTTAAGAAGAATTTGCAGTGAGCATGACATGCAAGGGGAGGGGGGGTCAGTTACATTTTTTGACTTGGCTGTGGCCCCTCTGGGAAATTTCCTGGAAAAGTTTTGCGGTTAATGAAGAGTCCTTTTTCAGCGACGTTTTTTTTTTTTTTTTTCAAAAGATTTTTTTTTTAAACGATGATGGTGGTGAATAAATCTGTGGACGGGGTGTTGACCCCTGAAACACCCAAGAAAGAATCTGCAACCCCCTTTTCAGTAGCCGATGATGATTATGCTGAAAAAACTAGAGGGTGGAAGACGTTGTATGAAGTCGAGAACATCCCTCGCTTCTCACATTTCTAAAGTGTTCAATATTTAAAAGAAAGACAAAAGAAGAGTAAATTAAAAAGTATACTCTGCTCTCGTACAGTTATTTATGAAGCGCCTATTTAAAGCAGCGTTAATTGCCGTTCAGCACCAGATTTTCGTCTTTATTGTCAATTAAAAGTGTTACGTCGTGGCCGTTAGATCACACACACACACACACACACACACACACACACAAAAAAAAAAAATGTAACAGAGAGAGATTCTGCTGAAGCTTTTGGCAAATTGTGAAATTATTGCTCGCAAACTTATTAAAATAAGTAGGCCCTATTACTGCACTGAAAAAATAGATCCTGAATTTTAATTTTTAGATCAAAGATCTCAAAACGTAGCATTAAAACTAATTACAAAAAAAAATATCAACACATTATTTAAATGACATGAAGGAAACTATGAAATTCAGTGATGATAAATTCCAACTTCTTGTGTAAATATGGCAGTAATGCAGAACTACAACAAAATAGTTATTACGAATATATAAACAGCATTACGCAAATTATATCAAAATACCAAATCAAAGAGCTAAGTGTAATAATGTCTACAGATGCACATTCCAGAGAATTACATAAAAAAAAAAAGGAAAACTTAATGGGAATCATACAGAGAATGTTTCATAGCAAAAGAGCGAACATTATGTTCAAATTATAGGAAAATTTGTTTTTACCATTAACTGAACACTGCACTACTCCATTCTCAGAGGTTGGTCGTACAGAAGACAAAGTACTGCGGTTGTCGACCCCCTACAAAGAACCTTTTTTGCGTTTAAAATAATAGAAACAAAAGATAAAGATTAGGCCTATTGGTCACGGCAGAAATCTCGGAAACTGTATTCATTGGAAAGATGTTGTGAACGATACAGTGTATGTGAAAATCTTTATAAACATACTGCAGAATAATAAAATAAAGACATATTAGGAGTAACCAGACAAGATGATTCTTTATCATCCCAAAGGCCGCAGGATAGGGATAGCCTTGCGAGAACAACTACGAAATCTACAAAATGTGAAATTAATAACACTCAAAAACCGACTTGATAAACACTTGAGCTAATACCCTCCTACATGACCATCTATGCGTGGCAGGTTAGGAGGAGAGTAGAAAGCAACTTCCCCTTCATCAAACCTGCACCTGAAGGAGGAGGATGTTGAAGGGTCGATCTCAAGCCGATCCTGAACATTTGTTCGAAAACAACGGAAGAAAAGTAGTAAATTAAATATTTAGATATGACACACTGACCTTGAGAAAATGCAGTGAATTTTGTGCAATATTTGAAGGATTTATTTCTACCGCAAGAAAGGTAAAATATGCGTGACAAATACCTGTTAAATTGGGGTACTTTTACATCCGCAGAAACTATTTTCCAGATATTGTTTTAATAATAATGAGAGCAATTTTGTATGTTTGTAACATACATACGTATGTTTGTAACATACGTACGATGGACTCTTTAATTACGCAACACTTTACAAAAAAAAGATTGAAACAGTACAGCGTGGTAAACAATGATTGTCCCTCCCCCCTGCACAGCTGAAACTAATAGAGGTACAAGAAAACTGATTGTTGCATCTTTTAGACAATTTAATTCTACGTCTAAACAAAACCACTCAATAGTTGGTGTTGCCTCCTTGTGCTTGGCGGACGGCTTCAAGTCGGCAAGGGTAGGAGGTGAGGAGAAACTCGAAAAGGTCAGTGTCGTACTCAAGATTTCGGAGGATTGTTTCGATGTGCTTCTCCATGGTCCGGCGGCAGAATTGTTCAGGATCCATCCTGAAAGACCGAGTGGAATCCCTGATGCTTTCTGAACCACCAGCCACCCGATTCTGCCGCCGGACCATGAGCAGCACATCGAAACAATCCTCCGAAATCTCGAGTACGACACTGACCTTTTCGAGTCTCTCCTCACTTCCTACCCTTGCCGACTTGAAGCCAAGAAAAAGCGAAATGTGTGTTATGGATGGTTGAGTTGAAATCCCCTACTCTGGTGCAACGGCGATTCCGTACAACCTTTCACAAGGAACCACCCACCAGAAGAGACCTATATGCATGGACCAAGAAATTTGAGGAGACTGGCAGTGTTCTAAAGGAACACTCTGGAGGGCGAACAAGATCGGAAGATGTTGTTGAACGAATACGCGGCGCCTTTGGTAGTAGCCCGAGAAAGTCCATCCATCGTGCCAGTGTCGAACTGCAGATTCCTCGTTCCGTTCAACTGTGCATAGAGTCGTGCGCAAGCGGCTGCAGCTCTATCCATATAAGCTTCAAATTGTTCAGCATATAACATGTGAAGATCTTAACAAAAGGAAACATTATGCTATGCACAATGTATCTAATGTATCTAAATGTTATAATTCACATATATCATATGAAACTTTATGACATTGACTATTTACTGTGTGAATATTACATTGTTTGCATCATTCAATAAAAAATTATAAGGTTTCAAAGTTGTTTCATTTCGAATGGGACACCCGGTATATACCTTTTAATCTTTCAAATGTTCCATGCGATGATTCCTCATTTCACGAAGGTCAAGCTTGTTGCCCCCTCCTCTTCGGTTGGCCTGGTGAAGTAGAGAGTTGGTTTCGTGTGCTCTCTACCTTACATAGCCAGGTATGCCCGTCTCATCTGGAATTGTTCTGAGCCAGGCGTCTAATCTTCTTTTATTTAAAGATATCCAGCGCTACACCACTCGTGTTCCTTAGTTCCTTGGGTAGCTGGTTAAACAGTCTTGGTCCTCTTGCAACAAAACTATTTTCCTTCAAGGTTGAAGATGTTCCCTGTGTAGCCTTTAATTTGGGAACACGACACAATCTTCCTTTTCTACTTTCCATTGTTGTTTGAGTGGTTATAGGGTTCAGATTAAGATTAGGGACTAGTTCCTCCATTATTTTCCAAATATTAATGATGGTGCACCTCTCTTCTTCTTTCCAATGAATATATGTTTAATTTACGTAACCTTTCCCAGTAACTTAGTTCTTTGCATCCATTGATCTTGGCTGTGAAGCTTCTCTGAATCCCTTCTAATTGACCAATGTCTTCTTTTCATATGGGGATGTTAGGACTGAGCAGTATTCCGGTATGATCAGCGTTTTTGACAGAGGAATCATAATGTTCCTATACCTTTTAAAGGTTCTCAGTATCTGTCCATTATTCTTTTTTGTTCTGTTGACCGCTATCTTATTTGGTGTTTCAAATTTCGCGTCATCAATCATTACATCTAATCTTTTGCTTTAGAATTTCTCTGAATTTCCTCTCCATTTGGTGTTTAGTATTTCATGGATTTTAGGTCCTCCCTTCTTATGTATTTTAACAGTTGAAATTTCTCAGTGGTAAATTTCATATTATTGCCTTCAGACCAATTATAAATTCTGTTCATGTCTGATTGTAGAGATCCAGTATCCTCTGGGTTTCTTATTTTTCTACTAATTTTTGTGCCATCGATATAAGGTGTAACTGTGCTGTCACTGGTAACTTCTTCATTTAAATCAGTTAGAATGATTATGAAGAGTAATGGAGCTAATACTGTTCCTTGTGGTAATGAGCTAAGGACCTCTGACTCTGATGAAGATATTCCTCGAACTGTAACGCCTTGCTATCGGTCACGAAGGAAATTATATACCCATTTTCCTACTTTTCCTGTTATTTTCATACTTCAGTTTATGTGCTGATTCTATGGTCACACTTGTCGAATGCCGTGGATTTTTTCTCTAACTATTCTTTCACATACTTTGGGAAGTGAAATGTAAGCGACACTGGCCTATAATTTCTCACCTCGAATCGATCTCCTTTATATATTGGAACTATGTTAACTCTCTTCAGAATGCCTGGTATTTCTCTCGTGTCTTTTGATAGTCTCCAAATCCAATATAGAGGCCTAGCGATTTCATTCGTGCAGTTTTTGATCAGTGTGGCATTCCATTTGTCCGAGCCTGCCACCTAGTGTGCTTTTAGTTTCCTTATAACTTGTGTAATATAGCCTGTTGTAAAGTCGAAGTCCGTTATTTTTTCCCCTTCTAGTTCTTCAAAGAACGCGTTTCTGTCACATATTACTTTATCAGTTTTCAGGATACTGAACGATGATTCATACTGAGCTCTTAATATTTCAGAAACTTCTTTTAGGTCATCAGTTAAAGCATTGTTTTTATTCTTCAAAGGGCCAATAGTCGACGCGTGACTTTTTGACTTCTTTTTGCAAAATTATAGTACTTTGAGTCAACCTTTATCGCTTCTATAGCGTCGTCATCTTTCTCTGTATGTTTTTCAGTTAGACCATGTATGACGCAATCTATACTCTTCAGTTTATCGGTTAATATTTTTTCTGATGTTGTCTTTGTAGCTTCTTAATTTTACAGTAACTTTTTTTCTCTTGTGGAAAATTGACCTGTTTTGTCTCTCGAACCTGCTTCTCTTTCCTCTTTGTTACCTTTTTGGGACGTCTTTCCACAATTTCTAGCACCTTTTCTTCTTAGGTTATTAGCATCTTGCCCTTGAAGATGGTTTTCCAGTCTATTGCTTCCATACTGGATGCAATCCCTTCCCATTTTATAGCTTTGGAGTGAAAATTAAAAATTTCGAATTTGCTTCTTTCTGTTGTGCGTTATTTCCTTTCCTGTTGCTGTTATATTTGTTATTTCAACAATGTTGTGACCTGATATTATAGTTGGGGATATTTCTGTCATCAATTAGGTTGCTGTTGTTTGTGAATACCAAATCTAGGCAGTTGTTTTTTCTCATATTTTTTGTTGTTTCTTGTGTTAACATAAATTCATCGGCTAGGGCTAGCAGCATTTTTGCCTGCTCTTGGTCTTTCCCTGTGCCCCCCTTGTCTTTGTGCATACATATATTTCTTCCTATCTTTTTATATTTCATAAATGGAAAATTAAAATCACAGCAGAGAATGGGGAGTGTAGATCTTTCACTCAGTTCCTGACCTCTGTAATGGTATCTGAGAATTTTGTACTTGGCATGTTCGGGGTTCTAAATTATATATATATATATATATATATATATATATATTATATATATACAGAAATATATATATATACATATACAGTACACACTTTTGGTTAGCTTCTGCCCGAATTATTCATTCTAACGAAGGTCAAGCTTTTCACTCCACCTTAGACCTACAGTTTAACATGGAATCCGAACCACGACCCCACAACAGCCCAGCGTCTTAACTATTAAGCCACCCAGGGTATACCCATTTATCTACCAACCCCTTTCTTTGTGTGGAAGGATGAACAGCTGGGTTTTGCTGCGCTGGCTGCCGTCACCGGGTCTCGAACCCGGGGCCAATGGATTCGTAGTCAGCGACGCTAACCACTACATCACTTTCAGTGCATACTTTCAGTGCATTAACTACACTTTGTATGGGTGAAAAATGTACTTAAAATTTTACTTAAAAACTGGGAGCCAATGGGGCTTTGAAGAGAGTCGGTTTTTAGGACCGGTTGGTTAATGGGATTGTCTAACCTCATTCATAGCATCTAAGGTCATTTGACGGAGGGGAACTACAGCTTTACGTGGGATCCAAACCACGGGTTGCTACATAATCTGAACGCAGAGCTACTCTGCAGATCAAATGTTGCTTAATTTCGCTGATAGACAGGAAGCGATGTTACGACACTGGCCACGACGTAACCCGTTTCTAGGGTCGGGGTGGCTGGTTGAATGAAGGTACTGGTTTATGAATCTGTCAAACTTTTAATGTCGTATAAATAATTATAATAATAATAATAATCTGGCGTGAGAAAGATGAGTTATGCACAAAATGTAGAAGTTTCCTGAATAAGAAAATATTTTCTTGTCGTTGGAGTGTGTCAGATGAATAAAGAAAATAATCGGCGAATAAGACTCTGGGGGGAAAAGTGTCTTATAAACTTGTTCAGGACAAAACCGTTACTGCACGAAATGATTTAAAAACGTGTAATCTGAGCAAAATACTTTAATTCTATTTCTAATAAGTCTTCGAAATATTTTCTGTCCTTTGCCAATTCTTTTTCGATCTGACCATACAAGGCCTGAGCTGATAAGGCTGTTTTTTAGCTGCGAGTACTGATTATCATGTAATAGTCGGTTCTGAAGTTTTATAAATATAGTTATTTTATTTAAAAAAAAACAAGTGGCAAAGAAAATAACTAATTATTAAGAAAATAAATGAAAGGTTGCTCGCATGATCGGTGCAATAACCCGAAAATTTCTTGGTTACTGAATGTACATTGAGACGACTCTTACTGCTCATTGCATTAAACCATCTATTATCCTCATTAATTTCAGTCGCCACTGAAGTTTCACCTCATCACCGATCGGTGCGGCTCATTTCGGTACCTGTTGACCACTGTTACGTTATGGAAATGGCTTTGGGGCATATAATGTACGGGGGTTGAATATTGCAGAAACATATTTCTGTCGTAAATCGCTACATTTTACATTTTTTGAAAACGCGAGTAAGCTACAACAGTATATGAGAATACGTATCTCGTTGCTGCGCACTGAAAATGCATTTATACGGTTTTGCAGTGCGCTGCATTTATCAGGCCTCGCATTACTGCAGCTGTTGGAATCCTCTTACATTCGAATTGTGGATCGGCGTGTAGTCATGGCAGCACCCGCCCGCTGATCGTCTCTGATCAAAGACTCGGCAGAAAGAAGGATTTTGAGCACGCACACACCTTCAATAAGCCAACGAACGTTCATTGCAAAGGCAATTATTTTTATTCAGCGCATACCTGAGAATCAGGTAGATATGCGCAGATAAAAACGAAGTTACAAGAGCAATATAAAGAAAGGAGAGAGAGAGAGAGGGGTTGTATGTCTGTAGGAATTAGCATGTTTTAGGATGTGTGTGTGTGTTTCTAATTGTGTTTATGTGTATGTTTATGATCGTAATTTCGCTTAGAAATTAACCTCGACACTGGTGATCCATACAGACCCTGTTTATCGGTTAATCTCGAAACAAGTTTCCCGATCGTCTTACAAAACGATGGACAGTGTAAAACTAGCCTTCAGTTCCTTGTTTTTCACTGTATACAATAAATTTTTATTGAATTATACAGAGTGATTCACTCGCTGGTTGCCCCAGAGTATCACTAATATATCCGCTGGGGCAACCAGCGAGTAAATCACCCTGTGCTTAAATACTCAATATTACAATATTACTCTTCTTAGTGCTGCTATTACCATTATTATTATTATTATTATTATAGTAATTTAAACTATCATTACAGTTAATGTTTTCATTGTTGCTGTTGTCATTAATATTACTGTTACCCTTATTAATTATTACTCGTTTCAGTACGTCTTATTTTTATCTCTCCTTTAGTCATAATTTTTAGTTTGTTTGTTTTTAAATGTATTATTGTTTGATTTAGCTTATCGCTTATTACATTGGAAAATATTGTACTATGTTATGGGATTTATATCCCGCCAATAAAACTTATCATTACCATTATCAACATAATGGTTGGAATCAAATATGATTCGAACAATCGGATTACAGATACGAAATACAATTCTTTCAACACTTTACTTCGTCTATAATTCTGTTTCCAGATTTTTCCACCCTTTTATTTATACGCAAAACATTAATACAAAAGATAAATGAACCAAACCGTGATAGGGGGTGGGGGAAGAGGGGATGGTATAACTGTACCCCTAACCTCAAGTCATGCGGGGCGGGAGGGAGGTTATTTAGGAGGGTTGATGGTCATCTTTAGCGCGAAATGACGTCATGATTAGGATCCAGCAAGGAAGTAGCGGGAGTAGTTTTTGCTGGCCATTAAAAGGCATTTTACAGCCTCTTTTTATTTAATTAATAATTAATTTATTTATTCATTTATTTAAGGGGAAATGAGCGCAATAATTGTCGTTTAATAAATTTTACTTAAAAATTTGTTATAGATTACATCGCGTAGCGTAAGAATAAGACAGTTTTAGAGACGTACTCTACTTTGTTTTAAATTGTTTGGTTTGAAGCGAAGCATAGGAAGTTATTTAAGAAAGTAATTCGTGCTCGTATATACCGGGATCCGTATAAGACGAATATATTTTCCGTATACAGTCTAAAGCAGTGGTTCTTAACCAGGGGGGCGTCGGTAATTTCCAGGGGGGCGCGATCCCTTGGGGAAAAACAGGAATTTCTCTAATTGTATTTGTTATTCTCTTAACGAGCATAAAATCTGGGAGAGAATGTTATTTTGATGCAAGGGGGGCGTGGAGGGAAGGACCAATTCCTAGAGGGGGCATGGTAGTAAAAAGGTTAAGAACCACTGGTCTAAAGGCTTAATCCAAATCTTGAATTTGGCAGATTTCGGAAGATTGGTTGAAGTTATTCATTATTATAAAATGTTAATACGTAAAGTCAGATTAAAAAAATAAATGATAGCATTGAAAACCTTTACATACCATAGTTGTGGCGTAATAACACACCCCTAAAAATATTATTTTAATTACTTTGAAGACCGAAATTACTATGCTTTCAGTGTTTACATTCGCCTTAAAAGGTAATCAATCCCCCCAGAGATGAAGTCAGAATAATTACCAAGACATAAAAGGATATTCAGTGATTTTAATAAATTCCTTGAAAACTACCTTCCTAAACAAGTTTTGTTTATAATCTCAATTCGTTCACCTCAAAATCATTCCGGATGTGAACGGTAAATCGTTTCAGGCGATTATCCATAATGGAATTTTGAAAGCTCTTCAACTAGCCAGCTTCGATGTCCGTTGAGACTTTCAGAGGAATCAAGACCTCTATTCCGCCCTCTCACTGTGGGTTAGATTAAGTTAGCTTTGGTTAGGTTAGGTTAATATTTTAGTGCCGATGTTATGTCTGGTCTTCCATTTGGTTATAGGTCCTTGTCACCCATCTTTTATAACGTTGTCCCTCTCTTATTTAGTTAAGATCACATCATTACTATTAGTTTAAATATGATAAATAAGGAAACTTTTCACCGGTGCCCGTAGTTTAGTGAATAATACCATTCCTGTATTATTCACTGAGGTCGGGGGTTCGAATCTCGATACTGCTGCTAATAAAAATACAGGAGTTAGAGCAATGGGCCGCATTATTGGTCTGAACACTGTGGCAGTTTTTGTCCTCACTAACCATTACTATTAAGGAAACTTAATTCACACTACAGTCCTTTTAAGAGTCCAGTAACGTGCGGAAGTGAGAGTTATATAGACATACGTATACGTACAGTCGGTTCAAAACATCCTGTGATGAAATTCTCATTGTTCCTTATCACTGTTTGAAGAAATATAGTTTTCACTACATACTTTCTGAAGCGACTGTACATGAAGATTTATATGCATATTTATATTCACTATAAATAAAATACATTTGAGTGCGTCATACATAACATCTTAAATGCTGTATCTAAACTGCTTGAAAATGATACATGGCTTCGACTCACCACAAAATCATAAATGAAACGGAATAATAGGCCTATGCACGTTTAATCAACCTTGGTGAATAATATCACCACTCTTTGTTGTACGACAGCTTTTAAGGAGAAATTTTTTCCCCTTATATATATATATATATATTATATATATATTATATATATATATACCTTTCAACCTTTCAAATGATCTGCGCAATGATTCCTCATTTCACGAAGGTCAAGTTTGTCGCCCTCCTCTCTCTTCTCTCTCTCTATATATATATATTATACAGGGCGTCCCAAAAAATGTATACACACTTTAACAGCTGATAGCTCAATTGATGTTTCTTTCTTTCCAAGTTAAACCCATTAGAATTAATAATGGCAGTCAGACTAAGCTTTGAACAAAGGAAATTCATTCTAAAATGCTACTGGAAGTGTGAAAACGCAGTTGAAGTGCAAAGACAGTTTAGGAGGGAGTTTCAAACAGATCCACCAACGCGACTTACCATCACTCGAATTAGAGATAAGTTTGAAGCCGATGGAACTGTTCAGAATGTCCACAAGAAGCGTTCCGGAAGACCACGGACATCGACAAGCCCCACAAAGCAAGAAAGAGTACTGGAAACGTATCACCAAAGTCCAAGAAAATCTGTGCGGCAAGCGAGTCGTGAGGTAGGAATTTCAGAATCGTCTGTCCAACGCATTTTGAAGCGCTGTCAATGGAAAGTTACATTCCAAGATTAGTCCATGCTATTAATGAAGATGATGATCCGGACCGAAGAGTGGAGTATTGCGAGTGGTACTTGGCACGATGTGGATGTGGATTGGACGAAGGGGTTTCGTAGAATACCCTCCGCGTTCACCAGACCTCACACCACTAGACTTTTTTTATGGGGATACTTAAAAGACAAAGTCTACGCTATAAAACCTGCAACAGTCGCTGAATTGAGAGCAGCCATTGAACGAGAATGCACACAATACCAAACGAAATGTTTCGTGATGTTTGCGATTCCATTGCTTCGCGTTATCAGCAGTGCCTGGACCAGAACGGACGTCAGTTTGAAAACAGGCGTTGACAAAACAATTAAATAATGTCTGTAGATTCTATTACATTTTGAAAATGAAATGTATTTTAATAAACACTGCCTTTATAATTATTTAAAGTGTGTATACATTTTTTTGGGACGCCCTGTATATATATATATATTATATATATATATATATAATATATATATATATATATATATATATATATATATAATTCGTCTTTATGTGGAATATTTATTAATTTGGTAAATGTGGGAACAAAGCCATTTACATATACTGTATAGTGATACTGTATGTCATTTCTCCTCCATAAATTGCTACGGACATTGTGTAACTTTCTCGTACATTCTTGGGTTATTTTTGAGATGAACTCCAAATTGTTAAGTAGTTTAAATAAGGACATTTTTTACCCTTCTCACTTTCGAAACTACCAGAATAATGTAGCATTTTTAAGTATTTAAAAGGTTGGAGCTTATTCGACACCAAGTCGGATTAAAATAACTGTGATAATTTGTTTTTAGAAAGTAGAGATGTTGGCACACTTTTTTTCGAGTATTTACTTTTATCATAGTTCTTCAATGGTGCCTGGGCCCAACCACAGAATTAAGGTGACCGCACAAATAAGTGTTCAACAGTGACAGGATTGTGTCAACGTCTCTGTGAGAATGATGAGCAATGTCCGTATTAGTTTATGTTAGAGAATCTACATATGTAAACGGTTTCACGGTCTGCAGTTTAAACATTTACTGAATTAATAACTATTCCACGTATGAACGGAGTTTCTATTCTCTCTCTCTCTCTCTCTCTCTCTCTCTCTCTCTCTCTCTCTCTCTCTCTCTCTCTCTATATATATATATATATATATATATATATATATATACACAGGGTGTAACAAAAGTCCCTTCTCATAGGGAAATAAAATATAACAGAAGTGAACGAGAAAATAGTTTTAACAATACAGTATAGTACATCACAAACTACAATCAACTGGCCAATTAATCGAGTACATGCTCAAACTGCATTCCACGTAGCCGTTGACACATTTCTACTCGTCTTTGTAAGCTGTCGGTTAAGTTTTGAAGTGTTTCCGCACTAATTCTGTTACACTGCTCTGTAATTTTTTCTTTTAACTGCCGGATCGTTCGAGGTCTTGACTCCTAAACAACGGACTTTAAGTGGTCCTACAAGAGGAAATCAAGTGGGGTCAAATCAGGGCTTCGGAGCGCCCATTCCACACAACCTCGGCGCCCTATCCATTTGCCACGAAGATTCTCATCTGACCATGTTGTCTCACTGAACGAGCGAAATGCGGAGGTGCATCATCTTGCTGAAACCGGAACTTTCGTCTTGCCTCCAAAGACATTTCGTCAATGTACTTTTGCAAAATTCCCTCCAAAATGTTGTTCAAATAAGAATCCCCGTTCCTTCATGGTTTCATCAAGAAAGTATGGTCCTATGATGGTTCCTCTATGAATTCCTGCCCACACCGTAATCCTGGGATCAACCTACGAATGTGCATCTTCAACCCACTGCGGATTTTCGTCGCTCCAGTAACGATAATTGTGGCGATACAAACTTGTCACGATCAGTTTTGTTATATCTTACTTCCCTATGAGAATGGACTTTTGTTACACCATATATATATATATATATATATATATATATACTGTATATATATATATACGCCTCTGTGGTGTAGTGGTTAGTATCGCTGACTACGAATCCATCGGCCCCGGGTTCGAGACCCGGTGACGGCAGCCGGCGAGCAGCAAAACCCAGCTGTTCATCCTCCCACACAATAAAGAAAGTGGTTGGTAAATAAATGGGTACCCTGGGTGGCCTAGTGGATAAGATGCTGGGCTGCTGGTGGGGCGTGGTTCGGATTCCACGTTAAACTGTAGGTCTAAGGTGGAGTGAAATGCTTGACACATATATATATATATATATATATATTATATATATATATATAGTGGTTAGCGTCGCTGACTACGAATCCATCGGTCCCGCGGTCGAGACCCGGTGACGGCAGGCGGTGTGCAGCATAACCCAGCTGTTCATCCTTCTACACAATAAAGAAATTGGTTGGTAGATAAATGGGTACACTCGGTAGCCTAGTGATTAAGACGCTGGGCTGCTGGTGAGACGTGGTTCGGGTTCCATGTTGAACTGTAGGTCGAAGGTGGAGTGACAAGCTTGACCTTTGTCAGAATGAACAATTCGGACTGACAAAAGCATTGGGCTCTCTCCTGTAGTGCACCTACCATATACTGATAAGTTTCAAACACGTACCTACAAAGTTACAAAGTATTTATTGGACTATACGTTAAAATAGTACTTAGAACACCTTTCCTTGGCCTTAATTGCTTCTGAAACCCTCTGAGGCATGCTGTCTGCAAGGTTCTTGCACGCGTCACTTCAGTTTTCTAATTCTACTACTAATCTTGCTTGAGGCTCTAACTTTGATCGACATGTGTGATTCCTGGCACTTTTACCGAAAACTGCCCAGAGATGTTTGATGTTGTTTAGGTTTGAAGAGGGAAATGACATTTGCTTTCATTGAAGATGGAAACAGTTTATCAATGGAGGGCTCCAAAGCCTCTTTCAATGTATGATACTTGTATATGATGTCGTAGAATTCATTCTCCCATTACACAACGCTAATTTTTCAACCCTTGTTGACGATATCTATCCCCAGACCATAAAGATGCTATGTCCACCCTTTACAGTGATAAGCCTCCCCGCCCTTCCAAAACTCTGCATTGAGTAAAGGTAATAGTTCTACAGCCCATATATGATTTGAAGTAAGTTATGAAACATAAGACCTATGCGTGTATTTTATCATTACCTTATAAGGTACTGTTAACTTACCTCTAAATTACCTTCGTAGGCCAAAGCACCTTTCCCAGTTCTCAGCAGACTTAGTTTTAGTCTTCTTACGACTGGCCGTAAATAATGAAGGATTTTTTCTCGCTTGCTTCGAGATAATACAACAATTTAATTGCTTCCTGCAGGTTATGGCGAAGGTCAGATGTTGTTTTGCGGTCTTAGGGAGAGGCGTTTTAAATGCTTGTCTTCACATCGCTTTGTCAGCCTTTAACGACTAACGATTTGCTAGCACGAGGTTTTGCTTCGTGAAACCTTTTCACTGTCGTTTCACCGTTCCTTTGGAGGATTTCAGCTTTTGGCAAAAGCACATTCGAAAATTAAGTTCCTGAAAGAGGAGGACCCATATATAGACTCCTTCTCTGGTCAGTTTCCTGGTTTTTTGGCATTTTAGTACGAACTGGAATCATAAACTTACCCGTAATAAGGAAATGCGCTACTTAATATTATCCAAATAGTACAAAACATGGAAATAGGAATGACATTCAGATTCTCATCCTCACCTTCATGGTTCATCTCCTGGTTCTTTTGAATGTTTTATTTCAATAAAAGACACACGATGTCCTACCATGTTTGCTGTACAGTTGTACATGAATGATCAAAGCTATTGACATGTACTACTTTTAAGCCGGGGAAGAGTGTCCAGAAAATGTGTGTGTGTGTGTGTGTGAAAACACGTTCAAATATACTACACAATCTCCCTGACAGTTTTATATAGGCTACGTATTCATGTCCGTGTGAAGCTCTTCCCTACACAAACCGTACCCAGACGGAAATTTACTTCTTTAAATAGTTATCTGCGACGTGCGTGAGTTTCATTTTCATGACAATGATGTACCGTTGCTTTCTCATTAAGCAACTTCTCTCTCTCTCTCGTGCGAATTCTTGAAATGGTGTGTGCTGACCAGCTGGAGGTGCCTCTGGATCAGTGCTTCTGTGTCTAAGTAATTCCAATGCGAAATAATGCAATGAAAATAGTAAAATTTCAAAAACAGCTCACTCAGCGCAATGGCTTCGGCACTCAACGGAGAAATGATGCAGTAACGAAATTAGCACTTCTTTATTTACAGTATTTATTTATTTACAAATATCATGGGCGGATCCAGGGGGGACTAGGAGAGCCCTAAGGGCACGTGCCCCGCCAGGCTAGATTCCTAAAGGATACTGAATGCACAATAGAATAGCAAAATCATGAAGGCTAGTAATCTAAAGCAGGACTTTGTAAGTATGGTCCATGCTGCCGCTGATTTTCCATTTTTAACTTGTCGTACTTGGCAGCGTGTGTAAGAGTGCTTGCATTTTGTGTACAGTGTCTATCTTTGGATTTAATTCAGCGTAATGGTGATACATAGTTGTGAGTAGTTGCAATTTGCATAATTCTATGAATTGTAAGTGTGGTAGAGTTTCTAATAAGTATTAATTGCTTGCAGCGTTTAACAGCTTGAATTTTATTTGGTCAGAGTAATGGTTTTTAGGGTGCTCAAAAGTACCTGCTTTTTATGACATTCTAATCTATTATAAAAAACGTGTCCTTTTCTCGAAACTGTACGATTTACTATTCATACTTGGCAAACTGGTACGGCCACGACACTATATTACGATTAAAAAATACTTTACGCACATTCGTACACTCAATATCAGCGGTCCGGTTTGTTTACAACTAATGTTTTACATACTTAAAGAAAGCCGTTCAACGCCAAACCGTTCAAAACACCAATTGCTCGTGATCAGCTCCCATCCACTAAACTTGCTGACATTCACCCTACTATAAGTGGAGCAGCTTCAGGCTTCAGCATCAACTCCAAGTTCCGGAGCGCTCCGATAAGTCTAACTCCAGCTCTGCTCTCGCTCCACAATTCCAGCTCCTCTTCGGCTCCGGAGCAGAGTTTAAGCAATTGGTCTGCTCCCACAGGTGTTTGGGATGGCACTTTACTTGGGAGGGGGGGGGAATTTGCCCTAATTTCCGCATAAGCACTATGTGTAACATAAAATAACACAAAGGTTAGAATATGAGTAACATATATTAAAGCCTTTTTGATATAAAAAAACATTGCAATTTACAAAAATTAGATAAAATTTTGCTACAACATTTCTAAATGACAAGCAAAACTACGGCATTGCAGTTGATATAGAATTTAGTAAGTCTTCAACTTACGTTTTAATTATTAACTGCAAGTATAGTAGCATGTAATTAATTTACCTCAAGAAGTAAAAAAAAACAGGAATGCCACGAAAAATCTGCCCTGAAAATGCTCAATTCCCTAGTCCGGGGGGGGGGGGGGGGGGGGGGGGACACCACTGCCAACCCTACACTGAAAGTACTCTATCTGTTCGCGTTTTTATGAATGTATTGTATATGTATGCATTATAATATAATTTAAATGTGAATCATCCCCTTAGGGGAGTACGATTTTGATACCTTTCAGCTCACGCACAGGAATAGGAAGCCTGTTTCTCGTTGCTACCTCACAGTATAGTGGGTGAAGCGTATAGGTACCTATATAAAAAAATGTGGATCAAATAAAATACTGGGCATGATGTCTGTTTGGTGGCCCCCTAGACTATAGACTACCCCTCTTGGATCCGCCCCTGAATATATAATTTTCATAGATGAGTATAATTTCATTATTAAATACATATACTGCATATAGTTGTAAACTGCCTTTAGCAAGTGTGCACGATTTATAGGCCCAAATAATACTAATTAGATATAATAATAATAATAATTATTATACGCTTCGGTGGTGTAGTGGTTAGCATCGCTGACTACGAATCCACCTGCCCCGGGTTCGATTCCTGGTGACTGCAGTCGGCGCGCAACAAACCCAGCTGTTTATCCTTTCATACAACCTTCCATACAATAAAAATTAGTTGGTAGATAAATGGGTACTAGGCTGCTGATGCTGCTGATTGAGAGGTCGTGAGATTGAGTCCGGGCGAGGACTTTGTAATTTCTGACCACCCGTGTTGGGTCGTGGTTCGTTTGTTCGGATTCCACGTTAAGCTGTATATATGTCTAAGGCGGAGCAACAAACTTGACCTTCATCAGAATGAACAATTCGGGCGGAAGCAAAACCAAGGTTAACCAAGGTTACAGTAGATGTGATTACAAGATTTGTACATATTTTGATAATAATAGACTTAAGTATTAAAGGGAACTTACAGACTAGGCAATACAGTATATTATACAACGAATAATGAAATAAATATATAATATATATAATAAATAATATATAATATAATATAATAAATAAATAAATAATGTTTTAAAAATGGATGGTGTAGATTAGATTAAGTAGTTTAGTGTTTCATGATATCCTTTATTTTCCACAATCCTCTAATGCGTAATTGGGTACACGAGATGAATGTACGCATGATGTGAATGAACTCTGAAGCTATTCTTTTCATTATACTTTTTCCTACTTTCCTATAAATCTTATTTCACAACTTTTTCTTTCATCAGTGGGCGTCGGAGGAGGGAGACCATTCTCTGTTCTATACTTCGCTACTGTTATTAATCCTGTGCGAAAGTTTTACACGTTTATAACTGCAAGTACGATATAAAAATTTTAATTATTCTTTATTTTAGTATACTTTCTTTCTTTCTTTCTTTCTTGGACTAACCTCGAGTGGATCTTAGGGTCTTTGTTAGCTCCTCTCTCTCTCTCTCCCTCTCTCTCTCTCTCTCTCTCTCTCTCTCTCTCTCTTTGAGATTTTCGTTTTAAGTTTATTTAGCGGCGCCTCTTCAAGGCTCAATGTAAACTTTTCAGTTTTTAATCGTGTAATTCTAAATTTAAATTTTCTCACGATATATTTGCGAAACGTGAAAGTGTCATTCTATAAATTCCATACAAACTTAGCACTGGGTATAAAGCTGGGCATAGAGTCCGAACTGACATATACCTTTCAAATGAAAAATTTGTTTTAACAAAAGATGAAAGTTGGTAAATGTGAGATCCAAATGTTCAAAACACACACACACCCTGGTTAACCTTGGTTTTGCTTCCGCTCGAATTGTTCATTCTGATGAAGGTCAAGCTTGTTGCTCCACCTTAGACCCACATCTTAACGTGGAATCCGAACCACGACCCACCACGGGTGGTCAGAAATTACAAAGTTCTCGCCCGGACTCGATCTCATGACCTCCCGATCAGCAGCCCAGCGTCTTAACACTAGACTAATCAGAGTAGTCACCGGGTATCGAACCGTGGCCGGTGATTGATTTATAGTCAGCGATGCTAATCACTGTACCACCGAGGTGCATATATAATATATATATATATATATATATATATATATATATATATATATATATGAGCTACACCGTCATTGAAGAAATTACTTGAAAATGACTTCGAGAAATGACCGTTCGCCAAATGAGTTCACGAGAGTTCATTCGTGGAAGATGATAAAAATGAAGACAACTGAACGGCATCTTGGAATTGTTTCAGAGACACATACGATTTTGGTCTTAAATTCCAGGTTTCGCGCTTTTCTCAAAAAAACGAATCCTCACCCTTTTATTTTAGATAATGGTAAGTTAACAGTATCAATTCACACACACACACACACCACATATATATATGTATATATATATATATATATATGAAAAATTATTTCACGAAAGTGACACGTGAAAAATATTTATGATGAATAAAACCACGAAGGGAAAAGAAACACAAAGGGGTGCTCAAGCGCTTTCGTCTGAGGATGTCATTAGACGAAAGCGCTTGAGCACCCCTTTGTGTTTCGTTTCCCTTCGTGGTTTTTATTCATCATATATATATATATATTATACATATATATATAGGGTGCCCGGGCTTAAATGGCAATAAAATACATTTATATTGTTTTATTTTATTGCCATTTAAGCCCAGACACCCTGTATATATATATATATATATATATATTTATTATCCCACTAGGATTCGAACCCGGGATCTCTTGAGTTGGAGTTGCGAGTGCTACCACCACACTACGACAAGATAAAAACCACCAACCCTATTTACTGAAATGTATGACAGGTCAAGAAGACTCGGGTTCGATCACTGGAAGAGAAGTAATTTTGTCTTCTACAGAAACCATGCGTGCTCATGCATCCTATTCAATATATACAGGGTCACCTTAAGGGCCAATGGGGCCTTAACTTAGCACTTTTTGACAAGCAGGGGCCATTTTCCCAGTTAATGTCACTTAAAAATTTGCACTGACTGACTATGAAACGTTATATTTAATAATGGTGATAACACCGGTCTGCATGAAAATCGATTTCTTTATTTTGAGTTGTGATTCTGAAACAGTTCGCTGTGCTGAATTAAAGAATGCTACCAGTTTTTTCTATCACCCACAGTTTTAAAGTTATTAGCAAAACAACTTTGGGGCGTTTTGTAATTTTTTACCTTTTTTATCTTTAATTAATTTCGTTTTTTCATATTTTTCAGATAGATAATTCTAACATTACGTCTTTAAAATTTTAATAATGGCTTCTAGAGGATGTACCCATAGTCCAGACATATTTTGTTATATTTGTGGTCGGTATGTTGTTGTAAAACAAAGAACAAATGTAACGACCTTCATTAAGAGAGCTTATCATGCTTATTTTGGAATTAAATTAGGAGATCAAGACAAAAGTTGGGCGCCACACAAGGTTTATCTTACGTGTGTTGCGGCACTAAGGAATTGGAGCAAAGGTAAAAAGAAAAGTTTGCCATTTGGGATTCCTATGGTATGGCGCGAGCCTAGAAACCATACCGACGACTGCTACTTCTGTTCTTGCAATGTTGAAGGTTATAATGCAAAGAATAAAGAGAGCCTTCAATACCCAAATCTTCCATCTGCAATAAGGCCGGTACCCCATGGTCCAGAAGTTCCTATTCCCCGCCCACCCGAGAGTCTGGATCAATACAATTCAGATTCTGATTCAGCTCCAAATCCAGACAATGATGATGTTTATGAACAGCCAACAGCTGACCGAGATCCTAAACCATTAACCCAAGCCGAACTAAATGACTTAGTCAGGGATATGAATCTGCCTAAGGACTCTGCAGAACTTTTGGGGTCTAGATTGCAGGAGAACAATTTATTGGCATCCGACACATACTTAAGTCTGGAATAAGTCCTGAAATGTTTGCAAGTAAAGAAGGTAAATATATTTTGTTTCTTTCAGTTATTTTTTTATTCTTTCATAAACAAGCAATATGCTTGTCCAAGAGCTAGGAGCTATTTAATTCTGCTTTAATTAGGTTTTACTCTATCACCTAAAGATTTCGTGCTACAAGGGGTGTTGTAATACCTCATCTGTCCCCAAATGTTAACCACCCATTGATGGGAGGGGAGAGTATTTTGCTGGGAACTGGACTGGTTGTTATATATATTTACCCTACATTATTATGTAAGCGTTACTGTAGAGTGTAGTCTATAACAACAAAATTTATGGTTTAGCATATGCAATCCAATGTTGGTCTCGATAAGATGGTTCACATTTGGGGATAAATGGGGGATTTATGACACACCCTGTAGTAAGCAAACCATACGTGATAGGGAAAAACTAACTATATTTTTGAGATCAGCGCACTCAAATTATATAGAATCACCAACTAGTTTGTAAAAATCGATCGACAAGTTTTCAAATGTGTACTGGTGTAATTGATAAGCAAGCACAGTTGCAGTCACAGAAACAGTCCCTTCCCCGACACTTACTCATACACACTGTGAATGCGTTATTGGAAGGGGAGGAGTGTACTCTACACTAGCGACCTCCACAATATATTTTACCCAATTCTGAAAAAATAACTATTTGAATACATGACAAATTACTGAAACTTGCAACAGTATGTTTTTTAAATCTAGAAATTGCGAATAATATTTTCTACTGATTATCTGTTTTTTGTCTTATAACTTTCAGAAAGGGCCTATTTTTTTAAGGGCCTAAAGCATGTGTTTATAGTGCTTAAAGGTTTAGGTGATATATATATATATATATATATATATATATATATATATATATATATATATATATATATATATATATATTGTTGGTTGGTTGTTTGTTCCGTTTTACGTCCTTCGTCCACCAGACGGTGCTGCATGAGACAGTCCGTAACGCCACCAGCCAGAAAAAATAAATCCCCGTTGAAAGGAGAACTGGGTCGAGCTAAATACATTACGTGCAGCAGGCTCGTAATTACAACCTTTCTCCATTTCTCAGACTGTCTTGGGACAGTCCATGTCTGGGTTATGTGAAGGAATGACTATTTTTCTCTTTCGCTTCTTCCACACCAAATAAAGTTATCTATTTACCTGTCTATCTTTTATTTGTGTGTGTGTGTGTGTGTTTTCTCAATTTTCTCTCTCCGCTGGACTTGATTTGGGAAGAGAGGGACGCACGTGTATGGAGGGGGTGTCCATAAGGTTGTTATTTATTTTATTTCCTAATTTTTGCTGTTTACTTTATGGCTTTTTTTGGTCACTTATTTTGTGGTGTACCCAAGGTCAGTGGGTATAAATTCTGAGGATATGAGGATTTTTAACATTAAATTTAATTTTACAGGTGTGTGATTTCCCTCTCTCTCTCTCTCATATATATATATATATATATATATATATATATAAACTCTGTTTAGAGTTGGCAAAATAATCGAATTAGCCTCAGATTGGTATGGTACATTTTACTATAAATATATGCAAAAAAGACAACTGAAATATTAAAGATTTTCTAAAGTGACTGCAAAAAGATCGCTCTCGCTTCTGACCTATTAGAGAAAAAGTGGTTTTTCTTTTGGCTTCCATGTAAGAGTACTGTGTTGAAGGCTGTTATTGGTCGTGGTACGGTGCAATATATCTACCATCAGCTTCAACAACAAGCAGCTTGTTGGCTTTTGTGCCACTGAGAAATTACAACTTGAATGGAGCACTGACATAGCTGCGAGCCGCAGCATATTGCTATCTTCTCTTTAAATTCTTGCAAGCACGTGCACCAACTGTTCATGTTTTCCCAAACCCAATAATCAAAAGGATTCAAACTTGATTGCTTGGTGGCCAAAGATGGTGCCCAATGAAATCTGTCCATTTGCTTATATAGAAAATCAATGATGACTTGAGAACGGTGTGCCGGTGCCCCATCTTGCGTGAAAGTGAAGTGTGGCATCTGATTTTCAATGTCAGGCAACGTGCAGGACAAAGTATTTTCACAGTAGCATTCTGAATTGATTTTCACGGCTCTTCAACGAGTATGAGGTCGATTTTGCTGGCAAAGGAAATCGGCAACAGCAACCCTCACAGAGTCGTTGAAGCGTGACCTTTCCCCTGTCCACAATAGCGTAGACTCGGTCATTATGAGTTTTTCTTGGGCGCGGGGAGGGGGGTTCCACTGTAAAACGCTTCTCATTGGAAAACCAAAGTTTGTTGACAATTTCTTTGGTGCATAAACGTCTCAACCGACGCTTAGATTTGTCCAATAGTGTTTTCTTCATTTTTGCCGTTAGTCCATTATACACCTTACTCCTTTGAATACCTTTAAGTTGCGATCAAGTTTTGATGTCTGCTCCATCGGATCGTCGTGAAATCCTTGTAAGCCCGGAGCTTCATCGTGCACGCCTTCTGGTGCCTGGTCCATTTCTTAGTACAGATCATCTCACCGTCAACACATGTTTTCTGTCGTGCGAGCAGAACGTAGCTGGCGCTAGCAAGTCATCCTGCAGTTTTATACTCGCAAACTTTAGTTTGGCCAACAAATAGTTTACACTTTATTTTCATTTGCGGTCAGGGTTCTCATTGATAATTTGGATGACGAAAAAACTTTTCTCTTCATAGAAATTAAAAATTCTCTGATTCTCCCAAAACCACAGATCGTACAGACACCATACCAGTGATGTAATCGAGACCACCATAGCCGAGACCGAAACCGAGACCATATGCAGTTTTTGCATGTATTCAGTGTTGCGTGGTACCTAATTCCAAAGCTCTGTATTTCACATTCAGTAATAAAGATTCTAAAGAGGTTATCGAGTGACAGTTGCAAAATTTACTTATAATTTATTCACAAATTCATAGTTTGTGACATTTTTTAACAGTTAACTGCCTACTTAAAACAAGATAAGTGTTCGGTGCACTTGAGGAACATCAACATAATCAGCAGTGATGTATTCAAGACAAACATGGTCGAGACCGAGACCAGAAAAAAGGTCTCGAGACCGGTCTCGAGTCCTACCTACATCACTGAATCATACTATCACATTATGGAGTAGGCTAAGTGTCCAGATCACTTGCCTACGTGACTACGTAATCTGTTTCATGTAAACAAAATTTACCCCGCCACGCTGCGGCAGTAAGCTCTTTTATGCACCTCAGAAATCTTTAATATCTCGTATTTCTTTGCAAATATTTTTTTTACAAAATAACCATTTTGAAGCCAATTAAATTACATATCCAACTGTTGAAACTACGTTTTCATATATATTTTTTTATCACTAAAAAATATAAGCGATGAAAAATTTGCCGTGTATTTGCATCATCGTATATATATAAGTCGCGTGTATAATTAAATGTGTGTGTGTGTGTGTTAATCTTGGTGAATCTCCGAATTGTTGTATAACCGCTTTTGGACTGCGTAATTAGAGTCACGCACACGCACGTACAGAGTGTGGATGTGCGTGGTGCGCACTTACCACACTCGCCCATCACGGGTGCGCCTGATTTTAAAGGTTGTTTTATTTGTTGTTAAAATTATTAAGTCTGTCCCTTCCACCCCCTCAAAAAAAGGAGAGTTTTGCCTTTGTAATTAATGATCAATTTCCCTTTGGAAGACACGTAATTCAGTGATAAAATTTAATGTATACACACACACATGTGTGTGTGTGTGTGTGTGCATATATATATATACCTTACCTTACAACCTTACAAAAGTTCCGCGTGATGATTTCTCATTTCGCGAAGGTCAAGCTTGTCGCCCCTCCTCTCGAGTTGGCCTGGTGAAGTAGTGAGTTGGATTCTTGCGCTCTCCACCTCACATAGCCAGGTACGCCCGGCTCATCGGGGATTGTTCTGAGCCAGGCGTCTAGACTTCTTTTGAAGATTTCCACTGCAACTCCCTTCGTGTTTCTTAGGTCTTTGGGCAACTGATTAAACAGTTTTGGTCCTCTCATTACAAAACTATTTTCTTTCAGGGTTAAGGATGTTCCCTGTCTCGCCTTCAATTTGGAATACGACACAGTCTACCGCTTCTACTTTCCATCGTTGTTTGGGGAGTTATGGGATTCAGAGTAAGATTAGGGACTAGTTTCTCCATTATTTTCCAAGTGTAAATAATGGTGTATCTCTCTCTTCTCCTTTCCACTGAATATAGGTCTAGTTCTCGTAACCTTTCCCAGTAATTTAGTTCTTTGCACCCATTGATCTTGGCTGTGAAGCTTCTTTGGATCCCCTCCAGCTGTCTAATGTCTTCTTTTTTATATGGGGAAGTTAGGACCGAGCAGTATTCTAATTTGGGTATTATCAGGGTTTTCAGTAGAGGAATCATTACATTCCTATCCCTTCGTTTAAAAGTTCTCAATATCTGACCCGTTATTCTCTTTGCTCTGTTTACTGCTATCTTATTTTGTTTCAAATTTCGCATCATCTGTCATTACAACCCCTAAATCTTTTGCTCTGGAATTTCTCTGAATTTCCTGTCCATTTGGGGTATAATATTCCATGCACTTTAGGTCTTCTCTTTTTCCGTACCGTAATAGCTGAAATTTCTGTGTTAAACTTCATATTGTTGTCTTCAGTCCACTTGTAGATTTTGTTTATGTCGGTTTGTAGAGATCCTATGTCTTCTGGGTTTCTTATTTTTCTACTGATCTTTGTGTCATCCGCAAAGGATGTTACTGTGCTGTCTCTGTTAACGTCCTCATCTATGTCAGTTAGCATGATTATGAAGAGTAGTGGAGCTAATACTGTTCCTTGTGGTACTGAGCTGAGGACCTCTGATTCTGATGAAGATACTCCTTGTACTGTAACGACTTGCCTCCGCTCACTAAGGAAATTATATATCCATTTCCCTACTTTTCCTGTTATTCCCATATATTTCAGTTTATGTATTATGATTCCGTGGTCACACTTGTCGAACGCTTTAGCAAAGTCTGTGTATAGTACATCATAGTTTTCATTACTTTCAAGTGAATCAATAATGTTGTTGTAGTGTTCCATTAGTTGTGATAGGCATGATCTGCCCGATCGAAACCCGTGTTGGTTATCATTGAATTTTGTCTGAGTTTCCAAAAAGTCATAGATTTTCTGTCTAACTATTCTTTCAAATATGTGTGTGTGTGTGTGTGTGTGTGTGTGTGTGTGTGTGTGTGTTGACAGATAGATAAATATAGGTAATAACAGGCGTGAATATTTGAGAGGTGTGGCAGATAATGTGCGGATAGCAATGTGTGTAAATACACACTTTTGTGAACGTACGAATTTATCAGTATTTTGCGCAGTGTGTGTGATATTCATGCACTGAATTCAGCAAAATTTTCGATTAATCGGCATGTGTGCACACGTCCCCTTATTTCCAAGACGCCTTCAGTAAACTAGTGTACCTGTACGGAGGCTGTGAAAATCAGGTAGAAAAAAAACAAACAAAAAAAAAAGATAAGATATCCTACTTGGATTCCCGCCAAGAGGAATTATTTGAAACTTTCACATTATTCGTGTACGTAACATGTGCTTGCGGACGTTGATACACACGCGTACATAATGCATACATCCGACTGTGAACATTTGAGGAACTATGGTGTGTAGCTGAATTTTAAAATGGGTCTAAAATTCGAAATGAAAGGCTAAATATAGGACGGGAAAAGTTTACGTTTTATGATCAAATTTGTAAAAGTGTAACTCAAGGAAGCGAACTATTGTTTTTATGGACTCAGAATAGCCTAAATAACGACGGAATTTAATATATATATATATATATATATATATATATATACTGTGTGTATATATATATATATATTATGCCATATTAAAAATACATCCATCTTCAAAGCGTGAGTTTGTGAATTAGCTTTAGATGTCAGAACGTTTCGGCAGAAACACGACTGACCTCCAGAATCAGCAAAAAACTTTTGCCTACTCTAGAGTGGCACTAAGAAAATATTCCACCTAAACCTTTTAGATTATATAGTAATGATGGTGATAATTGCATTGCTGATGATAATCTTGATAGACTAATGAACTAAAATCATTTGAGACGTATTTGTAAATAATATTCTGTTGGTACGGGTCCACCAGATGGCTTGTCTCTATCAGGGAAAGAGGCCAGTGGCTATCGTTGATTAGGAAGTGCCTCAAGGAGAGGCCTTGAGACCCATAAAAAGTCAACACAAAAAGTTGCTTGTCGTGATTGCATTATCTCTCAATCACTTCGCAGTCAGTCACACGTCTCTCTCTCTCTCTCTCTCTCTATATATATATATATATATATCCCTAGCACCCAAGGATGATGGGGCTCGACCCTGCAGTCCTTGTCATCCTTGGTCTTTTTCCACTTCGACTGTCCCCTCCACCCTTTCTTTTTCCTCTGTCTTTCCTCTCACTTTTTCTTTGTTTTTCCGCTGAGATATGCCCTTTAAATAGAGGCGAATCGGTTCTTCCTGAACTAAAAAAAAAAAAATAAAAAAAAAAAATATATATATATATATATAATGTGTGTGTGTTAGAGAGAGATTGTGCAAAGTACACATGTATTTGAATTAAACACTGTTGATGCTAAACAGGTACACGAATTTAAGAATGTAGGTATCTTACATAGTTCTTTACGTGCGAAAATATATTAAGAATATAAAGAAAGAATACGTAACTTATGCTCTAAAATCTAAATCAAATACGTTCATCAGGAACTTTAAATACTGTACGTTTTGTTCTAGAAATATTGTCAGCAGCTGTGGGTGAGATTAATTAAATATGGAGTGAACGTTGAAACTATTGCGTAATCAAGGACGTTATTTATGGACTGCCACCTATAGCAGTTCGGCTTGTCAAATGCTTGCCAATCATAATTTATCTTGTTTCGCTAAAAGTACAAGCAGTAATCAAGTTCATTGCAGCTTAATGCAAAGTGTTCATCTCTGAACCAGTTCTTAAGGTGTAGTGGAAGTGTTGGTATATCCTCCAAAGTATGGACTACATGGCGAAAGGTCATTTTGAACCTATACCCGTTTGGTTGACGAGACATAACATCGACACACTAAAAAACTAACTAAATCTAACCTGCCTATGTTAACATAACAGCATATAACTTAATCTAACCAACAATAACTTGTTGATTTTATGTCACATCAATGAGATGTCGTTAATTCGGTCAGTTTCACGTAAAATGACTTCCACGTCAGGTCAAAGACAGTCTTTATTATTATTATTATTATTATTATTATTATTATATTGCTGTTGCGTTATCTGATTAACTTTCACAATAATTTGAATATTTGACGTCCCTTTTCAAGTGCTAAATGTCATTTAGTATTTTTATATAATTTTAACCTTCATATTGTCATATAATAATTGATATTACTACCTTAATGCATTATTTCACAGTTCAAGATGATGGAATATTCCAGAGCCACGTAGTTTGCATGTTTATAAGCGACAATCGGTATTCCGAAGATAAATAGTTTTCTTCATAGTTCATAGTTTTCTGTTTATCCGTGGCCGTGTTGTAGGTCACTCAGAATGTAACCGAAGTAAAAGAGAGATTGCTGAAGACCTGTCGCCAAAATCACATTAATGGACTTTGAAAATTAAATAGAGAGAAAGCAATTAATATGGGAAAGCGACCAGGAAGACCATCATTGCACTACGAAACAACTTTCCCCTCGCTCGTCACGTCTGGAGTAACCCGTCAGGATTCTGTTGTTGTAATCAAATGAGTTAGAGTACAGTCCGATATCTCTACCCTCTTCGTTTTTAGCGAACTTTTAGCTCGTGGGAAACCTTTCCTTTCTGAAAAATCTAAACTATGTCGACAAAAAAGGCTTCGTAAATGATGATTAAGACATTTTTTTTGGAGATACGAAGCGTAATCCGCTGAATCCTGATTTCAGCAGTGCAAGTCTGGAGACCGAATGTGGGTGTGAAATCCCTCTGAAGCCTTCCACCCTCAGTCTTCAGCCCATTGTAAAATTTGGCGAAATAAATGTCAGGGTGTGGGTGATTCATTGATACGATGGTACAACAAATATGGTAGAAAGACCTTTTAATTCCACTTGTACTTGGAAATTTTTAAGCACCATCTACGTCCACCTTATCAGCAGGGTATCCTTACATTTGATCAAGGTTACGTCGTAGTCACGTCGCAACACCGCTTCCAGTTAGATCAACGGGGTTAAGCGACGTTAAGTCCGTTCAGTTGTTGGGTGGGTGACCGTTTCCTGCGTTCAGATGATGTACCCTGGTTCAAGTCCTACGTAAAAGTGTAATGTGAATTAATTCCATATACCCATGTAATTGTAACCGAAAGATTTTAGTGTATTGTAATTGGGTATAACTAATTGATAATTATACCCAAAATTTCCAATTACACGTATGATACAAGTTTTCCGAAGTTGGGGTTTGAGATTATCATATGGCCGCTATTATATTTTTTCCTTCTCTATATAAGAAATGAGTGTATAGAATGACTCCATTCTTGCCGTCAAATTGTTTGTTGACTGAAACAAATACAGATTTGTCTCAGTTTTCATTCTTGAGCAGTTAATGTCACGTAAAACTCCTAAATTTGGCAACAGTATTAACAACTGGAACCCCTGAGATAGGAATGGTTTTTTTTTTTTTACAGTAGCAAGAGGGTGCTTTAGCTGAAAAAAGCTTAGTTCTTCGTAAAATAACGTACAGTATTTGTAAAGGCAATAGCGTTGGACCCCGCTTCAAGTTGTGTTGGTGCGGTAAAGAGTTTTCTGGAGGAAAGCTGAACTAGCACACAAAAGCCCCATGCACTTCTTCTCCTAGATGTACAGTTCTCGAAAAAAGTTCTAGAAACATAACGTTTCGAAAAAGCCTAAAAAAAAATACTAATTGGTTTTGTTTGTGAAATTTTATTAGTCACAGAAAAATAAAATATACAAACAGTATTTTACCAATTAGTAATTTCTTTTCGCTTTTCAAAAATTCTAGTTTCTAGACGAACTTTTTTCCCGCGAAACTACTGCGTTTTGCATGACATGACTGCAGTATCGGGAGTCGTGAGTGAAACACCGCGAGCGCTCGCGGATCTCCATCTCTAAATTACGTGACTCCATCATTATCAGATGATAATTTATTCAATTAGAATTCGATCGATACAGTAATAATAAGAATCGTGTTGCTTTCCCCTTTCCATTGCGTAAAAGTAACACACGTTCTGGCATTCCATTGATGAGTTTTGCCATTGTTCTTGAGGACAATCATCGTGGTGTCTATTTACTTTTGTCAATCCGTTTATGTTGTAAGATTCTACATGGAAATGGAGTAGCAAAGTAATCTTTTTTCCACAATTCAATAATAACCGCTGAATGAGCGTAGGAAAGTGATATGGATTAGTTAACGTGCATGAAATGGAACGACAAAGTTCACGACGGCAGTCCAGTCGCGATGGTACACACTAGCATTCGGTGAGGCCTCGGCGCGCGAAACCTCCATCAGGTGGCACCACTGACAAATGACAGAGTTGGGAAACTGGCCGAAAAATGAGGTTGTTTGGCTGCAGTATCGAGAAGAGCCACTTTCCTTGTCCGTCAGGGCTCGTCTAGACATTGAAAGTAAAAGGTATTAGTAATGATGATTTGGCATTGCGTGACATACCCCTGGTATGGGTATGTGACAGTGACAGTACATTTCTTTACTAAAGATTTCTGGTTACACTGTAGTAGACAACCTTACCTTCCACAATTTAAGGATTGCCATAATTAAATTTCGTGCTGCAACCTGTAGTTGTCAATTTGGGTATTTTTGTTGATAAAATAATTAATTGAGGGGTCCCGCGTCTCAAGGTACCTAAGCGCCAAAATTAAAATTCGTCAGAAATTGCCTCCAAAGTTCAGCAATATTCTGGCAATAGTATCTCTGTTATTAATTGAGCTAGAACGTTCATTTTTGGCTAAATTAGAGTTCTAAGTATGCTAATGAAGATGTTGATGAGTTTTTGGAATAGATTTTCATATTTTATATATATTTTTGTTAATTTTTTTATTTTCTTATTATGCCGAACTTTGGGTGAACTTTTGGCTGGCGATAGAGGTGAAAAAAGTAGTTCGCTTCATAAGGTTTACAACCATACTTCTAGTGTCGTAAGGTCATTATAACCCAAACCACGCGATAGAGGAAAGGTGAAAATAGTGATATCCATCAAAAACACGTTTTCGCCTGTGGTGGTGCTTAGGTACCTTAAGAAGCGCGACTCCTCATATACTCGTATATCATACCTCGTTGATGTTCCGTGTGTTGGTCTGCTTCACACGAAGGTCAAGTTGGTGGCCCCGCCTCTAGGCCTGGCTTGGTGGAGGAGCGAGTTGCTTTCTTGCACTCTCCACCGCACATAGCCAGGTACACCCGACTCATGTAGTACTGTCCTGAGCCAGGCATTAGTGTTCTTGAAGACTTAAACTTTGACCCCTGTAATGTTTCTGAGGTCCTTTGGAAGCTGGTTAAAAAGTCTTGGTCCCCTGACAACCAAGCTATTTTCCTTCAGTGTTGAAGAGGCCCCTTGTCAGGCCTTTAATTTAGGAATACCACACAGCCTGCCTTTCCTACTTTCCAGCGTTGTTTGAATGGTAATTGGGTTTAGTTTGAGGTTTGGTACAAGTTTTTCGATAATTTTCCATATGTAGATAATGGTGTACCTCTCTCTTCTTCTTTCCAGGGAGTACAGATTTAGTTTACGTAGTCTTTCCCAGTGGTATATATATATATATATATATATATATATATATATTATATATATATATATATATATATATATGATACACACAGACCGTGCATGGAACAAGGAACTCTTCTAGGAAAATTAAATCCACTATAGTCCGAATCAGTAATGGTACCATTACTTACCATTACCATTACTTATTCGGACTATAGTGGATTTAATTTTCCTAGAAGAGCTCCTTGTTCTATGCACGGTCTGTGTGTACCATAAAAACCTCAGGGAACCATTCTGAGTTCATTCCCATATATATATATATATATATTATATATGTTAACACAGACCGTGCATGGAACAAGGAACTCTTCTGGGAAAATTAAATCCACTATAGTCCGAATAAGTAATGGTAAATGACAAATACCATAGTTTTTTTCCTTTTTCATGATTTTAGCCCGACGTGGGCAACGGGTCTCTCGCAAAGAGATCCCATAAATATAGCTTCCCTCACCAGCTATCTGCAAAGCAGACAGGATCCAGCTTTGGGACGTGGATCTAGGGTTTAAAGCAAACCTAGATCCCTACACTCAGAACCTCTATATAAGTAAAAGACTCGTTGCATTCACGTCGTGTTGAATAAATCAAAGAAAAAGGGGGAACTATTGTATTTTTAGCCAAAAAAAAACCAAAACTTAAACCTCAACCGGGACATTGAGCGTCCACTTTTCAAGGCACGAAACACGTCCGTTTAGTATACACAAACTCAGAATGGTTCCCTGAGAACATTATATGTTAAACACAGACCGTGCATGGAACAAGGAACTCTTCTGGGAAAATTAAATCCACTATAGTCCGAATAAGTAATGGTAAATGACAAATACCATAGTTTTTTTCCTTTTTCATGATTTTAGCCCGACGTGGGCAACGGGTCTCTCGCAAAGAGATCCCATAAATATAGCTTCCCTCACCAGCTATCTGCAAAGCAGACAGGATCCAGCTTTGGGACGTGGATCTAGGGTTTAAAGCAAACCTAGATCCCTACACTCAGAACCTCTATATAAGTAAAAGACTCGTTGCATTCACGTCGTGTTGAATAAATCAAAGAAAAAGGGGGAACTATTGTATTTTTAGCCAAAAAAAACCAAAACTTAAACCTCAACCGGGACATTGAGCGTCCACTTTTCAAGGCACGAAACACGTCCGTTTAGTATACACAAACTCAGAATGGTTCCCTGAGAACATTATATGTTAAACACAGACCGTGCATGGAACAAGGAACTCTTCTGGGAAAATTAAATCCACTATAGTCCGAATAAGTAATGGTAAATGACAAATACCATAGTTTTTTTCCTTTTTCATGATTTTAGCCCGACGTGGGCAACGGGTCTCTCGCAAAGAGATCCCATAAATATAGCTTCCCTCACCAGCTATCTGCAAAGCAGACAGGATCCAGCTTTGGGACGTGGATCTAGGGTTTAAAGCAAACCTAGATCCCTACACTCAGAACCTCTATATAAGTAAAAGACTCGTTGCATTCACGTCGTGTTGAATAAATCAAAGAAAAAGGGGGTAACTATTGTATTTTTAGCCAAAAAAACCAAAACTTAAACCTCAACCGGGACATTGAGCGTCCACTTTTCAAGGCACGAAACACGTCCGTTTAGTATACACAAACTCAGAATGGTTCCCTGAGAACATTATATGTTAAACACAGACCGTGCATGGAACAAGGAACTCTTCTGGGAAAATTAAATCCACTATAGTCCGAATAAGTAATGGTAAATGACAAATACCATAGTTTTTTTCCTTTTTCATGATTTTAGCCCGACGTGGGCAACGGGTCTCTCGCAAAGAGATCCCATAAATATAGCTTCCCTCACCAGCTATCTGCAAAGCAGACAGGATCCAGCTTTGGGACGTGGATCTAGGGTTTAAAGCAAACCTAGATCCCTACACTCAGAACCTCTATATAAGTAAAAGACTCGTTGCATTCACGTCGTGTTGAATAAATCAAAGAAAAAGGGGTAACTATTGTATTTTTAGCCAAAAAAAACCAAAACTTAAACCTCAACCGGGACATTGAGCGTCCACTTTTCAAGGCACGAAACACGTCCGTTTAGTATACACAAACTCAGAATGGTTCCCTGAGAACATTATATGTTAAACACAGACCGTGCATGGAACAAGGAACTCTTCTGGGAAAATTAAATCCACTATAGTCCGAATAAGTAATGGTAAATGACAAATACCATAGTTTTTTTCCTTTTTCATGATTTTAGCCCGACGTGGGCAACGGGTCTCTCGCAAAGAGATCCCATAAATATAGCTTCCCTCACCAGCTATCTGCAAAGCAGACAGGATCCAGCTTTGGGACGTGGATCTAGGGTTTAAAGCAAACCTAGATCCCTACACTCAGAACCTCTATATAAGTAAAAGACTCGTTGCATTCACGTCGTGTTGAATAAATCAAAGAAAAAGGGGGTAACTATTGTATTTTTAGCCAAAAAAAAACCAAAACTTAAACCTCAACCGGGACATTGAGCGTCCACTTTTCAAGGCACGAAACACGTCCGTTTAGTATACACAAACTCAGAATGGTTCCCTGAGAACATTATATGTTAAACACAGACCGTGCATGGAACAAGGAACTCTTCTGGGAAAATTAAATCCACTATAGTCCGAATAAGTAATGGTAAATGACAAATACCATAGTTTTTTTCCTTTTTCATGATTTTAGCCCGACGTGGGCAACGGGTCTCTCGCAAAGAGATCCCATAAATATAGCTTCCCTCACCAGCTATCTGCAAAGCAGACAGGATCCAGCTTTGGGACGTGGATCTAGGGTTTAAAGCAAACCTAGATCCCTACACTCAGAACCTCTATATAAGTAAAAGACTCGTTGCATTCACGTCGTGTTGAATAAATCAAAGAAAAAGGGGGTAACTATTGTATTTTTAGCCAAAAAAAAACCAAAACTTAAACCTCAACCGGGACATTGAGCGTCCACTTTTCAAGGCACGAAACACGTCCGTTTAGTATACACAAACTCAGAATGGTTCCCTGAGAACATTATATGTTAAACACAGACCGTGCATGGAACAAGGAACTCTTCTGGGAAAATTAAATCCACTATAGTCCGAATAAGTAATGGTAAATGACAAATACCATAGTTTTTTTCCTTTTTCATGATTTTAGCCCGACGTGGGCAACGGGTCTCTCGCAAAGAGATCCCATAAATATAGCTTCCCTCACCAGCTATCTGCAAAGCAGACAGGATCCAGCTTTGGGACGTGGATCTAGGGTTTAAAGCAAACCTAGATCCCTACACTCAGAACCTCTATATAAGTAAAAGACTCGTTGCATTCACGTCGTGTTGAATAAATCAAAGAAAAAGGGGGTAACTATTGTATTTTTAGCCAAAAAAAAACCAAAACTTAAACCTCAACCGGGACATTGAGCGTCCACTTTTCAAGGCACGAAACACGTCCGTTTAGTATACACAAACTCAGAATGGTTCCCTGAGAACATTATATGTTAAACACAGACCGTGCATGGAACAAGGAACTCTTCTGGGAAAATTAAATCCACTATAGTCCGAATAAGTAATGGTAAATGACAAATACCATAGTTTTTTTCCTTTTTCATGATTTTAGCCCGACGTGGGCAACGGGTCTCTCGCAAAGAGATCCCATAAATATAGCTTCCCTCACCAGCTATCTGCAAAGCAGACAGGATCCAGCTTTGGGACGTGGATCTAGGGTTTAAAGCAAACCTAGATCCCTACACTCAGAACCTCTATATAAGTAAAAGACTCGTTGCATTCACGTCGTGTTGAATAAATCAAAGAAAAAGGGGGTAACTATTGTATTTTTAGCCAAAAAAAACCAAAACTTAAACCTCAACCGGGACATTGAGCGTCCACTTTTCAAGGCACGAAACACGTCCGTTTAGTATACACAAACTCAGAATGGTTCCCTGAGAACATTATATGTTAAACACAGACCGTGCATGGAACAAGGAACTCTTCTGGGAAAATTAAATCCACTATAGTCCGAATAAGTAATGGTAAATGACAAATACCATAGTTTTTTTCCTTTTTCATGATTTTAGCCCGACGTGGGCAACGGGTCTCTCGCAAAGAGATCCCATAAATATAGCTTCCCTCACCAGCTATCTGCAAAGCAGACAGGATCCAGCTTTGGGACGTGGATCTAGGGTTTAAAGCAAACCTAGATCCCTACACTCAGAACCTCTATATAAGTAAAAGACTCGTTGCATTCACGTCGTGTTGAATAAATCAAAGAAAAAGGGGGAACTATTGTATTTTTAGCCAAAAAAAAAACCAAAACTTAAACCTCAACCGGGACATTGAGCGTCCACTTTTCAAGGCACGAAACACGTCCGTTTAGTATACACAAACTCAGAATGGTTCCCTGAGAACATTATATGTTAAACACAGACCGTGCATGGAACAAGGAACTCTTCTGGGAAAATTAAATCCACTATAGTCCGAATAAGTAATGGTAAATGACAAATACCATAGTTTTTTTCCTTTTTCATGATTTTAGCCCGACGTGGGCAACGGGTCTCTCGCAAAGAGTTCCTTGTTCCATGCACGGTCTGTGTTTAACATATAATGTTCTCAGGGAACCATTCTGAGTTTTTGTATATATATAATATATATATATATATATATATATATATACAGGGTGTAACAAAAGTCCATTCTCATAGGGAAATAAGATATAACAGAATTGATCGTGATGAATTTGTACATATTACGTGGAATTGCGTGGAATGCAATTTGAACATGTACTGTATTAATTGGTAAGTTGTTTGTTTTGTTCGTAATATATAGTTAAAACGCTTTTCTCGTTCAATTCCGTTATATCTCATTTCCCTATGAGAACGAACTTTTGTTACACCCTGTATATATATATATATATATATATATATATATATATATATATAACCTTTGGTTAGCTCCCGCCCGAATTGTTCATTCTGACGAAGGTCAAGCTTTTCACTCCACCTTAGACCTACAGTTTAACGTGGAATCCGAACCACGCCCCATCAGCAGCCCAGCGTCTTAACCACTAGGCCACCTAGGGTACCCATTTATCTACCAACCACTTTCTTTATTGTGTGGAAGGATGAACAGCTGGGTTTTTGCTGCGCGCCGGCTGCCGTCGGGTCCGTCGGGTCTCCAACCCGGGGCCGATGGATTCGTAGTCAGCGACGCTAACCACTACATCACCGAGGCGTATATATTATATATATATTGTTTATTCATGATTTGGGCCTTAAAGTGAACTTTGGAATATAATGAGATTAAAATATTGTGAATGAAGATTCGTAACAAGCCATTTTATCTAATTTTGTTTATGCAGGAAGGAAGAGCCAAGGGTGAATGCCCACAAAAGTGCCCCCCCCCCCGCCCCCATAAGAGAAGAAGAGAGCCAAAATCAAGGTCCACGGTTTTGGAGATGCCTAAACACTCTCCGTTTGAAAGAGTGGAGGTCATAGACAGGGGGAAAGATGGACTGAGGAAGATTGTTCCAGAGTTCACCGGTTGAGTAGATGAAAGATTGAAAATACCGATTAACTCTTGCGTTAGAGAGTTGGACAGAAAAAGAATGAAAAAGTGTAGACAGTTTAGTGCTGAGTGCTCTCTTTAAAGGAAGAGGCATGCAGTTAGAGAGCTCAGAAGAGCAGTGTCCATTATAATAGCGATAATAAAGAGAGAATGAAGCAACATTGCAGCGAAGAGAGAGGGATTGAAGACTGAGTAAGAGGCTGGGAATTGATGAGACGAAAAGCCTTTGATTCCACCCGGTCAAGTAGGGTTGAGCTACCCCATACATGAAAAGCATACTCCATACAGGGCGGACAAGACCCCTGTACAGAGACAGCAACTGAGCGTGGGTGAAGAAACTGCGGAGGCGGTACAGTCCACCTAACCTCTTAGAAGCTGTTTTGGAAAGAGGGTATATGTGATATTTCCAAGAAAGATCACGAGAGAAGGAAACGCGAAGAATGTTAAGGGAAGAGGAAGGATTAAGTCGTGTGGAAAATTGTAACGAGTAGAAAGATGAAAGAACCGAGTTTTTGAAGCATTGAGAGCCCAAGGTTTTCTTTGCCCCAATCAGAGATAGCAGAAAGATCAGAGGTCAGTTGTTCCATAGCCTTCCTACGCGAATCATGGAGTGATTGTTGAGAGGGACGCTTTGGGGAGTGGGTGGAGAAATGAAGAGTGGACTCATCGGCATAGGAGTGAATAAGACAGAAGTGCAAATTAAAAGATCATTAATAAATAAAAGGAAAGAGTGGGTGACAGGACAGAACCCTGAGGAACACCAATGTTAACAACTTTAGGAGAAGAACAGTGGCCATCTACAATCGCAGCTATAGATTGGCCAGAAAGGAAATTAAAGATGAAGACAAGGATGGAAACCGAAGGAGAGCAGTTTGGAAATTAAAGACTTGTGCCAGACTCTATCAAAAGCTTTTGATATGTCTAGCGCAACAGCAAAAGTTTCACCGAAATCCCGAAAGGAGGATGACCAAGAGTTGAAAGAGATATGCAAGATCGCCAGTAGAGCGTCCCATGCGGAACCCATACTGACCATCTGAAAAAAAGATTGTGAGAAGAGAAGTGTTTAAGAATCTTCCTATTAAGGATAGATTAAAAAACTTTGAAAAGGCAAGAAATCAAAGTAATTGGACGATAGTTGGAGGGTGGAGAGCGGTCACCCTTCTTTGGGACAGGCTGAATGAAAGCGAACTTCCATTCCAGCAGATGAGAGACAGAGACATAGGAGTTTGTCTAGGCAGGGTGTCAGAGCTGAAGCACAGTTCTTGTTAACAGCAGGAGGAACACCATCAAGACCGTATGCCTTCCTAGAGTTGAGCTCAGATATGGCAGAAAGAACATCTTTGGAAGAGATTCTAATTTCAGACATAATACAGTCAGAGGGAGAGGAAGGAGGAGATGGAGGAACAGCACCGGAATCGTCTATGGTTAAGTTGGAAGTGAAAGTTTGAGCGAATATTTCAGCTTTGTCTGGAGAGGAGCCGGCAACTGAGCCGTCGGAATGGAAAAGAGGAGGGAAAGAAGAAGTAAAGTTGTTGAAGAGGTTCTTAGCTAGATGCCAGAAAGAGCGAGAAGAATTAGAATTGGATAGATTTTCACATTGTTGTGGGATGAAGATATTTTTGGCGAGTCGAAGAACAGATTTTGCACGATTTCGGCAGAAATATAAGCTGAGTGAAAGTCAGAGTTTGATGGCGACGGTACCTTTTGAAAGCCTCCTCTCTGTTGCAGATAGCATTAGAACAAGTAAAGTTAACCAAGTTTTTTTGCACAAGTAGTAGGAATAGAATATGGAATGTACGCCTTCATGCCCAAGAGAATCAGCTCCGTGATGCGCTCAATACCCTCGGGAGGGCCCCAGCCACGGAAGCAGCAATCATTCCATGGAAAATCATAGAAGTACTGCCTAAGGGCCTCCCAATTAGCGCGCCTACTTCTTCGGAAGATCCAAAGGCCGGATTGGAGCGCTATATAGGGCAGGAAACAGATATAAGAGTGTGGTCGGAGGAGCTCAACGGAGAAAAAAGTTTGACAGAGTAAGAAGAAGGATGAGAGGTAAGAAATAAATCCAGAATGTTGGGCCTATCTCCAAGACGATCGGGGATACGAGTACGTAGGTTGCTGTACAATCTGCTGTGGTCATTTAGGATAGAAAAGTTGTAAGCTGGTTCACCAGAGATGTTAGTGAAATGAAGGGAGAGCAGAAAAGAATGTATTCCACTTTGGATGTGAGGTAGTGAAAAAACTTTGGAAAGTCAGTAGAATTAGGAGAAAGGTGAAGAGGGCAGATCTATTTAATTTGAGATTGGAATGTAAGCCGTAGCCAGAGGGTATAGAATTTTGAAGATTCGAGTTCGGGAATACGAGAACAAGTTAGGTCATTGCGTACATATACGCAACATCCACCTTTGGAGTGAAACTGATTATAGAGAAAGTAAGAGGGTACAGAAAAGGAGTTGCTGTCAGTCGTCCCAGACACCTGAGTTTCAGTAAGGAAAAGAAGATGAGATTTAGAGGAGGAGAGGTGGTGTTCAACAGATTGAAAATTTGGGAAAAGGCCACGAATGTTTTTGAAGTTTAGGAAAAGTGAATGAGGCAGAGGCCCAGAACATCTCGAATGGGCGGTAGTATATCCAGCCCCACTGCTCGGGTCTGCGTTCCCGGTATCGGCATCGGAGGAGCGAGAAGTGGGAACATTTATGGTCCCCTCCCCAGGGGACTCCGAGGTTCTTGAAGTTGATGTCATTTTTTTTAATTTTGAAAAGATTATGCGGTGTGTAAGATGCATGTACATGTAGTGAGGAATAGGGAGAGAAGTGTGTGTTTGAGAGTGACAGGAGAAACGGGAGTTCCAGCACTCCCTATCTTCCATCTGATGTCCATCCCCGGAGTACGTCCCTGGTCGATTGCTGTCTACGATCTCCTCCTTGAAGTGGAGATAACTGTAGATAACCGATGAACACAAGGGATTTGAGCTTTCTTACCATGAGAAAAAGTGGATGGAGGACTGGCCCCAGCCTTTTAAACCAATTTTCTTCCGCCATTACGTAGACAACTGTTTTGTTTTATTCAGATCTTCCGACCACATTGAACTTTTTCGTAAATACTTAACATAAATATTTGGGTAAATAAATATTACGTTAAACATAGTAATAATCACTTCGCAACATTAGTTTTTTGTAAACTCACTTTCATAGGCTTGGGAATGAAATTTGATAGTTTCACACCACTTAAATACAAACGTAACCTTATCTCTCTTAAATAGTTCATAGGAGATTTGCTCCAACCGCCACCTCCTTCATACCGAATTGGAATTTCTTAAAAAGTTTATCCGGAGTAATGGTTTTACTGTCAAACTTATTAACAGTACATTAAAAAAAATTCATCAATTTAAAATTTCCTAATAAAACTAAAACAACTGTAATTGCAATACAGGAATTGTATATTTTAAACTTCCCTCTTGTGAACCGAAAGTCTTGTATTAAAAAGGAAAATTAAAAAACTAATTAATAGATTTCCACAAATTTCTGTTAAACGTATTTTCACATTAGAATGAAAATTACACTCCTTCAAATTTGAAGATAAAATTCCAAACCCTCGTATTCATCGGTTATATTATTATCAACAAATATACAGCGGCGCTCATAAGTATTCGTACAGAGAAATATTCCAGTTATTGTCCTCATCTTTTGTACTATGCATAGGAGTTATGAAAAGTTTATCGCTCGTTTGGAAAAATTTGAAGTTCAACTCCACATATTATGTAAAACATCAAGAGTCTGAGGGAAAAAAAAGAAGTTAAAATGTAAAAGTTTTCGTACACTTACTTACAAAATTATTTAATACTTTGTGTTTCTGCCTTTTGATTGAATGACTTCATTGATTCGGTTTCGGTATTTTTCTGCAAGGTTTCGACCTCTTCAGTACAAATTTTAGCCTATTCTTCTACAGAAAATTGTTGCAATTCAATCAGATTCGAAGGATTTTTTCAAATCAAACCATAAATTCTCAATTAAATTGAGATCTGGGTTTTCATTGGGTCACTCAAGAAGCTTGAAATTTTTTGGTTGAAACCGTTTCACGGTGCTCTTACTTTTATATTTTGGATCATTATCATGCTGTAGTAAACAGTTGCGACCCATTCGCAACTCCCGAAATGAAGGCAATACATTTTCTCTTAAAATTTCCTGATATTTCTTCGAATTCAAAATTCCATTGATGACAACAGCTTTCCTGGAGCAGAAGCACTAAAGCATCACCAAAGAAGCAAAGTACCATCACCATGTTTAATCGTAGGATTTTTTTTTCCCTTAAATACAGTATTTGAACTTCGCTAAACATAGCTGTGCTCGTTGTTCCCGAATAATTCAATTTTGGTCTGGTCTGTCCAGAGAAATTACAGAATGCAAATCTATCATTTTGATGATCTTTGGCATACTTTAAACAAGCTTCTTCGTGCCGTTTTCGTAGCAAAGGTTTTCTTCGTGAAACTCTTCCATGCATACCATTCTTTCTCAATGTACGATGTACAGTTGAGGGATGGACATTAGGGCATTTCAAAAATGACTCGCTCTCATATTCGAACTTGCACTGTCCATATTCCCATTACCACTAGTATCAGTAAACACACAAAACAATTTGAGCTCTTAATATGAAGGGAAGGGGTGGTTCATGAGGGTGGTGGTTATTATGATTACTAATCACTGTCAACTCTGAAGTCCATGTTGTGCTTACTCATTAATGAAGGATCACAGTCTGAAAGATGCAAACTAAATACGCTAATTAATAATAAATCAAATCAATCCATAAAACAATCAATCAAAAGAAATACACTAAATAATATAAAAATGTACTAAATTAGCCTTTGAATAACACCCTCCCAGCCACATGAATCACCCCTTCCCCTTAGTAGTATAGCCGCAAAAGGGGAGAGTGCAGGAATGTTGCAGGTTATTATGTAATGTTGCAAAGGGGGGTGGGGGTTGTTGCAAAGGGGGAAAGGGGGGTTGTTGCAAAGGGGGAAAGGGGGGTGGGGGGGAAACTTGGAGGCGGCGTTATCCCCCAAGAGAAAGGAGGAGGAGGAGGAGAGAAAGGAGGAGAGGTGTTCACCTGGCAGGAGCCAAGTGCACATTAAGACCAGCCGAGTTGGCGTTGTTTTATAGGCTCCTAATCAGCCAGTTGGCGTAAATGGCTTGAGTTGCCAGATACCGCGATACCATTGTATACATTATTATAGACTCCTAATCAGCCAGTTGGCTGTAAATGGTTGTCAGATACCTCTTTTTAGCAGTATTATTGCATACATTATTATTATATACGCCTAATCAGCCAGTTGGCTGAGTTGCCAGATAGCGCCATGTATTCCATTGTATACATTATTATAGACTCCTAATCAGCCAGTTGGCTGTAAATGGTTGTCAGATATCTCTTTTTAGCAGTATTATTGCATACATTATTATTATATACGCCTAATCAGCCAGTTGGCTGAGTTGCCAGATAGCGCCATGTATTCCATTGTATACACTATTATAGACTCCTAATCAGCCAGTTGGCTTAGAAGGCTTAAATATTGCCAGATACCGTTGTATACATTATTAGAATAGCGGTAGTAGAAGGCATAACAATAAACAACATTGCATCATTCTTTTTATTATAAATATATGGAAAATAAATATACATTTGAGGAATATGCGTATAACAGAAATATATACACAATTATATATAAAATAAATATACATTTCATATACACTTCAATATGTACATAACAGTACAGGAGAAATACACACACACACACAATTATGGTGATATATAAAATAAAATATACATTTCATATACACTTCAATATGTACATAACAGTACAGGAGAAATATCAAACAAAATATATATATATATATATATATATATATATATATAAACACAAATCAATAGAAATATGTACATAACAGTACAGGAGAAATATCAAGCAAAATATATATATATATATATATATATATATATATATATATATATATATATATATAAACACAAATCATAGAAATATGCGTATAATCGTCAAGCAAATATATTACAATTCACTTTTTTTCAAATACTAAACTCGGTCTTAATCGAGTTTACAATTACATCATTATTGCTCTGCATTACGCAGTATATGCGGCTTAATAATATTTCACCGCTTAAAGTATAGGGAAACCTGTATTCGATATGAATGGCTTTCATATCGTTCAGTACTATTTTTGTTCCCCTTTACAACCGGTTGGTAAGTCATCTTTAAACACGTCTAGAATACAATCAAAAGCACGCACAAAGAGTTCATCGTTAGCTACATTATTAAACACAAGTTTATAAGAACGCTTTTCCAATCGAGGGTTTATTTCTACCGACTCGAGCTTTTCAATCGTGAACTCTTCACTCAACATAACGGCAATTGAAATAATCTTCTAAATCGTTACGGCAACTGCGCGTTATATAAAGAAATAGTTCTTCAGGGTGAACGGTGTAGGTGAGCTCAGCCTTGTACCGATCAATTGCTTTGTACCAAAGTTCATGGTATTTCAAAGAGTCTAAACTTTTTAAATAAACATCCAGCACTAGACCATTCTCACCAGCCCTACACTCGGTAAACCCATCGACCAGAGCAGTGTATGCGTATTCAAGTACTGTATCAAATAAAACATATCCGTAACACGCGCGTCTAATATAGGTTTCAGTTTACGGAATCCGACGATTTCAAACATTCTGTCGAGGATGAAACGGTTTCGCGTAGGAATAAGAGCGTTATTATCAGAAGCATTCTTCCACATCAGCCTTATATCAATGCACGGCCGATCGTTATTTATACACAACGTACATACAACGGCGTATGAGGGCGCGTCACTAATCTGCTCTCTTCTTGTACCTACGTTAGCAGGTATTTTATAACGATCTTCACACCACTTATCAACTATCACGAAGATTCTATTCATCTCCTCGATACTTAAATAAACCCGTTTGTTTGTCGGTCTACATTCCGTTTCCAGTACATAGCTAATGGTACCGGAATTACGCCTGAACACGCGCAACGATTTCGTCACGGACACATCGTACGAGGCGTTGAGAATGCTGCTCAAAGGAAGTTCCATCGTATTCGAAGAGCGCACGTCCACTCGGCTCAAGCTCTGAGATAACTATGAGCCGTGTGAGGCACAGGCAGGAACGGTTCGACGGGCGGCTGACTCGATGACACGTGAATGGGCATGTTCGTACGACTCGAATTGTTGTACCGTACAAGAATATCACTACCAGCCTACGCACTTTGGATAAGAACTAGGAGCTAATCATCTCCACATTCCGGCGCACTATTTGAGAGGAACATATGCTCATATTTTTCCTTTCTACCCATCAAACGATACTCGTCTCTAAAATCTGTTAAAAACTCACGCATGGCACTAGCCACAACCTCACTATGAACCTCATCATGATATACGTTAATATAGTGATAAAAACACCTAAGATTGTCCATGATCACGAGATTCACATTTTCAGACGTAGGGTATGAGTATTCGACATGGTGTAGCATGACGTAATACCGCTTGTCACACCACCCATCCACAAGGCTCATTATCCATACCTGCTGCTTCTCTTCTGCACGCGTTGTTTCTTTTACTTCACGGTGTATGTGAGACTTTATAAAGTTTAGCCCTGCAGCATACTTCAGCACATCGTCTGTGCAACGAAAGCCTTCAACAGTCTCACCAGAACATCCGTAGAGTATTTGTACATCTTGGAACTTCGCACAATCCAATGTGGTTTTAAAAGAGGCATAGGAGGGGGAATAGGAAGTTTTTCGGTATCCACCACATCCTCACACTTTACTGAATACCATTTCATAACGTTGTGCAAGCGATATTAAAGGTAGCCATTTCAATATACGTCTGATCTGAGTACACGTCTGATCTCTCGGGCTTACTGCGGTCGACTGACCACGCAGGGACTCCCAGATAGTAGCATGACTCACGCAGTGGGCGGAGCTTAGAACTTTCACCTACACACACACAAAGGAGAAAGTGAAACGCTAATTGAAACATGAGTTATTTAATAAACGAGATATTCAAGTTATATATATTTACAAATACGATTTAATAAACGAGATATTCAAGTTATATATATATATATTTACAAATAGATACGATTTATACAAGACGTGTGAGTTAGAAGCATCATTGGTATCCAAAGGGTACGGTATCATAGGTGCCAGGTAACTGGTAACGTTTCCTATAGGTGTTACGGCACACCATCGTACCCCTAAGTTCCTTCACGCCTCCCAGCTTCTGCGCCCGAAAATTGTGGGTGCCTACAATTAGTTGGTGAGGTTGCAAACATACTAGATCCTTCAACGACTCAAAGTTAACAACCTCCCGATTCGCATGGTTGAGCGTAATACCCTTTGCCTTCACGATATATTTCATTTCATCCCCTACCCTGACCCGTACCCCATAAGTCTTAGGTCCTGTTGAGATAAAAGAGTCGGCGTATGCGTCGTCCCCATACTCATCCTTGATCTCATCAGTGAGCTCGCCGAGGAACTCCCCAATAGCGGGCATGTAATCACCCTCCCTCTCTGTGAATATCACGCTATCTGTATCGGCATACAATACTCTCCGCCCAAGAGAATGCAATAGACCCCAAAGTTTTATACGGGCGTAGGCTGTTGTGAAGCTCGCCACAGGTATGTTTGTAACCCTTGAGGTATCTGTGGCAAATTCAGTGTTGTTGTACTTTATTACGTAAGTATTACCTACATTCACGATCTCCATGACCTCTTTATCGGGGGCATTGGCATAATCCCAGACATCGCTATAACTTTGTGCCAAATGAATGTTCCCTCTGCCGGTATTCTGAGCAAATTTTCCCCATAGACTGTTTAGACACAACTTTGCACTAAAGCGCTTGCCAGGATTCTTTACAATTTGGACACGATCAAGTTGTATACCTTCGCGGTCGCGGTAACGTTGAATATAGGCAGACTTTTCATCTTCGGTATCAACTCCTCGCGGATACCCTGATGCTTCAACCTTATCCTTCAAAAAGGCGTTTATATATGGTGTGAAAAGGTTGGGGAGCTTCTGAAACCTCCACACCTCGTGTATCTTCAGTATTCTATAACCATGGCGTACGGCTAGGGCCAGCTCAGGACTTGTATATACGCCTCTGATCTTACGCTGGTGGGGTATATGGTTACATTCGCCGTTATCCTCTTCCGCGCACTTCACGCACAGGGGAAACATGAGCTTGTCGTCGATAACGACAGGTAAGATCGGCATCCATAAATTGCGTGGGGGGAGTACGTCTACGAAAGAGAGCCCAAAGTAATGATCATTCAAATTTTTTGAAAATTCATTGATGGAGGTATGCTAGGTCCCACCAGTTTCTCAGGAGCGCCCACGGGGTACGGATTGCTCTTCATCACGTATGGGTATAAAGAACAGAAATCGTAGTAATGGAGCTTCACGCCCTCCGTAGGTGGGAAGTATAGTCTGAAAGGATTTGTACGTCCTCCAAACAAGCTATCACCACATTTGAGAGGATCCAGCACCATTGAACGCTTGATCGTTTTTATTTCCTCACGGTATACATCGTCTGTCTCCATCCGTGCATCATATTCATGCTCCCACAAGACTTTGTGAGTGAACTGTGATCCTATAAGTTGATCGCGGGTGCGGGTCCCTGCAAGACAGTCGGCAGGAGATCTACCGTGGATATCTCCGACGATACCGCACTCAGGGCGGGGGCATCCATGCCACCAGCATCCATTAAAGGAATACACAGTCTTCACACCAGTGACACGGTTTTCACTTAACCCATCAACCCAAAAAACACGTCCATTAATCTTAATGGGTACTTCACCCGTGTTGCGGGCGTGCTTTATGTATACACCTGTTGTTGCTGCAGGTGTATGAGCCAGTAAATAGCCTTGTGTCCGTAACTGCGGGGGTTGTTTCGGTGAATAATGGCTAAGGTGTCTTTAGGCATGAAGTTATTCTTGAACACCGTAAAACATAATGATGCGATGGTGGTTGCGACTTGCAGTGGATCGCATTTGAAACGGGCTATGTACATACTTCTAAAGGCCTGGAAACATACTCTAAGCACGCGCACATCATTCACGCAATAACGCTCACATTCATCAGCTATATTATAAGGGTTACTTTCATTAAAACTGTCGTAGTATCGATCAAAGTCTTCACGTTCATCCATGCAGTCAAAATAATGTTTGGGGGTGGTGGGCCTACGTAGTTTAAAGTCTCGCTGGTGAGGAAAGTGTATGGGAAGTATCCTTTGGAAACTTCAGCTGCTACTCCCATCACCTTGGGTAGCTTTGCTAATTTACAAGGTGTGAATAATAAAGTATCTTTAAATTGTACATTGCCTCTTATCTGCATCTGTATTAATTTGTTGCCTCTTTTCAATGGATCACCTGTAAATATCTCAGAGGATTCGTGTTCAAGCAACTCCTTATAAAGGAACTGCGTGTCAAACTTTGCCCGTTATGGGCGAGAATATACACAGTCATTTTTTGAACTTGTCGGCTAACTTGACAATATAGGACACAAATAGTTTCACAGGACTATCGCTGACATTCGTTTTAAAAACGTTTGTCCGTTTACCGCATTTGGGGCACTCGTCACATTCGATACCCATACACTCATCACAGATGGTCTGGCTCACAAGTAAATGTGGAATTACCTCTTTGGTTTCAGCGTTCGTATATGTTTCTATATCGTAGTACACAGTTATACAAGGGTTATTTTTAGGCTTAGCATCTTTCATATAACACATGCTTTACTCCATCCGCCTTATATTCCTCCTGGCATGTAGGACAGTGAATTACGTCGCACTTGTGCTTAAATTTTCCCCAATTATCCATTGTGTGAAACATACCACATTCACAGATTCTCATTTTCCTGCACGTACCAATTGATTTATGGAGATCAAAGCAGCTATTATTGAAAAATGTGCGTCTACACACATCACAGTCTCTCTTCTCACTACACGGCTTTCACATTTGGTGCTTTTACACTGCTCACATACCATGTGACATTCTTTACAATGTCTCACTATATCCGCAAACTCGAGGCACCCCTTACACAAATCATGATGTCTCCCATATTTTCGACTTTTGTCATAACTCGCGTAAAGCCCCCTTATATTACGGATGGGGAGATACGTTGTCCCTGACAATCCTAAAATAAGTAGGGGCTTGTACGATCTCTCACACAGCTTTTAAAAACATACACAGTCCGGCGGCGATCATCCAAACCAAATACACTATGCGCACATTCATTTCCTGTTCTACCTTTCTCAGCTCTTCAGGACCCATATTACAGTCAAATTCAAGTTCACAGTCTACAGCTAGTTTACGGGCACGCTCAACGATGTAGGCAGCCAAATTTTTTGAGTCCGTGTATTTTGTACAGTAAACATACGTGCTAAGAGTACTGCTATAAAGCCGCAACCACGATCGACGTTTATATGCCTTCGGTAAATAGTTGGAGAATTGAAGTTAAGAGTGTACGGTATGGCACTATGACCCGCAACACGGTATACATGGTCAATATTTACCGTGAAGTTGTCCATATTGAAGGCTATACTACTTTGGACGGCTTGCATTATACGCCCTAATATATATTCTACATCTTCAGCAGCCAAACGTCTGAACGGTACTATCACCCAATAATCGTCTACATCACCGTCATCTGACCCGAACCCAAAGGACAGACTCGTCCTGACCTCACGCTCGTCGCGATTCTGAAGAGCAAACTCTATAATATGCTGTACTACCCTGCGTATCCCGCGCTCAATTCCATTGCTATACAGGGCTCTAGGGTCGACCCTACTCTATACCGATTTCTAGTCAAGGCGGGGGTGGGGGCTGCGGCGCACTAACTCGAACGTAATAACATCCTCAACAGAACGGGGGGCGGAGAATTAGTGGTATATTAGGTGCTGCTGATGGGGGCCCTGTTGCGTAGGAGGGTTGGGGATCTATTATTGTAGACTTAACAGAACGGGGGGCGGAATAAGGGGGAGGTGCTGCTGCTGGGGAGGTTGTTGCGTAAGAGGTTGAGGGTTGGGGATCTGCTGCAACAGACGCGTATTTCGGCGCTTTATACCTGATGTGGGTTCTCATACCTCCGCTTTGGACGTGCAACCTGTATCGCTGGTGAGGGTTCAGGGAGGAGATCACACTACACTGTCGTCGAGGTCATCCGTAATGATAGGGTGCTCTACCTCATCGTCGGTTCTGTGGGAGAAGAAATATAAGGATCAGCACTCAAAATTTGTAATATTTTGTAAATGACCCACTTAGGAGTGTGACGTGTTAGAAATGGACTCTGTAGAAAAATTCAGATTCACGAGCCCATCCACATGTATTATATCTGGACCTACAGGATGTGGTAAAACTGTGTTTATGCTTAAAATCATTAAAGAAAAGGGCGAGATGTTCTCGAAATTTGTGCATAAAGTTATATGGTGCTATTCGACGTATCAATCAGTGTTCAACGAGTACCAAGATGATATTTTGTTCCACAAAGGTGTATATGACGTTAATTCGCTAAAGGGAACTGAACATACAATCATTGTAATTGACGATCTCATGTTGGAGATGGATAAAACGTTTGCCGAGACATTTACAGTATACTCCCACCATCTTAACATAAGCGTGTTCTTCATCAATCAGAATCTATTTTTCAAAAATAGATACATGCGCGATGTGTCGTTAAATACGCAATATCTAGTCTTATTCGCGCAACGTAGAGATGTATCACAAATTGGGGTATTAGCCAATCAAATGTTCCCGAATCAGCGTAAGGAGTTTTTGGAAGTTTATAAAGAAGCTACAAGCACGCGTTACGGATATTTGCTTTGCGACCTTCATCCGCGAAACACGTTTAGAGTGCTTCTGCGAACGAATATATTTCCAAACGAGCCTGAAACGGTGTATATTCCAGAATGACAAAGAGACTAAAGAAATACCATGAATTAATAAAAATCTATCATCGACTGCCCCGGGCAATGCAGCAGATGTTTATTAAAAATATCGACGCCGACTTTTTAAAATGCATCTGTGAAATCTGTCTTAACGTTATAAATTGCAATGTATCAATGAAAACCCATCAGAAGGCTCGCCTACGCCGCTACAAGAACATAATACGTACACTCGCTCGTAAAAGTCAAACTGTAGCGAAGAAAAAACGAGTTATTGTGCAAACAGGAGGGTCATTTCTCCCCATCTTATTTTCAGTTTTGGGCCTTTACTGACTAGATTAATATAATGAAGAAAGTGGTAGTGATTCCCCACGAGGTGTACGCTTCACTGCAAAGAGACACGGATCTAGATCCCCGTAAAAGCAGACTTAAAAGAATGGAAAGCGAATTGTTAGCCCTATTAAACAGTGAAAAAACACCTGATGAGAAAAGAATCTTATACCAAGAAGCTCTGCAGAAATTTCTTCACGAGTACGAAAATTATAAGAGCCCTACAGAGATTCCTGTGGTTATTAGGCACAGCACGGGGACGATGGCGACATAGGACTGTACCCGACGACACAGCTGACCAACCAAAAAGATTAGCCACACAACATATCGAACATGTATTAAAAATACCCTCCCACTTACATTGAGGAGTAAAGGCTTAAGTCTTTATAATCTATTGAATGAGGATCCCGCCATACAATGGACCGATACAGGGGAGATCATTGTGGAAGGATCAAAGGTACAGGGATCGAATATCGTAGACATTGTCCATGATCTGGTGAGAAAGTGGGATAGGCCATCACCATCAGGATGGAAGCATATTAAAGCAAGACTACAACAAATAAATGTCCCTAAAACGTTGATAGGAAATCTGAACAGGTTAAAAGACTTGGAACATGCAACGCCTGTGACACAATTGAAGGCGCCGTCACCCCCGCGGTAACACCTTTGAAGAGGAGCAAGAAGAGGTTAAACCAACCCTACCCACGTGCCTCTAAAATACGCAAATGGCTAACGTATTAACTAAACGTTATTATGACATTTCTACCCCATCCTCTTACGGCGGCGTAGATAGACTGTACAGAAGTGTTACGGAGTAGGAAAAAAAGATGTTGAAAGATTTTTGAGGGAGCAGGACGCTTATACGCTTCATAAGCCTGTGAGAAAAAGGTTTAAAACAGCCAAGACAACGGCTTCCTCGATTGATTCTATTTGGCAAGCAGATTTAACAGACATGCAAAGATATTCTGTGTATAACGATGGTTACCGCTACATTCTATTCATAATAGACGTGTTCTCTAGATATCTGTGGCTAGTTCCTCTGAAAAATAAATCACCTGAAACAGTTGCTAAAGCCACCAAAACGCTAATGTTAAAAGAAAACAGGGTTCCTGGCTATTTTTGTACGGATATGGGGAAGGAGTTTATAGGCCGTGCTTTTCAGAATATGTTGACAGAGTTTAATATCAGCTATTACACAACCAATTCTATACATAAGGCTTCTTTAGCTGAAAGAGTTCAGCGCACCATAAAGGAACGCATGCACCGTTATTTTACACATAAAAACACATACAGATTTCTAGACATTCTGGAATCATTGGCATCATCCTACAACCGCTCACACCATCGCACGATTGGGGCAACACCTAACGAAGTTTTAGAAAGAGGTACGCTCCCGAGAAGAGATGGATCACCACCACCACCACCACACTCTGTGCGCTTCAAAATCAATGATTATGTAAGGCTGTCGCGTTCGGGAATAAATTCGCAAAGGGTTTTGAGCAAGGATGGACACGCGAGATTTTTAAAGTTAGGGCTGTGAGACCTAAAGGTGTGATAATGATGTATTACATTGAAGATTTGAATGGGGAAGAAATCTCAGGAGGCTTTTACCGCGAGGAATTGCAGAAAGTTGCGTTTAATTTAGAAAAAAATGTGTTTAAAATTGAGAAAATTTTAGGAAGCAAAGGTTCAGGAAGGAGAAAAATGTACCTGGTGAAATGGCTAGGGTACCCAGAAAGCTTCAACACCTATATAAAAGCTGATGCAATAATGAAGCTTAAATAGTATGCAACATGGCTCCTAACCATTTCTACGTCACACTCCCGTCCTCCTCGTCCCTGTCTGTACACCCTAACAACACGCTAGCCAACTTTGTAACAGAACTCCATGGGCACATTGAATTGGGTCGTGATTCGTATGAGGTGGGGATATGCGAAATTCAGCTGGACACCGTCTTTTTAAATATTGAACATAAAGAAACCGTTTTTACGATTCTTAGAGACATTGACGAGTGTGAAAAAGCTGGGGTAGCTATGGATGAAACTATGCGCATCGCTCGGACTAAGATTGCACGGTATTACAGTACAGAAGTAAGACTAGGGCCGGGTCAATATGGTTCGGCCGAGGATGTTGTGAGAGGCTTAAACGTAAGTTTAAGAAACTCAAACCTTACGAATGATTTAGTATATGAAATCGTAAACAACCCTGCACATACACTAATCCTAAAATCAAAGACTAACAGATGTCTTAAAGAACATAGAAAGTTCAAAATTCTAACCAACGGCCGATATAGCGCAGCCTTCCAAAGAGACACATTTCACGAGACACAGTATAACTTGTCCAGATTAATGTATCAATTGAAGATGGAGAAATTGGCTGAAAGGTCCCCAGACATGTGCTATATTTACAGTAATATAGTGGAGCACCAGTTTGTTGGGGATACCCAGGCACGCCTGCTGCGCATTGCTCACATCCCCAACCATAGAGGAAGGAGTTTGAGTATTACATATGACAGACCCCATTATGTGAATGTCGCAACTAATTTAATAACCAATATCACAATATATATAAGAACGATTGAGGGCGAAAACTTCCCATTCGGTAACGGGAGCTTAACAGTGAAGCTACACTTTCGACGCACTGAGTTATAATGGATAGAAAGCCTTTCACCGTCTATCGAGGGATGCGATACCAGCGCGGTAGTGGACTTGGATCCATTTTTTCATCCATACTACGTACGGCTGTTCCTTTGCTGAAGAGGGGTGCCAGATACCTTGGAAGGAAAGCGCTACAATCAGGCCTTAACACTGCAGAAGACATATTGGCCGGGGCTAAACCTAAAGAAGCTCTAAAAAAACATTTAAAGCGTACACGGAACGAAATCATCAAAGATGCAAAGAGAAAAATGCGTGGTGGCGGGAAGAAGAGAGGGCTCCCCGGAAGAAGAAGGGGTCACGTGGTATTAAACGTAAAAGGCTATCAAAAAAGAAATGCTGTAAGCGAATGAAACCTATGGTTGACCACTTTTTTGACTGATATAAGCTAAGGATATTGATCTCATGAATCATAGTTTGTTTACCACTTGTCGAGAGAGGAGTCACTATTTCGCCATGGCACGCTTCATCCACCCATGTAGTTCACAATGCTGTAAATCGGAGCTGTCCTTTTTTGAGCTCCCGCCAACCCAAGTTTCTATTGAGCACAGTGACTTTATTACAATTAACCCTTTAAACACAATTAGTTCACCGAGTGCACCTATAGAATTCGTGATACCCAGCTCAGGTCCTTACTTTTTTGATCCAAGCTGTGTGCACATGTACGCTAAGCTACGTATAGCCCATTCTGATGGAACGGCCTGCGATGACAAATATGCTGTATACCCTGAAACAAACTTTCTGCACGCCATATTCAACCAGTGTGACGTATATTTAAATCAGACCAACATATCGGCAGGCACGGGGTACTATCATCTACGAGCCTATTTGGAAAATGTCCTCAACTTTTCCAAAGAAGCGAAGGCTACCTTTTTAAGTGCGGAGGGATATTATCAAACTAAAGATGAAAATAGTATAAAGGACAAATTTAAAAATTCTAAAAAGAAAATATACGAGTGTTTTGGACGGTTGCACACAGATTTCACTTTCCAGGAGAAGTTGCTTGTGAACGGGGTGGATATGAAAATAAAGCTCACCCGCACGAGTCCTGAGATCTGCTTAAATCTGGATGCGAATCAAGAAGAGGGCGCAAAGTCCGTTGTGGTTCACATTATGGACACATACCTCCGCGTACGGCGAGTGAAATTAAGTTCACCAAAACAACTAGAAATTGAGAAAAATTTACTAAACGCTACAGTGAAATATCCTATTAACAGAGTGCAGATCAAACTATATACGGTTCCTGCAGGGTTGGCATCGAAGCAGATAGAAAACATTGCCCTGGGAAATCTTCCTAAAAGGATATTAATCGGCATGCAGGACCACGCTTCGGTGAATGGAAAATATAAAAAGAGTGCCTTTAAATTCGAGAATTTCGGACTTAAAAATATAACTCTATACGTTAATGGCACTGCTTTGGGTGGAACAATGGGTACGGACTATTCATCAGACGCTGTGTTACCTCTTTGTGCCAGAGCCTATAGTAATCTGACCCATATTGCAGGTGATTGTGATGAGCTTGGTAATGGGGTAACGCAGGAAGAATTCATTGATCAATTTAACCTTTATCCGTTTGACATTACACCTGACTTATCTGCTAGCGTAAATACCCATTTAACACCACAGCAGAGCGGTAACATCTCAGTGCGGCTGGAATTCGCCAAGCCTATAGACGCTCCTATTAGTGTACTAGTATATCTCGAATCGCAAGCCCTAATAGAAGTAGATAGATTTAGAAGCGTTATCACTGACTTTTAAAATGGATGCTAATACACTTCAGAAAGTAATGGAGCGAGTCACACGTTCCAAATTTATCGGCGTGTTTGCGAAGAATGAAACATTGAGTTTGCCAAGTACGCGAGAATGCGGTAGTCTTATTGTGAACACAGACATCATCGGTAATGAAGGGATTCACTGGATCGCTGTCTATTTTAAAAATAGACAGCGCCTGTACTATTTTGATTCACTCGGTACTCAACCCTGGAGTGACCCTATTATTGTAAAATTTCTCGCTCAGTTACATATTCCCGAAGTTGTATGGAACCCATTTCGTATGCAGGGATATTTTACTAATGTTTGCGGAATGTACTGTGTCTCATTTCTCATGCATATGTCAAATGATAAAGAATTTATAAATTTTTTAAATTTATTTGACCCGTGTCACACTCACCGAAACGATGAAATGGTATGCAGACAGATAAAAAACCGTTTTCCAATTGTACGTACTCGTTGTATATTATAATGTTTTTGTTCGTATATTTGTATATTCGTTTATTGTACTGATTTCTTTCATTTAATAAATTTATGAAAATATATTGTGTCTTATCCCAAAAAGATCGAAAAACACTTACATTATTTGACATTGTTGACTGATTAGTATATCATCCGTATTCCCTTCAAAAGATTGTATAACTCGTGTCAAATCCTCATCGGACCTTAAAGGAATAATGAAAACATATACAGAGTATACAGACAGACAGATCCCCATTATGTGAAGATATCTTTGGTTCGAGAGTGAACGCCATAAAAATTTCGATTTTAGCATAATGGGGAAATAACATGATTGACATTTTTGGCTAGTATCTATTTGACGAGATACTACAACTCTCCATATATATATAAAATTCTAATTATGACACTTACATTTCTATGGTAGTCCCTTGCGTCGGGTTGTAAGGAGCGTCACTGCAAATATCTTCTACGGTTTGCGTTGAAAATAGTTCGCCACAATCAGTCGCATTGAAAAGACTAATTGTGGTTAATGCTGCAGTATCACGTTCTTCATACAAGTCTGGGGAGACGTACAGGTCCATGGTGGAGGATGTGTGACACTGCTGACTGATCAGTATATCATCCATATTCCCTTCAAAAGATTGTATAACTCGTGTCAAATCCTCATCGGACCTTAAAGGAATAATGAAACATAGAGTATACAGACGACAGATCCCCATTATGTGAAGATATCTTTGATTCGATTACCAATTTCGATTTTAGCATGATGGGGAAATAACATTGATTGACATTTTTGACTAGTATCTATTTGACGAAATACTACAACTCTCCGTATATATATAAAATCGAATTATGGACACTTACATTTCTATGGTAGTCCCTTGCGTCGGATTGTAAGGAGCGTCACTGCAAATATCTTCTACGGTTTGCGTCGAAAATAGTTCGCCACAATCAGCAGCATTGAAAAGACTAATTGGTTAATGCTGCAGTATCACGTTCTTCATACAAGTCTGGGGAGACGTACAGGTCCATGGTTGAGGAATGATTATTCACTGATGCGAAAATAGCTACTGTTACTCCCAACTGAAAATATCCCCTTTTATATGCACATTCGCCAAGCTCCGCCCAAAAGACCAGATGTCGTCGTGATTGGCTGCCGATGTAGCTGGGTGGAGCTATGACGTGTACCATTCCGCTATAACGGTACGGACGAGTAATTGCATCTTTATATTTTCACTAATAGAATTAATGCTCTTATTCTCCTTTGAAAATTATTTGGTGATTCGTATAGAACTTTTGATATTGATTCCAAATATGGTTTCAGAAGTTTTCTATCACCCATAGTTTTCGAGAAAATAATATTTCCATTTACTCAATTTCCCGCATCATTAGTCACTAATGTAATCGAGAGGGTATAAAGAAATATATCATAATTATATTTTAAAAATAACATTCGGTTTCAACGTTAAACTGTAGGTCTAAGGTGGTCATTACACATAATAAAATAAAGTGGTTGGCAGATAAATGGGCACCCTACGTGTCCTAGTGGTTAAGACGCGGGGCTGTTGATGGTTCAAACTGTAGGTCTAAGGTGGTCATTCCACATAATAAAAGAAAGTGGTTGGCAGATAAATGGGCACCCTACGTGTCCTAGTGGTTAAGACGCGGGGCTGTTGATGGTTCAAACTGTAGGTCTAAGGTGGTCATTACACATAATAAAAGAAAGTGGTTGGCAGATAAATGGGCACCCTACGTGTCCTAGTGGTTAAGACGCTGGGCTGTTGATGGTTCAAACTGTAGGTCTAAGGTGGTCATTACACATAATAAAAGAAGTGGTTGGCAGATAAATGGGCCCTACGTGTCCTAGTGGTTAAGACGCTGGGGCTGTTGATGGTTCAAACTGTAGGTCTAAGGTGGTCATTCACATAATAAAAGAAAGTGGTTGGCAGATAAATGGGCCCTACGTGTCCTAGTGGTTAAGACGCGGGCTGTTGATGGTTCAAACTGTAGGTCTAAGGTGGTCATTACACATAATAAAAAAAGTGGTTGGCAGATAAATGGGCACCCTACGTGTCCTAGTGGTTAAGACGCTGGGCTGTTGATGGTTCAAACTGTAGGTCTAAGGTGGTCATTACCACATAATAAAAGAAAGTGGTTGGCAGATAAATGGCCCTACGTGTCCTAGTGGTTAAGACGCTGGGCTGTTGATGGTTCAAACTGTAGGTCTAAGGTGGTCATTCCACATAATAAAAGAAAGTGGTTGGCAGATAAATGGGTGCCCTACGTGTCCTAGTGGTTAAGACGCTGGGGCTGTTGATGGTTCAAACTGTAGGTCTAAGGTGGTCATTACACATAATAAAAGAAAGTGGTTGGCAGATAAATGGGCACCCTACGTGTCCTAGTGGTTAAGACGCTGGGCTGTTGATGGTTCAAACTGTAGGTCTAAGGTGGAGTAGAAAGCTTGACCTTCGTCAGAATGAACAATTCAGGGCGGAAGCTAACCAAAGGTTATCCAAAGGGTATATATATATATATATAATATGGGATGAAATTCACCATAAAACGTGAAATGAATGAATGCT
>JAJOZX010004837.1:190000-362588 GCA_023014485.1 Bathynomus jamesi | reverse complement strand
TAATTAAGAGTAGGATTTGACGTGAATCCATCAGTATCCCAGCACAGCTCAAATCGTTTCCGCAGCATTTCTAAACACATTCTGGAGCATTTGCGGGGTTATGTTATCTGCAGCAGTTCGTATACGTGTACATAAGTTTTCAAGACTCGTAATCTCCATCTGATAGAAGTGCGATTTGATAAAGCCCCATGCAAAGAAATCTAAAGGGGTTAAATCTGGTGATCTCGCTGCCAAGGTTGTTGCTTCGCATCCTATCCAGAATTTGGAAAACGTCCATTTAGATAATCCTGAACAATTTTGGCATAGTGACAAGGAGTACCATCATGTTGATAGACGACGGTACTAACCAATCCTATCCCGTCGTCTATCAACATGATGGTGCTCCTTGTCACTATGCCAAAATTGTTCAGGATTATCTAAATGAACGTTTTCCAAATCGCTGGATCGGACGCGGAAGCAACAGACCTTGGCCAAGCGAGATCACCAGATTTAACCCCTTTAGATTTCTTTGCATGGGGCTTTATCAAATCGCACGTCTATTCAGATGAAGATTACGAGTCTGAAAACTTACCTACACGTATACGAACTGCTGCAGATAACATAAACCCCGCAAATGATCCAGAATGTGTTTAGAAATGCTGCGGAACGATTGAGCTGTGCAGGGATATGATGGGTGTCACGTCGAATCCTACTCTTAATTATTTAATAAATGTTACACTTTATCATTTTATGATTGATTCCATATAATTCCAAGTGCTTCACAAAAATAGATCCTGACTTTATGTACACCCTGTATTAGGGTGACAATAAAAATCGAAAGTTGGAGTTTTTTTATTGGCCATTTGTTCAATTGCTACTACATGAGAAAAACAAGTACTGTAAATATTAGGTCATTCAGATAATATTTAAGGGTGTCTCAAGTGAGGTAAATAATTCTCCTTATAACAAAAATTAATTATTCATTACTAGTAAAAATAAATTAATATTTTTTTAATTAATGTAAATAAACGTTAGTTTTAGTTCATAAAGTTTAAGTGCAGGGCGTACTCCAATCTTAAATAAGTAAATAATATATTTACTAAATATATTCCAGGGGTGTGTCTCATTCAATTGTAGACCACCCATTAATTCTTGCTTTTCCTCAAGCATACCCCTTTTTCAATGTACCAGGCTGAGACTTCCTATGATCCTCAACAACCTGCAAGAGATGTTGGCGCTGTTTCATTCTTCGTAATCTTTGTATTGAAGGCCTGGATCAAGGCAATTCCCCTCTCTGCCATGTCATTGACGACTTTTAGTCCTTCAAACTATAGTCAAACCAGTCTTGAAATCTTCGTCGTCCGGCCAGGTCTCTGGTTCCTTGGACAAGAAACCATCATTAATTTTTAGAAGTTCAAAGAGAAGCTTGATCCTTTCGAGGCAAAGTCCGAGAGCTGCTTGTTGAAATGGAAGAAACAGCAGGTATGGGGCTCGCTTTGGAGGATCTTCAGAGCTTCTTTTTTGAGGATTGATCGAGCGATATTATATTCTTTTTCATCGTTGCATGATACCTTTACCAAGAGTGCGAGACCAATCAAGTACTCGCCAGATGAAGGACTGCTGGCTGTGAACCACGCGCTGACATATAACTCCAGGGCAAAAAATACAAATTGTTTAAGCCAGACATTTCACGAGTTGTAAGTCTGAACTGATGGGAAAGCAGCAGGATTTTTAATGAATAAATTACTTTTGCCATCCAACGTGCTCGGTGAAGTGCTCCAGGTCGCCGAAACCTAAAGTTAGGTAAATTACCTCCAAGGATTGTAATCGACAACTCCAAGAATTCACGGTAATCATCCCTCGGCTGATGTTTTGTCAGATATAGATTCCAGCAAGCGATCAGTTCTTCTCGATTCTCATTCAGACTCGATGGAAGGTCTGACAGGGTCTTGTACTTATCTTGGCAAATTGTATTCCACGTCTCTTTGAAGCGGGAGAATAAGAGGATATCTGGACCAGATGATGGTCCCATGCATTCCATGTACGCCTTCTCAACGACAAGTTCTAGGATGTGATGGCGACATGCAAGGTATAAGAGTCGGCGGCGAGTTTCTGCTCCAAAATTACGCATGCCCCAGACAAGTAACAGTATTTGAAGCTGGTAGTGTCGAAGCTCATAGCTGATACCTTTTCTGACACATTCCATTCTTTGAGCGCAGCATGTACCACGAGGCGATGACCTCACCCATCCTGATGTCAGCTTAGGTACACCCAAGAGCTTCTCGGTATCAACTCCGGTTACGAAAATGGCTAGTCAGTCACACCGACCACCTTCATCATCTGGTAGAATTTTCCGTCCCAGTGAACAGTGAGCACTTGTTGGGTGTGAACCTGTGTTTAATCTTTTCTGCCATTGCCGAATGGAGCCTTTCTCGTGATTTTCTAATGGTTTCATAGTTGAGCGCGAGTTTTTGTGAGTTATGGCCGAGGCTTAGCCATAGCATCGATAATCCGGTGTGCTGAACGATGAGATTCCTGTGCGATCCAATGTACTTGCCAGTTCGGGAGTGATGACTTTCATAGTGCCACGAGCAAACACTTGCGTTTTTCAGGAGAGGCGGGTGGTGAGTCTTCAGATGATGGCGCAGAACTTGGTGCTTCAGACGTAGAGAAGATTCCAGTAATATTGGCTTGAGGTTGGTGCTGAGCTAGGCGTCTTTCAGTTTGTTCCCGACGCATGACAGAATGAGCCTTTTCTTGTCAACTCCTCCCATTACCCCTCCTCCCTTTTTCTCGCTGAGCAATAAGGAAGGCTCGATCTTCTTCGATGGTCAAAAGTTCCATCGCTTTAGGGTGGGTGACATCGAAAAGATTTTCCAAATTATCACGGAACTCTTCTTCTTTTTTCTGGGTTTCCGTAGCGCGAGCATGATTTTTCTGGAGAAGCTTCCAAGTAAGAAAAATATCTACCACTTTTCGACATGCTTTCTCTGTGATGGTAGGTATCCGGGATTTCTCCCAGTAACCAATGACTGATGATGCCACTCCTTCGCTGAGTCATTCACTGTCTCTTGTGCTCTATGTGAAAGTGAAAAAACAGGCTTAAAACGTCTCCAATTGAAGGAAGCCGTGCGCCCTGATCTTGGGTATGGGATGGCCAATGAGCCAAATTTGACTCGCTGTGCGAGTAGTCGCCATTGGGCCTAAGAAAAGAAAAGAAAAAAACGTATATTAAATTAAAATAAGAATCAAAGCATTAATTTTTTCGTATTATGATTCCATTTTTAAAGATCTCATTTATATTGTAATATATATATATAATTATATTATATATATTCCAGGGACGTCGAGAGCCATTAACGGGCCAGGGCTAGCAAACATTACGGGCCCCCACACCAAGTGTCAAGGCATTATATATAGCAATAAATCTATTAATATATATATATGTATAACTTTAATAATATAATATTTAACTTATAAAAATTAAGTAATTCAATAGTTCAAGTGTTTCAAACCTCTTCGTGCAACACCCAAAACACAAGTGAGAGATTTGGTTAAATATTTCTCAAGTTTATTGACCTTGGCTACTTTCGATCATACCACAAAGCGTGAGAACGGAAGCTACATTTGAAAAAAGTTGTGTCAGATGATGAATTTTAGTGTGACTTTTAGGATACTCAGATATTACATGTAAGGAGCTCCGATGTAAAAAACGTCATAATTTCTTAATGATTATTATGATCCTTATTTATTTTTTTACGATTTTTTTATTCTCCTGCGGGGCCCGGGCACCCCCCTCTCGATGGCCCTGTATATATATTTATATACTCATATAATATATTATCATAGGAAATCAAATTCAGTTCCAAATTTATATAATTTAAACATCAAACTATGCCAAACAATTAATGAAACTTTTCTAGAACAATTTCCAATAATAATATAATCAATTTATCAAAATAAAAAATATTACCTTAGATATCTTAAAAGAATCGGGAGAGAACTTCTAGCGTTGTTTTCAGTCAGGCAGTCGTATGCAAAATGAACTTGAAGCACCAAAAGCTGATCATCCAAAGATTGATACACATCATATTATTTAACGATTTATTTATGAAAATTTTAATTTAATGAAATAAATTAATCGATTTGCATAATTTATAGTATGAAATAAAGGAAACAATTCTATTAAATTATATAATACACTTGCATTCTCGAAACATTTTGTTTTTGAAGCGTTGTCGAAACTCGTTCATTCTGAAATTTCTTCCGCGCGACAGTTTCATTCATGTGACTCGAGGCACCCCTAAATGCTTTCCGACTTCCATGAGATTTCGTCTACGGTGTTTCCTCATAGGGTGGCAGCATTGGACAAATGGCCAGCAAATTTTTTTGAATTTCAAATTTTATCCCTATAAGAAGTTGTCACCCTACCCTGTATGTACAGGAAGGTTATATGACAGACAATAATAAGTAAATCAAACAGCTTTGTGAAGTCCTAGCAGTGAAAGTATACCTTTCACCACTAATTCATCAAATATCAGTTAGAGTGAAAGATATACTTTTTAACAAGATGGAGCCCCTGCTCACAGAGGATGCCAAACTTTCACATTCCTTGAGAATGGAATACCAAATTTTATCAAACCCAATATGTGGATGGCAAGTAGCCCCGATCTTTCACCACTAGATTATGGTGTTTGGGAAGCCCTGAAGTCCAAAGTTTACATCCCTGGTACCAATATAAGAGACATCAATGAACTACATGAAAGAATTCTGCTTGGCTGGGAGAAGGGGTCTCGATGATATGTAAACAGGTATATTGATCAGTGACATCCACATTTGGAGACCTGGGTTGAGCAGGAAGGAAGGGGGACACATTGAGCAACTTCTCAATTAAGACCAACAACATGCTAAGGTAAGCATCTATGAAGTTTGGGACCTTTACTCCCCTTACTTTTTTTAATGACAGTTTACTTCTAAGGGGTCACTTTTTTTTTTACCCACCATATATATATATATATATATATATATATATATATATATATATATATATATATATATATATTTTAGAGTTGCACCGATGTATTGGTATCGGTCACTTTTCACGAAGTATCGGTATCGGCCGATACTGTTCTGAAAACCGATACCGATACTTTGAATTACTGTTTTTTGAAGAAATTATCTTATTTTATATAAAATTAAATTTTTTTATTATTATACAGTAATATCTTATTTAGTTGTTTAATATATATTTTAGCAAAATTAGCAATGTTTACATTTATTAACAAAACAAAAAATCATAAAATGTAACTATAGGCCCCTATACAAGATTACAAATATTCAATATAGTAATACAGTATCATATAAATATACAATTTCAAATTACAGTAATAATTTTCAGTAAAAATGAAAGTTTTGTAAAGTTGTTCATAGATGGCACCACGCGGCATGCATAATCATAATAAACCATTCAGTTGCTTGAATGCTTGAATCTCGTGTGTAAAGTTATTGATAATACACTACCATTATATGCATTCATTGGTTTAGAACTTTATATAATAAGATATATATATATATTTTCTTAATTTAATTTCAAATATATATATTGATAAAATAAAAAATATTTCTGGTAAATAAATTTACAATTCTTATGTATTAATAATGGTATAGGGCCCAAGTAAGCTAGACCAGCCTACAGTGATAGCAGTACTTTTACTGTATGTACCCCAATATACCAGTGTATGATAATATAGTTTACAGTAATAAGTTATAAAATTATCATCTTTGTATTAATTTAATTTAAAATATTTTTATACAACATTAAATTTACATCTCCTAACTTTATTAGTAATGGCTTTAGGGCCAAGGCCCTAAGTTGGGATTGGGAAAGGCATTTTAAGTTAATTGAGATATTATATCATTTACTTGAACTTTTATTAATAATCAATTTTAAAACTATTAATTAAAAAGTATCGGTATCAGCACTTTTTTGTAGTATCGGTATCAGCCAAAATATTGGTATCGGTGCAACTCATATATATATATATATATAATATATATATATATATATATAATATATATATGTGTGTGTGTGTGTGTGTGTGTGTGTGATACACAGACCGTGCATGGAACAAGGAACTCTTCTGGGATAATTAAATCCACTATAGTCTGAATAAGAATGGTAAATGACAAATACCATAGTTTTTCTTTTTTTGTCATTTACCATTCTTATTCGGACTATAGTGGATTTAATTATCCCAGAAGAGTTCCTTGTTCAATGCACGGTCTGTGTGTATCATAAAAAACTCAGGGAACCATTCTGAGTTCATTCCCATATATATATATATATATATATATATATATATATATTCCCCGCAAGGGGGTTCTAAGCTCGTGCTCTTGAGTGCTCTTTGTGCTCGTTTGTACGTGCTTGTTCCTGGAGGTTTCACGTGCGCCCTCCCGGCCCTAGCACCCAAGGATGATGGGGCTCGACCCTGCAGTCCTTGGTCTTTTTCCACTTCGACTGTCCCCTCCACCATTTCTTTTTCCTCTGTCTTTCCTCTCACTTTTTCTTTGTTTTTCCGCTGAGATATGCCCTTTAAATAGAGGCGAATCGGTTCTTCCTGAACTAAAAAAAAAAAATATATATATATATACGGTATATATATTAGGGTGTCTCTTATTGGGTAGTCAAAAATTGAAATGTTGAATTATTTTATCTGCCCCCTAAAATAGTTCCATTTAGCATAAAACTAAAACTTGAAAGTTTGACACAAATTGGCTCATATTTAGGGGTTACCCCGGCTAATAAAAATGGTGACCATGGCATAATAGCTCCTGACATATGATTATGCTCATTATACACATAATTCCTTCCTTCTTTTTTAGTTTGATTCGTTTTTATAAGTATAGGCCTTCTTATTTATCATTGATCCTTTTCTAACCTATCCTTGATGATGTTATAATCCATCCTTCGGTCCTCAATCCTTCTTTATCCCAATCCTTTTTCTCCTATCCAAAATCCTTCCTGGCTCTTTTTTTATATACAATCAGCAATGAAGCATTGCTACAAAAAAAAAACCATTAGTTTATTATATAGAGATAAATTCAAAATGCCAGTGCTATTTACATACTTTAATTACTTTAATTAGCATTATTTCCTTATACAACATTTATTTAATATACAATGATTATACAATATGGTGTATTTTAAGGTGCGACCTCATTGATGGTTATTTTTTGAGAAGAACACTTTTTGATGGAACTGGGTGACTGGCGGTGTTTTGCAACAATTTGGAGCAGGAACTGGAGCTGCTCTTCCCCCACTGTCAATTTCTTATTCAGCTCTTGAACTAAAGCTACTGCACGTTCTGCCCGGTCATTTACAACAGATAGAGCTGCAACAATAGCTCTGGCCCTTAAATATTCACAGTTGGATGTCCAAGTGCTGGGTGCCTTGTTCAGAAATCCTTCTGGCAAATTCAGCTTAGTAAAGAATTCTCTAGTATTTCTTGTAACAAGTTGGTGTAGTCCTTCACCAGAGCAGAAGGTCGATTCAGGAATCCGAGGACGCTTGGGTGGTCTATCAGTGGACTCATCTTCTAATGCCTTTACCATGTGTTTCTTTACATCTGTAGTAATTCGCTCATCAAAGAAAGCAAGACCAACTGCTGCTTCAGACAGGTACCATAAGTGGTTAGAGCTTTTTTTTAGTTGCATCAGAAATCTTTTTGTTAGGATATTGATACATGTAAGCTGGGCTTACGAAAAATGTTTTTGTTGTTATAACTAACTACAGGAATATTTTTATAAAAAATAATAAATTTCTGCTCAAACACTGCACAAAAACCCCCCGCACCCCTCTAGTGACGCCACTGATAGAAACACAGATCATGAAACACATGTCAGGTAAAATTTCCATTGAACTAAATTAAATTCTTTGTTAAAATAGCAACATTGTTTAAAACTTCATAATGTGTATATAAGAGCATAAATTCTAATTTTTTCATTAAATTCATTAATTTTTTTTCAAACACTAATAACAAAATCAGTATAAATAATTGTGAAACAAATAAATAACATAGTTTATTGTCTGATAATAGCAAAAAAGAAGTATAGTGATACACAGTTACACACCTTTTACTTATGACAGCAGAACACTGAATGATGACAAATAAACAATTGCAACATAATCTGGAGCATTCTTGATGAAACATGTTTAAACAGGTTGATCTTGTCTTATCAAGCAATATTTTCAGCTACAAACTTGACAATTATCTCTATATTCATTTAATTGAATTCATCATAAATATGATGATTAATTAATTAAAAACATATGTTTAGTATACTTGACAACTGCTAGTAATTTCAATTATTAATTGCATAAATAATAGCTATATTTTATGAACTTTAATAAGCGGGGGCGACCTCTAAAAATTGTTCAATCCAAAAAAAATTTTATGTGTGATGTTTTTTCAACCAATGGAACTGGTTGAGGGGGCGCAACCTAAAAAATCAACACTTCGAAAATAAGAGAGACCCTAATATATATATATATATATATATATATATATATATATATATATATATATATATATATATATATATATATTTCATATATATATATATATATAAATACACAGGGTGTCCCATAAGTCCGGCATCATAGGAAAAATAATAAAAAAAAGGCAAAACAAAAGCTTTTATTTACAGAACGTGCTCAATATGTCCACCATTATTTTCAACACACAAATTGAGATGTGATACCCAGTCAGCAAGCACACAGTGAATGATGTCAGGAGTAATGGTGTTACATGCCCCAATAATGCGCTGCCACAAATGTTCAACACTCCTAATTTTCTCTGCGTATACCAGCGCTTTCAAGTGGCCCCAGAGATAAAAATCTAGTGGCGTGAGATCCGGGCTTCTAGCTGGCCATTCCACAGGCTCTCGATGTCCTATCCAATGACCAGGGAATTGTTGGTACAGGTATTCCCTTACTTGGGTGCTGTAATGTGCAGGAGCACCATCTTGCTGGAACCATGTTGGGAAATTTCCTTCTTCATTCAAGACACTGGGAAATGCTTCTTCATCAGTGGAACTCCTTGAAGGTCCACTGCGTGGTTTATCTTCTATGGATCCTGTTTCCTTAAACTTTGCAACAAGTCTGCTAACAGTGGCCTCTCTCTGACTCCAATTTCCTATGAGTAGAATTATCTGGATTCATTCTTCCTTGCTCACAGACATTATGGCCTGTAGAAAGAGAAAAATATGAAATATGGTTTGTAGAAATAGAAAAATATGAATTTCTCCTATGATGCCAGACTTATGGGACACCCTGTATTTATATACAGTGTGTGTGTGTGTGTGTGTGTGATATACACACACACCCACAGAGAAGACCCTTACCATTCACAGTCAATTTATTGTGGCAACCCCTTGCAGATCAGTCCAGGTGCTTGATCATTCACAGGTTGAAATGAACGAAGTAGGTCCCACAGAAGAATACAGGCACCATTTTCTCCTACATACCATCAGTCTGCACCTACATGTGTTCCGCAACGTTGTTTCATGTATCTCATGATTTTATTTACTATTTCAAACAGGGTTGCCAAAACCCAGTAGAAACCCAACTGGTTTTTTGCTGGGTAGTTGGATTTTTGCCAACCCTGATTTCAAATGTCCTTACTAACTTCTGATCATGGCATCTAAAGGAAAATCAAGTGATTCACCAATGGATCACCAGCTTCAAGAAGTCTGAACCTTCAGTCTCTTCCACCACCACAGCTGTGATCTCCTGATGATTCTTATGATCATCAACTGGGATCAACACAATAACCCTCTCAAAACCCTCCTCCATCATCAACATTGTCCTTTTTGCATCAAGTTTATCATTATCACAGGTACACACAGTTTATTAAAAGGGTGTCATTTTATTTTTATTGCAGCTATTTTTGTTCTTAACCCATTCTTCTTCACTAAAATATATATAGTCAACTGGGGAAAAAAAGAACAGCCCCTTCTCCCCGCTAAAAACATATTTGTAAAATGGGCTTTACTCATGTTGGCCATACTTAGTTACATGTTTTCAGATGACTGAAATATTCTGCATCACATGTGCACTTGAAACTGTATTTTGATTCACTATTATAATAAAAGATTGATGTTCATGTATTTTGTCTTTTACTCCCTAATTTTACTGTACCACAAAAACCAGGGTGGATTGGTTTAAACCATTTTTTTTGGGGTTTTCTGATGGGGAAAAAAAATTTTGGGGGGTGGGTTTTATGTATGTTTTTTATTCTTAGTTTTAATATTATTTTAGTGCTCAGTATGAACATAAATCAATGATAATTTCATTCATCAATTTCATACATGAAACCTAATATTGTGCTTATTTTTTAATTGTCTGTCACTGTCAACAATCAATATCATAAAAAAAAAATGTCTACTTTCAGCTAAGGTACAAGGTTCAATGTACAAGAAAGAAGTTTTGTCACAGACAATGCTGCTAACATGTAAGCAATGAGAAAGCAACTCAACAATGCTGCAGAGGACACTGAAAATTGTAGCATTATAGCCTACAGCTGCTCTGCCCATTTTGCAAACCTTCTTGCTCAAGATCTTGACATTCCTGATGTCAAGAATCACATTGTGCAAATTGTTAAGCATGCAAGAAACACCCATCATCCTGCAGCAATGTACAAACAAGCAGGGGGAAAGAAGTTCATACATTCCCAGTTGAAACCCGCTGGAACTCCTTTGCTGACTGCTTACTTAGATATCTACCTACAAAATTGGTCAATTTTAGTCAGCATTCAACTTACTGCTCCAATTAAATCCAAAGTCCTACACGAATCTTAAGTGTAATGCTGAAGATTTGCTTAGAAGACAAACTAATAGCAATAGCACTAAACAGGTTGCAAAGTGACCATACAAAAATCAGTGAGGCTGTGGAAATTTGGAAAGATCTGAAGAAAGAGTTGGTAGAAATTTTGCCTACTGATAAACTGAAAAAAATAGTGGAAAAGTGTTACAAGCAAGCCATTGAAGATATTCACTTGCTACCTAACCTGTTTGACCCTCGCTTCTTAGGGTCAAATATGTCTGACAATGATGATGCAGCCATGCAATTAGCTGCTGAAAATTTTCCTATTCATCTTCCTATTGTTTCACAACTGAAGGGCAAATCTGCACCCTTCAATAAGCCTTACTTGTTCAAGGAGCCTCTGTTAAGGAGTCTTACTCAGGACAAGGACTTGCACTTGGTGGCAATCAATGAAAGGGAAAATTCCAGTGATGCAATGCAGGACATTGAGGGCTTTCTAACAGCCAGTGCATCAAGTGCTAGTGTAGAAAGGGTATTTTCAAGGTTTGGACTAGTCCACTCCAAAATAAGAAACAGGTTAGCAATAGATGAGGCAGCTAAGCTACTTTTTTTGTACAAAGTGTTGAACAAAAAGTGGAGAATGACGACTTCAATGAGCATGAAGACTATATATCATCTATCAACTAGTCAAAAATATCAGTATTTCTAGCCCAGTTAAGCATAATTAAATAAGTCAGTCAGGATCAATTCTGTGTTTCTGTCACTATGATTTAGTATTTTACAGTACATTGTCAGTAGAGTAGTTGATAGGTTTGCTATATAGTTTGTAGCTAAAGCCAATGGGTCCCTGAATCTAACATGTGTCTAGTAAGAACGAAAAATGAGAAATTTAGTTTACCATTGCACCAATTAGGGTTGGTTGGTATTTTACTAAGTTTTTATTTACCTATATAATTTACATTCCTAGTCACTACATTTGACACGTTTTGTTTGTAGGAACAATATGATTATGGTATATCTGAAATCTGATTAGTGTTAAAGGAATTGTTTTCATTATCATCACTATTATTTAGAAAAAATAATAAACAAGCTGGTTTTATAATTTTGAGCGTAAACAAAAGTAGTTTCTTTCTTGTAAAGGTTAGTATAATGCTTAAATAAAATATGAAAGATAAAATCATTTTATTACAATCAAACACTAACAAACCAAAAAATCCATTAAAACCAAATAAACCATGGTTTTTGTTTTAAAAAAAAAATATTTTTTTTTAAATAACTATGGGTTTTTTTTCCCACCCTGACAAAAACAATGCACAAACTCATATATATATATATATATATATATTATATATATATATATATATATATATATATATATATATATATTATATATATATATTTACAGGGTGGGCCGAAAGTCTGGATCCATAGGAAAATATTTATTTTAATACATAAATTACAACAAATGGTAAATACTTAAAGTGAATATAAACTTTAACTCGTAAATGCGTATCCGTGATACTGTACATAGTTCATACTCCAGTATAAATACTCAAATACTTTTTTTATTTCAGCCCAGAAATGGCTTCGAATCTAACAACAGAAGACCGGGTAGAACTTGTGCTCATGTACGCGAGACAGGGCGCTACACACAGAGAAGTTGCTACCAAATTCAATAGAAACCATCCTGATAAGCATCCAATAACACATGTGACTGTTGGCAAGTTGTTTAAACGTTTCAAAGAAACAGGAAGTGTACATGATCGACGGCATTCTGGTCATCCAAAAACTGCAACTGATGAAAATACCTCTGCAATGGTATGTGAAACTTTAACGAATAGTCCAGTAAAGTCAACAAGAAGATTATCAAATGAAACACGCATCTCGAGAATGTCAATTCGAAGAATTATTAAAAATCATAAATTCCATCCCTAAGCGGGTAATTCCAGGACAAATAAGACAAATGAAAGTGCCAAATATACACTCCACCATCTCCAAAATTCATGAAACTTGGTGTGAGGGTTGGTTTTGGTCCAAATTACAAAAATCTGAATTTTTTTTTGAAAATTGGTCAAGTTGGTCAAATTTTATGGCTTGACCAAATTTTGGCCAAATGAAACAAACCAACAATTTTCAAATGTAAATATCTCGGCTGCTAATTGTGGTAGCATAATAAGTCTTAAATGATAAAATATGTAAAATTAACTGGAGTTTCTAAATATGTATCATTTTTTTAGGGTAACAAAAATAAAATTATGATTTTTTGGAAAAAATGAATTTTTTTTTTTTTTTGTCACGATTTGGCAGCGAAGATATAATTTTTTGAAAAAAAGACCAAGAATAAAAAATGTTTATTTGATGTATGTACACCATAATAAGTAATAAAAAGTCAGCTTATAGTTTATTATAAGGCTCAAAACTGAGTTTGAAATTAAGTAATAAAATTTTTTTTCAGATGACGAAGATTTATTACAGACTTGTTGGTCCAAAAAGACAATTTTCAATTCATATAAAAAATACATGTAGATAAACCAAAGGAGAAAAAATCTTTTAAAATATATGTACAATGTACATACATAACCTCTCTTATATTTAGGGACAGAATATATTGACAATAATAATGTTTAATTTATAAAGTGCTTATCAGAGTATAAAATACTCTTCCTAATACTACATGTACACAAGTCTTTGAGAATGAATTAAGAGACAGTATTCTCATCCAGTGAATCCAAATTTTAGACTAATAATATAATAAGAAAAAAGAATTTGAAAAGATTTTTATAACTATTAAGTAGATACACAAATCTTAGATAAAAATTTTAGAAATATTATATAGACAATCTTAAATAGTATACATTCAATAGAATTTATTTTATCTTCTTTGAAAAGTTATTTAATTCTTGAAGCGGAAAAATGTATTGTATTCTTGTTCCTCCTCATAAACTTGCTTCAATACTCCCAAATATATTTTCTGTTGGAACGTGACAAACATCATCTTGTGCAGGAAAAACGTATGAGGGGCATACACCCGAAGGATGGAGAAATTTTATCAGAAAATCATCATATTCACAGTCAAAGGACTGGACTAATCTGAGCCATAGTTTATTTTCATACATACAACCCACAAAAGAGCCTGTTTCAATTTCGTGTTGAGAGAGAGTATTATGTTCTTGAACCAAAGCAGAAACTCTAATGAGCTCTCTTATTTCGACTGACTGTGCACTCTGAGAGAGTGGATAAACCTTCAACAAATTCTTGGAAATTGGGACGAAGCGATGTAATTGTTTAGTACCTTTGATAGAAGTAATAGGTTCACTCAGACATTTTTGCAAAGAAAGCTCTATATCTACAACTTCGTAGAAGCCTTTATCTGTTTTTGTCCCAGCTTCAATCCAGCTATAAAACAAATTCATAAATTTAGGTTGCGTGAAATAATCAAATATCAAATATTTTGTATATATGTATTCAAGTGCTGATGCTAATATTTAAAAACAGAAAACTACGAATTTGGCATTAAGAAACAAATGTCCTGAATGGAGTCTCTATTGTTTTATTACCTGTTTTAATAGGGCTTTCATCAAATAAAGCTAAAATATTGTTGCTGAGCAAATCTTTATTGAATTGCCTGTCTTGAATGACAAATTCTTCCAATGGTGGTGGATTCGTGGAATCGCTACTGCTTCGCTCCATAGATTCGTTAAGTATGTCTGGCTCAGGTATTGGCGCAGGTTCCAACTCTCTGGATGAATGTTGAACATGTTCTAATACAATTGGCTTCTTTTTAATTGTGACATAGCAATTGCTGCATAATAATTGATTTTCTTCCAAAATTCCATAGCTTGCAGCTGCCATGGCAGAGTTTACTTTTTTGATATTACAGAAAATTATTCTTGTTTTTTCATAGGATCGCAACAAAATTTTGTTTTGAGGCATTTTAAGGGTTAGGTAAATTTACATATACTAGAAAATTAGGTGTATATACTGAAAATCTGGAAAGAAAGCAAAAAAATTTTAAAATTGTTTTTTTTTTTTTGTCATTTTTTTTTCATAATAATCGGCAATAAGCTGACTTTTTATTACTTATTATGGTGTACATTCATATCTTCGCTGCAAAAAAAAAAAAAAAATTTCAAAAAAATCAATTTTATTTTTGTTACCCTAAAAAAATGATACATATTTAGAAACTACAGTTATTTTTACATATTTTATCGTTTAAGACTTACTACACTGCCACAATTAGGAGCTGAGATATTTACGTTTGAAAATTATTGCTTTTTTCATTTGACCAAAATTTGGTCAAGCCATAAAATTTGACCAACTTGACCAATTTTGAAAAAAATTCAGGAATTTGTAATTTGGACCTAAACCAACCCTCACACCAAGTTTCATGAATTTTGAAGAGGTGACTGTGTACTTCATTTGTCTATTTCTCATAGAATTACCCAAGTGTCTCGATGTCAGAGGCCACCAATTTGAGCATTTGTTATAATTTGTTGTTTATACTGGAGTACGAACCACTGTACAGTATCACGGATACGCATTTACGAGTTAAAGTTGATATTCATTTTAAGTATTTACCATTTGTTGTAATTTATGTATTAAAATAAATATTTTCCTATGGATCCAGACTTTCGGCCCACCCTGTATGTATATATAGTAAAATATGGTAGAGTAAAAGTTTTTAGACAAAGTACCTAACCCTATTTTCCCCGTAAACTTTTAAGTTTGCACCAGAGATTTGACATTTGCAGCAAAATCCAAAAACATATCCCCTGTGAACAATGAGGATGTACTGTGTGTGTGTGTATATATAACACGCATTGAGTTGAGATGCTGAAGTATAAACAGCTTATAAGTGATTTTGACCCACAATCATGAGTAAGCAAACCTATGATTCCAACTACCCAGTCAATCCTTATTTACATCAACTGTTACAATAAGTAGCAATTTGCTTATTTATATAAAGAGTAATATAGGTAGTTCTACATTCTACACTCCTAATTATCTTCAGTCACTCATTTCCTTCATTTAAAAATTTAATTAATAAATTTAAATTCAAAATAATTTTGGAAAATCTCAAAATGTTTAGAAATAAAAAATTAAAAGAAAATACAAAAAATGGTTATTGCTTTGATTCTCCACTTTGTTGCCAACTTTAAAGTCATTCCTTAGACAAATAAATTAACACTAAAATAAGCTGAAGATATTTTTTTAATTATCCCTGTTTTAAAAGTTACAGAATTTGAACTTAAGTGTGATGATCCTTCAGATCACCAACTTTGTAATCTCCATCAGTTTTTTTTTTGGTCCACCCTATTCTTCACCTAACTTTCATTAGCTATCTCACCTATCTACAAAGAACTGTACAATTATAAACATGGGGGTGAATAGGCTACTTTGTGAAGAATATAGGTGGATAGACTTACTGGATCAGGCTTCCATTCATAAAGAATACACCCTCCACAGATAATGCAGTATGCTCCAGACAGATTTATAGTGATGCATCATGCACTAGCATTTACACCAGTAGGATTTTAGAAAATGGATCCTAGGTTTTTACTTAGTAGGTTATGTATTTAATTCATACATGCTACCTATACAGCCTATACACATTTAATAAAATGTGGTTTATTAGTCCAACCTAGGGCAATATATTTTACCTTTTCAAATGATAAATTTTGTAGGTATACTGTCCTTTGGTATATTTCCCATTAAGCAAAGGATAATCTTCAAAAGGTTCATTTTTAAGAACTTCAATACCTTCTCCTCCTCCAGTTTCATTTTTACTTGCTTCAGCAACACTATAAAGCTGGGCCACTTGATACTGAAAAGAAATGCCTTTTTTTATTCCACTGCTACAGTACAGAGGGTTGACAAAAGTAAATAAACACCTTTGGTTTTTCCATAGGTTTTGATTTTAATCAAGATCAATACTGCCATGCAAAAGATAAAATGTGCAAGTCACAATTTGGTTAAAATTGAGTTAAGACCATGGTGGGGTTCGTAAGCCATTTCCACATCTCTATGCAAAGGAAGAAGCACACAAGTCCAGTTTTTATTAGTTAAATCAATGAAAAAATTGCATCCCTTCCAATGGAAAAAACATACATGTGCCAAATTTACTCAATATACCCTATATGCATAATAAAATTATTTGTGCTGAAAAAAAATTGCCATGAAGTGTGCAATTATTATGCATTGGTAAAATTATTCGGGGGGGGGGGGGGGGGGGGGGGGGGGGGGGATTGTTGATGTTTTCAACACTAAACTTCAAAAAACATTTTTTCAAAACTACATCCAGTGGACTTGCACATTTCTTCCTTTTTACAGCAGATTAAATAATAGATTTATTGAATCAATCTATTTAGAATCATGTTGCTTTCTCTTTTGGATTATATAAAGCTAACACATTCTAGCATTCCATTCATGAGCTTTGCCATTTGTTCTTGAGGACAACCATTGTGGTGTTCACTTACTTTTGTTAATCCTATGTATATTTTATATTCAGAATCTTATATGACACCTATTCAAAAAATACCTCAATGATTAGAGATTCTTAATTAATACTTATGCCACCATTTCTGTACCTATATTGAAACTTGTTAAAGATAAGATATCTGTAACTTTGCCTAAGATTATCAATCAAAGTATTTTCAAAGGAATATTCCCATCAATTCTAAAAACTGGTTGTATAACACCCCTTTTTAAAGGGGGTGATCGTACACTAGCAACAAATTACAGGCCAGTGTGTTCATTAGCTATGTTCAGCAAAGTTTTTGAAAAAATTATAAAAAGTAGAATGCAGCAATATTTAGAATCCTACAATTTATTATCTCCAAATCACTATGGCTTCCGTAACAATAAAACAATGGAAATGGCTATTTTAAATATTGCGGAATATATAAATATAGCTAAGGAGAACAAAGACAATGATATCAATATTTATGGATTTGAGTACGGTGTTTGATGTAATAGGCCATAATATTCTACTTAATAAATTATATTGTTATGGCTTTAGAGGAGCAATCAGTGATTGGTTTAAAAGTTATTTGTCCAATAGCTATCATTTTGTATCAGTAAATAAGGTTTGCTCAACTAAAGCACTTGTCAAACATAGTGTGCCACAAGGCTCAGTTCTGGGTCCACTGTTATTTTTTTTATATATAAATGACCTTCCACGTTCATCTGATATACTGAACTTCATAATGTTTGCAGATGATACAACTCTCTCTTTTTCTTGCAAAGATGTTAATACAGCTAAGAATATATTTCATTCAGAATTCATCAGTGTAATGAAATAGGTTGACCACCAATAAACTCTTCCTAAATACCAGTAAAACAAATTTCATGATTTTTACTAATAAAAGAAATGTATATCTTGATGAATTTAATGTTAATGAAATCGCCATAAAGGTGTACACTGTAACAAAATTTCTTGGTGTAATGCTAGATAAGAATTTGCAATGGAGTGATCATGTAAATTATATCGCGAAAAAGATTTCAAGGAGCGTTGCTATAATGTTTAAACTTAGAAATGTAGTCCCTAAACAAGTTTTATTGACTATCATACTTTGTTAATGACTTGCATGCCAATATAAAAAATATTGTGAATATAAATTTATTTAAAACCAAGTTGAAATCCCGATTAATAATGGCATACTGACAAAAATCTAGGATTAATGTCTATTAATATTGTAATACATGTTTTAACTATTAATAATACTTATTTACTTATTATTATTAATTAATAACAACTAGCTGCTTATTTTTAATAAGAGCCCAGTAAACTGAGTAAAGCCTAACGCTTAAGGGCCAAATTAAATTAAATAAATAGTAGAGCTTCAAAATTATTCATGTCATTGTAAATTGAAAAAATTTATTTATTTCATTATTATTAATAAAGGTTATTCTATTCTATTATTCTATACCCCAGCTATGTTCACCTACAGTAAAGTACAAAAGTAAATCAATTAAAAAGTTCATAGAAATGTTTTAAAGTATTTACTATATAAGGACAGTAAAGAAGTAATCCTATGGGTTTAAAGTTCTTAAAGTCAACTGAAAATGGAGACAAGTGTTGCGCTACAACCTACAAGAACCTTCTAAAATATTTATGGGTACCTACATTAATTTTTATAAATATACAGCTATGTTATTATCTTTATCACAACTGACACATTAATATCAAAAAAATTTCTGAAATGAAGATAATAGAAATATCTGAGTCCATTTTCAAAGACTGCACAAAATGGGATACAAATACCATACTATAATTTAAGGAAAGTATTTGTTTCCAACAAGCCAAATTGATACAAATCCCAGTTTAAATTTAGACTTATAAAACTGGGTTGTCCTACTTCTTTAGAATGTAGCACACCAAGCATTCAGGCCCTATAGGTCCTATGGCTAATACATGGAGACAAGCTTTTTTTTTTTTTTTTTCCCGTTAGGCATACAAAAGAAAGCTACATTGCCACTTTCATGTGTTTATTGGTCTCCTATTTTAATTCTATGAAGGGGTAGGCCTATTGTGTGAATTTGATTAAGCCTTTTGCCATCATAATTTATGAATATATATATATATATATTTTTTTTTTTTTTTTTTTTTTAGTTCAGTTCAGGAAGAACCGATTCGCCTCTATTTAAAGGGCATATCTCAGCGGAAAAACAAAGAAAAAGTGAGAGGAAAGACAGAGGAAAAAGAAAGGGTGGAGGGGACAGTCGAAGTGGAAAAAGACCAAGGATGACAAGGACTGCAGGGTCGAGCCCCATCATCCTTGGGTGCTAGGGCTGGGAGGGCACACGTGAAACCTCCAGGAACAAGCACGTACAAACGAGCACAAAGAGCACTCAAGAGCACGAGCTTAGAACCCCCTTGCGGGGATATATATATATATATATATATATATATATATATATATATATATATATATACATATATACATACATATATACATACATATATACATACATACATACATATGTATACAGTAATACCTTGAACAGCGCGGTTTTGATTAGTGCGCGTTTTGATGTAGCAGTTTGTATTTTCGTCAATTTTTTTAAATTTAGCACGCAATTGCTATATATATTATATATATATATATATATATATATATATATATATATACACACACACACACAGGTATTGTCCACAATTACAAATTAATTGGTTCCTTGGAAACACTTCATAAAGCAAAAATTTGTAAAGTGAACATAATTTTTTCCATAATGTAATACAGATTAATTTGTTCCTGATTCAGCTCCCAAGACCTAAAAATTCATGAAAATAGTAGTAGTAGTCCAAAGTAGTTTGTCTGGCCTTGTTTCTCCTCTCCCTTAAAATTGCCTTATAGTATGCAATGTTATGTGGACTCCAGTGGCAACTTTGATGCTCCTTTCAAAGTTGGATTCGTAATTGCAGATTTTTGTAAAACAAACATTCATAAAGTGGTCATTGCCTGTATACAAGTACGAGTATATATATATATATATATATATATATATATATATATATATATATATATATATATACACAGGCGTCCCCCGTTATACGATCGTTCAGTTTACGATTTCCCGCGTTAACAATTTTAAAAAAGTACCCCCCATCTTTCGATTTACGATTGCCTTATTTCGCGTTAACGATCTCCAACTTGAAAGCATGTCTCAGAAAAGGCCCATCACCACCACCCACCCAGTGGTGATGAGTAGGCATCATTACCTCGGACTGATGCATCGTTGACGACTTGGACTGGATTTGAATACGATTAGGTGTGTTCATGTATAAATTGTCTTTTATTAATCACAATTTCTTACTTGACACTTTTTGTACATAACAGTAAAATATACGGTATAGCAAAATAATAGTGGAATCTGCAAATTTTGGGGGTCTTTCAGAATGTTTGGGAATGTATCCCTATTTTTCCCCATAAGGCCTTCAGTTCGATATACGATGGGGTTTTTAGGGATGCATCCCAATCGTATAACGGGGGGCGCCTGTATATATATGAACTCAGAATGGTCCTCTGAGTTTTTTATGATACACACAGACTGTACATGGAACAAGGAACTCTTCTGGATCCTGTCTGCTTTGCAGATAGCTGGTGAGGGAAGCTATATTTATGGGACCGCTTTGCGAGTGACCCGTTGCCCACGTCGGGCTAGCATCATGAAAAAGAAAAACTATGGTATTTGTCATTTACCATTAATTATTCAGACTATAGTGGATTTAATTATCCCAGAAGAGTTCCTTGTTCCATGCACAGTGTGTGTGTATCATATACAGTAAACTTCCGAAATAATGGCACTCAAAATAACGGAATACTCGAGATAACGGCACTTTTAAAAATTGTCGTCCAGTAAAGGAAACGGCAGCGCGCATGACTTTGTTTACATCCAGCGCCATTTTGAAAGTGAACTCTGTACCAACAACACGTGGAACGCTCAGTGCTACATTTATAACATTAAATTATTAGTGAATACACCCCCTCTCGCAATGTCTCCAAAAGTTACTGAGAAGAAAACACAAAAATGAACAACTTGGGCCACTGCACAATCATGCATGGACACAGTTCTCGTTTTTTTTTAACAAAATCCAAGCTTCAATATGCAAGTAATGCAAACACACATGCTTAAAAACACGATGTTAACAAAAAAACAAGCATCCGCACAACAAGGTGACATAAGAAAATTCTTGAAGAAATCAATTGAAGAAAATGCACCCTCTACAGATGAAGCACTCATGGTGGAGAATTTAGAATAGTTTTTTTTTCAATTTTAAAATGTTCTTTTTGCTTTATTTACATACTGTGCATTTACCAGTTAATAAAGTAGTATTCATTATCTCTCTATTTCTTATTTATCCCCCTTTATTTACGCATTAAATACATTTAAAAAAAACTTCCGAGACAACGGAAAATTCGCAATAATGGCACCCTCAAATCCCTGAGGGTGCCGTTATTTGGGAAGTTTACTGTATATATATATATATTTTTTTTTTTCCTACAAAACAATGTTCTAATTTGTTTAATTATATGTTACAAAGTATTTAACAAATTTCTATGGCATCATTTTCATGTGATTTTGGAGTTTTTTCTCATGTAGTTTAGGATAGACTATCATCAAATTTACTGTACAAAGTAGCAAATTCTAGTTTTCTTTCAACCAACACAACTTTTCAAATTGCCTTTTATATCCTTATTGCAGATTTGCTAGGGGTCTTCCCTCACTTCAAATTATGTTTTAAAATCATGTTGCATTTGTACAATGCCAATAACATTTCACAATACACACACGCTGATCTGTAGAATACACCATCTTGTACTGTAAATTAAATGATACCCTAGCTTAAACTACATGAAAAAAATCCACTGTTCCACAAAAATGTAGAAATTTATATCCCAATTCTTTGTAACATGTGAATTAAACAAAACAGAGCATTATTTTATGGAAACACTGGTATATGCCACATATTCTACACTAAAATATTGCTGTTTAGGCCTATTGTTATATTAAGCATGGTTTATGCCTTATGGGGTTACTAAAATTGTTTCACTTCTATCACCATTTTCATGAAATAAATTAAAAAAAAATCAAATAAAAATAATGCATAAAAAATAAAAAATAAATAACCAATATTTTGAGCAAACCACAAATTAGAAGTCACCAACATAAACTTCCTAATGAAAAAAAATATATATATTACTTACTTCTTCCACTGTTAAAGGTAATATTACACGGCTGAAAAAGAAAAGAAAAAAATAACAGATCAACAAGCATATATGGATGGTGTACTCTAGCCTACTGAAAATAGTTATGCAACAGGATCTAAGTCTTGTTTCTTAACCCTTAAACTGATATGATCGCTAATTGACAACACACAATTCACTGCTATCATCATCAACTGATAATACATGATTTACTGCTTTAATATTCAAATGACAATCGCCAATTCACAATACTTATACGATTTACTGCTATAGTAACTGGCTCATGAAGAGGGCTTAGTCACCCAAAAAAAAATGCTTCCTCATAAAGTTGCAAGTTTCACAAGCAGTGTGTGTGTGTGTGTATGTGTGTGTGTGTGTGTGTGTGTGTGTGGTGTGGAGGTACTCCATCCTGCAGAAACCACTGTGAATCTGAGGCAATGCAGTTATTTCTTTTACAGAAAAACTAATTAGTTGTGGCAAGTAGAAATCTTGTAGCATCTGATGATATGAATTTTGAATTGTCATTACATTTCTGGAAGTTTTTAGCAAAATTCATAAACCTTAATTTTTTGCGCACATCATCATGATTAATAATTGCTAATGCATAATTTAAGGGTTAAGAGAATGGAGAAACATTAAATACTGTATGACAAGTTAGATTTAATGTAATTTGCATGTAGACTGCTAAGTTACTTTCTATCCCTTTCTTTAGGATCAGCGAGACATTACCAATACTTTAGAAAAAGTAAATATTACGGGCTTACATTTACAATTATGGTTGACCTATATAAGTCATTTATGCCATTACTTATTTTCTTTGACCATAAGCCTTATGTATCACTATATTTAGCTAAATCCTACATTAAAATAACTAGTATATGATACAGTAGTATTTTATTTTTCTGGCTTGCAAAGCAGCTACAATCCAATTTACTAAACCTGAGTAACAGTAGTGGAGTAAAGTACAAAAATTTTATCAATCTATATTAAAGATCACCAAAAATAACCAGGGGGGTAGGTTAAAAAAATTTCTGTTACCAAGTATTTAATGAAAGTTATGCCTATATACATTTCTATGGCACATGGCAGATTTTTGGTTTACTTTTCATAAACAGTACCCTCTCTTAAATTCTGAATTACTACAAATTATATATTATGCAAGCTTAATATTTTACACTAAGTAGAATGGGTTGACATTAGCTATACTATATAAAGACAATGATAACTAGTCAATGACATAACTAAATCCTCACCCAAACTTTAAGCATCAAGAGGATAATCACCAAAATAAACTCAGTATGATCCTTTGAGCAATGAGCTATACAGATTTGTTATATGATGGAAACATGATTTATTGACCATTTAAAACTAGCACATTTTTGTTCCATAACATGATACAGTACAACAAGGGCATCTAAAACTTTAGGATAAACATAGGCCTAATTCATAAATTTGCGCACAAAGTATGATACTGAGAACCTACCAACAGTAGGTAATATTCTAGCTTGAGAAGTAATGCACTAAATCTAATAAATTTCTACAAAACTTTTCAGTTTGGGCTATTTTAAGCTATCTGAAAAGCTGCACTCCATAAAATTTAATAATCCTATTTGCAAAATCTGATACACACACAAGACTCAATACATTCCATAGGCTTAATGTTAATCTTGCATTCAGATTTGATATTTCTTAAAAAAATCTTATTTCTTTTGAATATAAAAAGTAAGATCTATAAAGATAGGAAATCTAATATTTTAAATATTAAAATACTATTAACAGTTTCCTAGGAACTAGACAAAATTAAGCTAGGTATATAATTATACGTTTGAAGCATTTCAAGAGGAGGTAACTTGTGGGTACACACTGTAGAAAGTAATAATAGTTGGTAAAATTTTTGGTGTCATAAATAGCTTAATGTAACTGGTTTGGTTAGGGTTAGGTTATGGGCTGGCTCAAATGTGTATCTAGAATCTTAAGTTTTACCAAAATCTTAATTCTTTGGCCAGTCTTTTATTATATATATATATATATCCCCGCAAGGGGGTTCTAAGCTCGTACTCTTGAGTGCTCTTTGTGCTCGTTTGTACGTGCTTGTTCCTGGAGGTTTCACGTGCGCCCTCCCGGCCCTAGCACCCAAGGATGATGGGGCTCGACCCTGCAGTCCTTGTCATCCTTTGGTCTTTTTCCACTTCGACTGTCCCCTCTACCCTTTCTTTTTCCTGTCTTTCCTCTCACTTTTTCTTTGTTTTTCCGCTGAGATATGCCCTTTTAAATAGAGGCGAATCGGTTCTTCCCGAACTTAAAAAAAAAAAAATATATATATATATATATCTGTACACAGGGTGTCCCATAAGTCTGGCATCATAGGAAAAATAATAAAAAAAGGCAACAAAAGCTTTTATTTACAGAAACGTGCTCAATATGTCCACCATTGTTTTCAATACACAAATTCAGACGTGATACCCAGTCAGCAAGCACACGGTGAATGATGTCAGGAGTAATGGTGTTACATGCCCCAATAATGCGCTGCCGCAAATGTTCAACACTCCTAATTTTCTCTGCGTATACCAGTACTTTCAAGTGGCCCCAGAGATAAAAATCTAGTGGCATAAGATCCAGGCTTCTAGCTGGCCATTCCACAGGCCCTCAACATCCTATCCAATGACCAGGGAATTGTTGGTACAGGTATTCCCTTACTTGGGTGCTGTAATGTGCGGGAGCGCCATCTTGCTAGAACCATATTGGGAAATTTCTTTCTTCATTCAAGACACTGGGAAATGCTTCTTCCTTGAGCACACGTAGGTAGGTGCCTCCAGTGACATGTTCATCGAAAAAGAGAGGGCCTATGATGCGATCCTTTCAAATGCCACACCATACCATCACCCGAGATGCACCTTGTTCCTTCGAAGAGGTATACCAGTGAGGGTTGTTTTGAGACCAGTAGCGGGTGTTCTGTCAATTTACCTCACCATTTCCATAAAAAACAGCCTCATCACTGAACAGAATGGTGGACGGGAAATTGGCATCCCAAGCATATGAATTATGGTTTGTAGAAATAGAAAAATATGAATTTCTCCTATGATGCCGGACTTATGGGACACCCTGTATATATATGTATATAAATAAAATTCAGAATGGTCCCCTAAGAAACTTTTATGTTACACACAGATGGTGCATAGAACAAGGAACTCTTCTGGGAAATTAAATCTGCATTTAATAATCATTAATTCAAACAGAAATATGAATAAAATTTAGTAAATTTATTGCAAATTACATTTTGGACTCATTACAAACTGCATTAACATTGATTGAGGTTCCTCAGAATAATGTACGGCATTAATTTGAAATATTAAATTCATGAATATGGAAAGGCTTGAGCCCCTATTATTCCAAATTGTGGAGGGATTATTGTATAAAGGATTTCTCTCATTACAATATAAAATTAATAGAATGACTAGTGTAGTGAATCTCTCAAATTATGAAGAAATTTTAGAAAAAGCCTATTTTTTCAAATTATCAAAAATTACTTTCATTTAGACAATAAGGAAATGTATTTGACATTCAATATGAAAATACTATAATATAGTATAATTTCATTTAGCAGCTATAATTATAATAAAAAATATTTATACTTTATTAATGAAATTTTCATCTATAAATCATTCATGAGAAATTGCCCAACAGAATGATACAGGGGAAATTTAATTTCATTGTTGCATAACCTACAGTACATTTGAAATTAGCTACTAATTTGCTTTCTCCATAACCAAAATTAAAAAAAAATGAAGGGAATGGGATCATCAGCTGACCAGTGTTAACTATCATTTTCAGAGATGGGTGAAGCTATTTCTTTGTACTTTATTTACAAATTATTTGAAAGTGTCAGTGCTCTAAATAATTTATTTAATTATATACTTCAATGTGTACTGTATGAACTTAGTTCACTGAAATGTAAAAATATTGTATAATAATGAAGTGATGAGGGAAAATATTGAAGTAGGTAGTGACAACTTTTGAGCATCACTGAATAGGATAAAAAATTTCATCCAGATGGATGTCCTTACCCTACCATTGCACACATTCACTACTACTGGGAAAGATACTAGAATGAATTATGAAAATAATATTAAAGATCATTTGGAAAATTTTATCCTTATTTCAAGTTCACAACATGGATTTAGATCAGAAAGGTCTTGTTTGTTTAATCTCTTAGACTTTTTAGTGTTTGGAACTGATCAGATAGATCAGAGAAATGATGTAAATGTTATTTATTTGGATTTTAGTAAGGCATAAATTGACAAGGTTCCACATAGGAGACTTCTATATAAATTAAAAACTCATGTGATATTGGGGTCAGTTATAAACAGAGTAGAAAAACAGTTAGAAGATAGAGAACAGAGTAATTCTAAATGGTCATGAATCTGGGTGGCAGAAAGTTAAAAGTGGGGTAACACAGGAATCAATTTTAGGTCCATTACTCTATGTTTTACATCTAAATGGTTTAGAGAAGGGAGTAGGTAGTAAAGTTTCTAAATTTGCAGATGATACAAAAGTAGTTGCTCCAGTTACAAATACAGAAAATTCTTATAAACTGCAAAAAGATCTTGATACATTAGTTGCTTGGGCTAGTAAATGGCAGACGGAATTCAATGTTTAAAAATGCAGTGTCATCCATTTTGGTAGAAATAATGAAAACTTTAGTTATGAAATGCAAGGGAACTGGTTGGAGGATGTTGGACAGGAAAGAGATCTTGGCATTATAGTTAGTTGTGATCTAAAAATTTTTAAGCAATGCTTAGAGGCTGGAAATAAAGCAAATAAAATGTTAGGTATTATTAAGAGGAATGTTAGTTATAAGAGTAAGGAAGTCTGAGCTGTAAATTATATAATTCTTATGTTAGGCCTCACTTAGAATATTGCATTCAAGCTTGGTCCCCTCACCTTAGACATGATATTGATATGCTTGAAGGTACATATGTAATGTAGATCAACCAAGCTTATTTCTAACCCAAGAAAAATGGAATACAGAGAAAATTAAAGAAACTACTGTATTTTTCAGTGTATAAGACGCACCTTTGTATAAGACACCCCTATTTTCAAGGCCTTTTTTCAGGAAAAAAATTATGACCAACTGCCTAGTTGTCAGAAAATGTCCGTAATTTTCTACCAGTGAGGCTGACTTTTGTTAAAGCCCTCCATCAAAAGTACTGTATGGTGATACGTTTTCTTTCACCCATACTCATTATAAGAAAATAGTATTAAGTATACGGGAGACTATACTATATGTTATGAAACATAAAAGTAAATCATTATGCAATACATACTATTTTTCTTGTTATCAGTAGGTTGGGAAGAGTAGAAACTTAGTGTAAAATTGGCCAAACCAATACACAGTCAGGAGGAACTAAGAGATGAATTTTTGTAAATATCCATCAATTCTTCTAGCCCATATAAAGGTAATATTATGACCTTCGTGTATAGGATGCAGGATGACTTTGAGACCCCTTTTTGGGGGAAAAAAAGTCTCTTATACACCGAAAAATGTGGTAAGTACGTTTAGTTTTGAGAGATGATGTACAAGTGGAGATATGATGCAGGTGTTCAAAATTTTTTAGGTTTGGATAATTTAGATGTACAGGAATATTCCAATTCACTAAAGGGTTAGGTTCCTGAAAAACCTTCCATAAAATCAGAGAGGATTTTCCCATTGACTCCCATTATAAAAGCCAAGATACATTCCAGCCCCTCCAAAAATCCCACCCATAATGTAATAAAATAATAATAGTTACATAAAATTCTATATTTTAAGTAGAACATGTGTATAAATTGTAAAAAATTTAAATATTTAAAGAGACACGTGTAATAGTAAGTATGCTGTATGAGATAAACAGCAAAATCTCCACACAGTACACCTAATACGTATAAACAGAAATTGTGAGAAATTAAATTGTGATTAAACATGTAATATACTTATATTTTTACATGAAAAGTGATTAGCAAGTGTTAATATTAACTCTAACAAACATCTACTCACTTTCAAAATTTAAAAAAAAAAAAAAATTTCGTAACTTAAGGGAAAGCTCTGTAAAATGAGGTTTGGTACAAAAAAATTTTTCAGAACTGCAAATTTTCATAAACCAGGGCTTTGTAAATCAGGGTATGCCTGTACATAACTTTTTCTCACTGGAGGCTGATAGGATGACTTGTAGGCATAAGAAAATTAGAAAACAGACTTATAGACTTTACAAAAATACTTTTCCATTCATATAGTAGTACATTTTTGGAATGATTTGCCATATGTGGTAAACAGTAGTTCATTAGTTAACTCTTTAATGCCAGACGTTTTTGTAGGGTTAAGTCTAAATACATGTATTTGAAACAGTACCATACATATTCAACCCATTCAGTGGTAGAGGGTTAAATTTTAAGAAAAATTTAGACACTTTCATAAATGAATGAATATTTTGTAGACTGTAAATAGTGTACAGTCTTAGCTTAAGTTATGTAGTTTGTCTTTAATTAGTAAATATCAGGTTGTAACAAATTCTGCTCAATTAGAAAATGGACAATAGATAATATAGAATAACCTCAAGAGAATGTGAAATAGTTTTAGAAATGTTGCAAGATACATGCAGCAACAGTTCTAGAAATGTTGCAAAATATACACAGCAACAGTTTTGCACAGGTTTTATCACAATGCAGAATGACTTAGGCAAGTGTAGGATTAGGCTAATGAATATTTTCTCTGGTGTTTTTCATACAGTTACAACACCACACCTATGATATTACAGTAATTGAAAATACATGGAGCCCACAAAAGAGCATATTTGACACGTGATGCTGTATGGGTTCCATAAAGGATCTAACGCTAGTGAATCTGCAAGAAACATTCAAAAAGTTTATGGAAATGTTGTGAGCAAATGGATGTGTAGGAGATGGTTTGAGAAATTCAGAAATGGAGACTTCAGTCTGAAAGATTATCAGCGAACAGGATGACCAAATGAGTTAGATGAAGAGTTGCTGAAAGCAACAGTGGAGGAAAACCTAACAGTAACTGTAAGAGAACTTGGCCTGCAACTCAGCATTAGCCATATGACCATTCATCATCATTTGAAGTGAAGCTGTTAGGAAAAGTAGTGAAGGTTGGAAAATGGGTTCCACGTGATTTGTCACAAGCAAATCTTCAACATTGAATCAATATTTACACATCACTGCATTCTCAGCAACTGCAGGCACTGTTTTGAATTGGATCGTCACTGGGGATGAGAAATGGGTCCTCGATGATACAATATTGAGCATCAACATCAGTGGCTTAGCCGTGAAACAAAGCCTGAACCTCAGCCAAGGAATGTACCCCATCCAAAGAAAATTTTGCTATGCATTTGGTAGGATATGCAAGGAATTATTCATTTTGAGCTTCTGCCAGATAACCAAACAATCATATCTGAAGTCTACTGCCAACAACTCCAACGATTGAAGATCTATTCCACCAGGATAACACACGCCATCACACTGCTCAAATCACCATTCCCCAATTGGAGGCATTTGGTTGGGAAAAAATGCCTCATCCACCTTATTCTCCAGACATCGCACCTTCAGACTACCATTTATTCAGAAGTCTGCAAGACCACCAAGATTGACAAAAGTTGCAATCCAGGGAAACTATCAAAAATGAAGTGATCGCTTTTTTAACTTGAAACCAAGGGATTTCTTCGAATGTGGTACAAAAAAACTTTTCTACAGGTGGGGAGGAGGTTATAGAAAACGAAGGGAATTATATTGATGATTAATTTGTCATTGTCATTTAATTTTTGTTCTAAAAAAAAAAAAAAAAAAAAGGAATATATGTTACAACCTTATATGTTAATTAGCCAACTTGATATTGACATTTTACAAGATTTTTTTATTATAAAATATAGCTCATGACTTGGATAACCTTGATAGGCCGCAATGGCTTCATGTTTTCCAAATGAAATGTACCATAATGTAATGCCTATGGGGGAGTGGGGGAGCTTGAGGGCACTACTCTAACATAAGAATTACAGTCGACCCTCGACTTACGTCATCACCATCTTACGTAATTTCAAGTTACGAGAAGCCCCCCATTGACTGTAATTGATTCATCTTACGTAATTATTTTGTGTTGCGTAATAGCTGCGTAATCGCAAATGCAGTGCGTGACCACTCACTGGCAGGATGCCGGGTATTTCACGTTATTTCATTGTTATTTTTACTGTGCATTATATAAAGTGATAGGTACTGTATGAAGCGATTAATAATTTGGCAAATTAATAAATGTGAAATTATTAAGGATTATTAAATAATCTAAGATAAAAAAGTGCCTGTGTGAAGTTGAAACATTGACAAAATAACACGCTATAATTTTTTTCTGCGATTTAATAAATTGTGCAAAGAATTAGAACCAGTGCTTCACTAATTAAATAATTTTGTGCAATAATAAATAAAAACAGTGCTAAAATGTTATTTACAATTTTAAAATAAGTGATAGAAATTAAAATTAGCCATGGCCCCAAAGTTGGCTGCTGCTGCTAAGCCAGCAAGAAAGCACACAGAAATTACTATTCAACAGAAGCAAGATATCATTCGAAAAAGTGAAGGTGGTGCTACTATTAAAGATTTAATGAAGGAATATGGCTTTGTGTACACAACTATTGCTACCATTCTAAAGAACAAAGACAAAATAAAGAGTGCTAAAGTAAGTGATGCTTTAACTATTATTTGAAAAGGACGAGATATAATTGTGGAAGTGGAAAAACTGTTGTTAGTTTGTATTTGTGATATTCAAATGAGAGGCGACTCTGTAAGTGGTTCTTTTATTTGTGAATGAGCAAAGCAAATTTTTGACGATTTAGTGAAACAGAATCCTGAAGAAGAGCACGAACAAACTGACTTCAAAGCCAGCAAAGGCTGGTTCGAGCGATTCAAAAGACACGCTGAATTAATAAGTGTTATGCGAAGTGGCAAAGCAGCTAGTGCAGACAGGGAAGCTGCTGAAAATTTCAAAACAGAATTTGCATCTTACATTGAGGAAAACAATTATCTTCCTCAGCAGGTTTTCAACGCCAATGAAACTGGCCTGTTTTGGAAAAGGATGCCTAAGTGCACGTACATCACCAAAGATGAGAAATTGCCAGGCCACAAGCCAATGAAAGATCGGCTGACTTTGTTGCTTGCAGCCAATGCCTCAGGAGACATGAAGGTAAAACCACTCTTGATGTACCATTCTGAAACACCAAGAATTTTCAGACAACAAAAAATAGTCAAAGGCAAACTTGGAGTTTGTTGGAAATCAAACAAAAAGGCTTGGGTAACCCGCCATATATTCAACGAGTGGGTTTACGATGTTTTTTGACCAAGTATTGAAGCTTATCTGAAGGCCAATAAACTTCCTAGGAGGGCACTTCTTTTGCTGGATAATGCTCCAGGGCATGATCCTCAACTGGCACAAGCATTGGAGGCAAAGTTTAACTTCATAAAAATTAAGTTTCTACTGGCCAACACAGCAAGCATTATCCAGCCTATGGACCAACAGGTCATAGCAAACTTTAAAAAGATTTATATAAAACATGTTTCGCAAGTGTTTTGAGGCAACCTTTCGTGAGAATGCTATCCCATTAAAGGAATTTTGGAGAACAAAATTCACTGTTCTTGATGCAGTCCGCCTAATTGTGACTTCATGGCGAGAACTGTCAACCAGATGTTGCAATTCGGCTTGGAAAAACTTAGTGGCCTTCTGTTGTTTATGACTTTGAAGGTTTTGAAGAGCCTCCAGGGGCACAAGTTGTAGATGACATTCTCAACTTTGGCCAAGCATTGGGCCTTGTAATTAACAGTGAAGACATCACAGAGCTGGTTGAAGAACACAGGGTGACTTTAAGCACTACAGATCTTCAGGCAATGCAAGAAGCTGAAGAACACGACAGTGGTGAAGAAGAACAGGAGAGTGACAAAGAAATTTCTACTGCTGGTCTTCATGCAATTTTAGATGGCTGGGAGAAAGTGAAGTCCCAACTGGAATGGCATCCTGCAATTGCTGAAACAGAGCTTCTTCAGTGCCAGTTTGAAGACAAAGTGATTTCGTATTTCAAGAAACTGCAGTCCAGTAGGAAGCAGCAAGTTACCTTTGACAGCTTCTTCACCAGAGCCAGCAAGAGGCCACGGTTGGAGGAGCAGCCTTCAGATGAGGCTGATGGTGCAGTAGCACAACCTTCAGATATAGATCTGGGGGCTTCTACTTCCCACCAATAAACCCCCTCTCCTCAACCCACCACTACCACCATTGCTAACCCTCCAAGCCATTCAACTCTCTCTCTCTAATATAAATCTAAATTAATTTTTAATATGTATTTTCTTTTACAGATTGTGTTTCTTAATAATAATAATTAATTACCATTATAATTCTGTTTATATACACTGTTTTTATCAAAAAATTTAATTATTTTATTATTTTCAATACTTTTTTGGGGTCCTGGAATGGATTACCCGATTTACATGTATTTTGGGGTTCGACTTACGTCATTTTCAAGTTAAGTAAGTCATTTCAGAATGGATTAATTACTAAGTCGAGGGTCGACTATACATAGCTAATCATTAGATTTCATTTAGAAGATATGAAGCCACTGGGGCCTATGAAGGTTATCCGAGTCATGAGCTATATTTTATAATAAAAACTCCCAAAATAATCTCAAGTCAGCTAATTAACATAACTATTTACTACAATCAAAGACAGACTACATAACTTAAGCTAAGACTATACACTATTTACTATTTAAGAAGTAAATATGTTAAATAGTAAATCTAATCTACAGATTACTTTTGTAACCAACATTCTTCTCAATAATAGGTACCTAACATTTTATTTGTTATTTCTAGGCCAATAATTCTGAAATGAATAGCTACACATGTTGCATAGAGTTTATCCTCTAGATCAGCGCTGTCCAACTTGCGGCCGGCGGAATGGACATTTGCCAAATTTTATTTCTGAATTTTCTTCCCCGTTTTGTCATTTCTAGTAGGGAGAACAACATTCAGCGGGTTCCTAAGTCGTATTAACCAACAGTGTATGATTATAGGCAACATCTTGGCCGTGCTTCATAGAAGTTGGACAGCACTGCTCTAGATCACTGAAATATGGTGTCCCTGAAACTTAATACTACCCGTAATTAAAAACTTGTTAAGATTCAGTAGAACACATCCACCCAAACTAGTAACAAAAATAGGTTTTCTGGTGTATTTCATGCTGTTTCAAGTGAATCTGACCTTCATTTTTGGTGCAAATGCACCATTAATAGAGATTATAGCTAGTTTTGAAATAAAAATTTTAATTTTGCAGCCAATCAGCACATTTGTTTCTTGACAATTAGCCAGATGCGCATCAATTATTGCTTTGTTTGTCATGGTGAGAGATGGTTGCAATCTCTCATTCATTCAAGCAGTTCAGAAGTATTTAGACAATGATTACACTGGTCAACAAAGATTTTTCATCAGAGTAAACTTTGTGGTGGCTGGATAACATTTTTCACGCTGATTCCAAAACTGCATCCAGATTTCTTCTAGCACGTATAGTTTTCAAGATGAAGGCATATATATAGCTACACAGATTTAACCATTTTAAATAGGCAAAATACTAATATTTCAACATTTGATTGTGTTTATTTTATTGTGTTTTTTTAGTTTATTCATCTTATTCATTTCAATTATCTTAATTATACATCTTATGTATTTCAGGTGAGAGCTTTTACGTCTAGCAGCATTGGGATTCAGGCAACAACGCCGTGCTTTGTGTGTCAAAAGATCAGTCCAGTCCAAGAACTTGTTGTGTCAAGTTGGTGTACATTTTTTTTGAATTTATAGTTTGCTCAGGTCAGTCAACATGCCTCAACAATGTAAGAATGACCCCGACAAGTTCTGTTTCCTATGCGGCCAGTTGACAACTAAAACACAGCGACGAAGTATTACAACCGACATTAAGAAAATATACAAGCTATACTTTGGTTGCCATCTAGGTGACCAAGATAAACCATGGGCGCCACATCAAATCTGTTCTGGCTGTTCAAATGGATTACGTGATTGGCTTAACAAAAAGAAAGCTTCAATGCCATTTGCCATACCCATGATATGGAGGGAGCCGAGAGATCATCATGAAGACTGTTATTTTTGTAGTGTGAACTTAATGGGGTTTTCTGCCAAAAACAAACACCAGATTGTATATCCAAACTTGGATTCAGCACGTAGACCAGTAAAACATGATGAAACATTGCCCATTCCAATTCCCCCAAGTGATAGGCTAGATTCTATCATAGATGACATGGAAAGTGATGAAGGTGCAACTGGCGTTTCCGGACCATCTACAGAACCAGAGTACACTTTTGAAGGTAGACATTTAGAGCCTAAAAAGTTAACCCAAGGACAGTTGAATGATCTTGTTAGAGCCTTATCGCTGTCTAAAGAGAAATCAGAGCTTCTCACCTCAAGACTAAAGGAGAACAATTTACTTGAGAACAATGTTCGTATTAGTTACTACCGAAAGCGGAATTTTGAATTAACAGCATTCTTTTCAGTAGACGGTCCTCTCTGTTATTGCCATGACATCAATGGACTATTTACAGCCATATCTCAGACGTATGTGGCATCTGAGTGGCGCCTCTTTATTGATTCGTCGCAGAGAAGCCTGAAAGCAGTTCTTCTGCATAATGGTAATATAATGCCATCCATCCCCATTGCCCATTCCGTCCATCTAAAAGAGACATATGACAATATGGATATACTACTTAAGGCAATCAAATACGACAGTCATCAATGGAATGTTTGTGGAGATCTAAAAGTTATAGGAATGCTTATGGGTATGCAGTCAGGATTCACAAAATTTTGTTGTTTCCTTTGTCTGTGGGACAGTCGCGCCACTATAGAACATTACACCAAAAGTGACTGGCCACTTAGGTATACATATGTCCCAGGGATAAGCAATGTCCAGTCTGTCCCTTTAGTGGATCCCCAAAAGATCTATCTGCCACCTCTTCACATTAAACTTGGTTTAATGAAGAATTTTGTTAAAGCAATGGGTAAAGTCAATTCTGAAGGGTTCCAATACCTTTCAAGGAAATTTCCGAAGGTTACTGCAGCAAAATTGAAGGAAGGAATTTTTGTTGGGCCACAAATAAGGGAGGTTTTGAATGACACTGAATTTGAAAAAGTCCTAAGTCCGCTGGAATTGAAGGCTTGGCTGGCGTTCAAATGGATATGTGAAAACTTTCTTGGAAGCAACAAGTCACCTGCGTATAAGGATGGAGTCAAGAACCTCCTTGATGCCTTCAAAGAAATGGAGTGTCGAATGTCATTAAAAATTCACTTCCTGCATTCCCACTTAGATTTCTTTCCTGAAAACCTTGGTGCAGTGAGTGACGAGCAAGGAGAGCGCTTCCATCAAGATATTCAGATGATGGAGAAGCGCTACCAAGGATATTGGAATGAAAGCATGATGGCAGACCATTGTTGGATGCTGTATCGTGACAATCCAGGCCAAATTTACAAAAGGAAATCACACTCCAGCGCTTTTAATAAAATAATGTATATATTCTTTATTTATAAGTACATTGAATAAGGTATATGATGTATTTGTTGTTTAGCATTCCTAAGTGTGATCTATACATCCATAAATTTTCTTATAGCAATATCAAAAACTTAAAAATATCAAAACCAGTGTATCTATATATAACTATACATGCTAGAAAAGAAATAAAACCAGATTCGGAATCAGCGCGAAAAATGCATTAAGAAAAGTGTGATCATGTTTGTGATGAGAAAAAAGAGTTTCATTTTGTTGGCTAGTGTTATTTGACTATTAAACTATCCCAAGAACACAGTGTACTTCAAACTACTAGGAAATGCAGCAACTGTGGTAACATTAGGTTAGGTTGGGGGGGGGGGGGGGGGGGATTCCACAACAGATCAACCAGTGATGAACACCATCACCTCCAATTTTGCTGTAATTTGGTCCAGGGGTTGGCTTTGGGTAAAGAACAAAAAATTTCAGATATTAGCTCAATCTGACTAATAGGTCATGAGTTATGACCAAGGTCATTTTGAGGTCATTGGTTGACCTCTATATTCAAATTGCCATAGCTGACCTCCTATTGATCCTGGACCTATATATATATATATACAGGGTGTCCCAGAATTAACTATCTATTTCAATGAAATCGGACAAATTTTTTAAAAACACACTTTTATTTATGTTTATCATGTTTAATGTGTGTTAAAAATGTATAAATTTCTAAATTTTTTTCATAATTTTATTTTCATAATTTTTTCATAGTTTTATTTTTAGAATGGCAGAGAGACTCTCCAAAAGTTAACGTGTGGCTTGGAATGACCAAATCCAAAATTTATGGCCCATTCTTCTTTGCGGAAGCAACTGTAACAGGTACCGTCTACCTTGATATGCTTCAGCAGTTTCTCGAACCACAGCTTCTTGATGATGGCATTCTTGATAATGTTGTGTTTCAACAAGATGGAGCACCATGTCATTATGCTCTAATTGTTCGAGAATACCTCAACAGACGCCTTCCGAATCGGTGGATTGGACGTGGAGGACCTTGACCTTGGCCTCCACGTTCTCCGGATTTGACACCCCTGGATTTCTTTGCATGGAGTTTCATAAAAACAAAGGTTTATCGCCAAAAGATCAATAGTTTAGCTGAGCTTAAAGAATGCATCCAGTTGGCAGTGTGGGAGAAAACACCTGAAATGCTTCAAAATGTGTTTCGCAGCGCTGAGGATAGATTTGAAATTTGCAGAGATACAGACGGTGCACATGTTGAAACTTCTCAATAAAGTTTTGACTTATGATTTATAAATCTATTTGTTTTTGTATCATAATTTAGTAATAAACACAAAATTATATCAGTTTTTATTAAATTTGTCCGATTTCATTGAAATATAGTTAATTCTGGGACACCCTGTATATATATTTATTTATTTGGAATCAGCATGATCTGTAGATTCCAAAAATACCATCTATTTTGATGTAGGTTGAAAAAACAAATTACATTGAAATGATTTATAAAAGTCATATTTTGACCGCTTAGATACTGAATTTCAGAAAAAGTTGTAAATGTCAAAAATATTGTCACATCATTGCTCTATTATAAGCTTAGAAAAGTTTGTGTATGCACCATTTTAAATGAAAACTTGAGTAATCCCAACTTCCTTGTTTTCTAATCAACATCTGAAATTGTTCCACAATTCTTGACCTGAAGCCTATAGCTTTTTTTTTTTTTTTTTTTTTTTTTTAAATAGAGAATCCAGTTTGACACACACACTGAATAGCTACATGCTCCCTGTGTATTAGGATTTAGTCTTACAGTAATATATAGTTTAATGATATATAAGAATAACAATTAGTAAGACAAGATTTGGCTTCTTTATATATGTATGGTACCATACCTTTGTAGACAAGATACATGAATACAGATTCTACATATATTACAACATTCCTCCTATGTCTGTACCTATTAATTTGTGTCATCTTCTTTTGCAGTGAGCATGACATGTACCAGATATAACTTTTGAAAATGCCTCACAATATGAAATTTTGTTGATACCCTGAAAAAACATAAGAAAAGAATTTTCATTTGCCAAAGGTGTGTTAATTGCTGCTTTAATTTATAAAAGCCATGGAATATTGAATGAAAATCAAATGCTCTGCTCCAATTGTTTCAAATTAATATCAAAGAAACCAGCTGTTCTTCAAGAAATAGAAAAACAAGATGTGTCTGCAGAAACCAGTGAGAATTCCAGTGACTCTTCAACCACAAACATCTCTAACACTAGGCAACAAAGATTTTGTTACAGAAGACCAAATAGGTGCTCCTAGCTAATTTCGGTATGCTGATTTCAAATCTATAATTAGATTTTTTCTATCACGTCTAGATTTTGTGTAAAATGCAAATCACTTTTAGTAAAATTTTCTACCACATCCAGATTTTGGTTTTAATCGGCTTAATGCCAGTAATATGAAACTTGCTTTTCAAGGTTAAAGCAATTTTTTTTGCCAACTATATACAAATTCGAACAATTTTGATAAATAAAATTTATCCCGAGTTGGCAATACTGAGTCAAGAGCATAGTAACGGGAAACCCCAACGGTCAGTCGCTACGTGACAGTCAAGCAGAACGGTTGTTGAAGCTCTCTGCTGATGAGCAAGTGACAGGTTGTGGTGACTTGTGTGTTTTTATAGCATTTGTTTTGTACTACGGTGTGTATTTCTTTTTATTTTGCACATCGTAATAATTACTTTCTACGTTTTTTCAGATATTGTATGGTAATTCAAAATGGCATCAAATAGACGTGCTTGTGTAAATCACCCAGACAACTTCTGCTTTGTCTGTGGACAATATACACCTAAGCCACAACGTAGAAACATAACAACAAAGATTAAACTTGCCTACAAGTGTTATTTTGACTAAGTTAGGAGACCAACAGAGGGACTGGGCACCACATATTTGCTGTGCACAGTGCAATGCAATGTTAATAGCTTGGATGAATGGTAAAAGAAAAGCTATGCCGTTCTCAGTCCCCATGGTTTGGCGTGAGCCGAAAAATCACTTCAATGATTGTTATTTTTGTTTGACAAAGATTGCTGGTTTCACAAAGAAAAACAAATCAAAGATCACGTACCCAAACTGCAAATCAGCAATGAAACCAGTACCACATGATGAAACAAATCCACCACCAGTTCCACCAGCAACGATAACAGACAGCAGTTCATCTGAAGATTCTGCTAGTGATATAGAAACAGGGAAAGATGGCATATATGTTCCAGATGCAAATATTTCCCCACATTTGTTAAGTCAAGCGGAGTTAAATGACTTAGTGCGCAATTTGGAATTACCAAAAGAAAAGGCAGAGTTGCTTGGTTCAAGACTTCAAGAATTTAATCTTCTCCAACCAAACACCAAAGTTTCCCATTTCCACCATCGCCATTTGCAGTTTTCATCATTTTACTTACAGGAAGAAAATGTTTGTTTCTGCCATGATATCAGTGGTCTGATGCAAGGGATTGGCTGTTGCTATGATCCAAAAGAATGGAGACTGTTCATTGACTAGTAAAGCTAGCCTTAAAGCTGTATTACTGCACAACGGCAATGAAAAACCTTCAATACCTGTAGCACATGCCACTGGCCTTAATGAGACTTATGAATCGATGAAACTGCTGCTAAGACTCATCAAATATAAGGACCACACATGGAATATTTGTGGCGACCTTAAAGTTGTATCATTACTTCTTGGGTTACAGTTGGGCTACACAAAGCATGTGTGCTTTTTGTGTCTATGGAACAGCAGAGATGACAAGAACCACTACAAAAAACATGATTGGCCATCTAGAACTGAACATGTTGTTGGTAAATACAATGTGAAACACCCAGCACTTATTGACCCTCAGAAAGTACATCTTCCACCACTTCACATTAAACTTGGCCTTATGAAAAATTTCGTGAAGGGTATGGATCATCAAGGTAGTGGTTTCCAATATTTAAAGGATAAATTCAAAGGAATATTGACAGATGCTAAGCTAGAAGCTGGAGTTTTCACTGGACCACAGATCCGCAGTGTCATCCACGACTCATCGTTTCCATCTAACCTAAATGAGAATGAACTAGGAGCATGGACATCTTTCATTGAAGTTGTCAAAAATTTTCTTGGAAACCACAAAGCTGAAAACCACCGTAAACTCGTAGAAAACATGCTTAAATCTTATGAAATAATGGGATGCAGAATGTCTTTGAAAATTCATTTTTTACATTCTCATCTTGACTTCTTCCCGGCCAACCTTGGGGCTGTAAGTGATGAGCATGGTGAGCGCTTCCACCAACAGATCTCAGTTATGGAAAACAGATACCAAGGTAATTTCAACCCAAATATGATGGGAGATTATTGTTGGTTCCTGCAGAAGGAGAGCTCGTCATCCTACAAGCAACAAAGGAAGAGGACACACCAAAGTTTCACTTAAGAACAGGAATTTGCCTTTCAGTAGTAACAACAAAATACTAACGCGCTTTGGGTGGATGGTTGGGCGCAGGGGTGGTAACTCCGCCAGCGGAATTCCGCTGTCTGTCTTAAGCCAGAATAAAGGAGGAGACACATCCCTGTTCACTAATTATTTAAGTATGCTTAACATAAAACGTGGCACGGAAAAGTAGCTTAGACGGCTTTCGTAATAGAAGCGGGTGAGAAAAAAAATGAAAAATAGGGGTTTTTGGTTACACAAAATCTGGACGTGATAGAGAATTTTGATATCAGATCTGAAATCAGCATCAGCGCTTTAGTAGGAATCAGTAGTTCACGTGTCTGTAACAAAAAAAATTGAAATTTGTTGCCTAGTGTAATCCAAAAGAAATTGCTGGCATCAAGCATGATGATATATCTGTTACTATGTATAAGGATGTACTTCAAGACACTATACTCCCTTACTTGGATGAAATTCCAATAAAAACATGTAAGTGCAACCTTAAGCAGATAAGATATACCATATTTTTTGGTGTATAAGACGCACTTTTTCTCCAAAAAAAAAAGGGCTCTCAAAATCACCCTGTGTCCTATACACCAAAAGTCATATTACTACTTTTATATGGGCTAGAACTGATGGATTTTTGCAAAAATTCATCATCTCTTAGTCCCTCCTGACTGTGTATTGGTTTGGCCAATTTTACACTAAGTTTCTACTCTTCCCAACCCACTGATAAGAAAAACAGTATGTATTGCATAATGATTTACTTTTATGTTTCATAACATATAGTATAGTCTCCCGTATACTTAATACTATTTTCTTATAATGAGTACGGGTGAAAGAAAATGTATCACCATACTTTTGATGGAGGGCTTTAACAAAAATCAGCCTCACTGGTAGAAAATTACAGACATTTTCTGACAACTACGCAGTTGGTCAATTTTTTTCCTGAAAAAAGGCCTTGAAAATAGGGGTGTGTCTTATACAAAGGTGCGTCTTATACACCAAAAAATACAGTAGGTAGATACTTCTAAATAGTAGGTAGAACTCTATAAGCTGTTATATTATAGGCATATTAGATGTATATACATGTAGCTGTCTAATATATATATATATATATTATACAGTAAACCCTCGATAAGTCAGAATTCGGGATGAGTCAGACTCTGTCCTCTGTCAAGTGCTATTATTCTTTTGTTTATTTTACTGAGAGAAGTGTTTTATTTCCTATGTCAAGTGCCATTATTATTTTGTTTCTTTTACTAAGTGAAGTGTGTTTTTAATACTGTATTGTACGAAAAGGTAAAAAAATGTGTGTTTCACGCTCAAAATAATTTCAGCAACAGTAAGTGAAACAGTTTTATTATTTTTTAATGTTTATTTTGTACATTGTATTAGACTCTCACTAATCAAACTTAAAAAGGTTAGAGTATTTATGCCTCTTTAGGGGTAAATAGGGGGGGTAATTAAGGTAATTCACAATGAGTAATTTTTCAATGAGTCAGACTGGCTAGAGCCCTATATAGTCCAACTTATCGAGGTTTACTGTATATATATATATATATATATATATAACCAAGATAGAATAATGTAGTTTTTTGCATTTTGTGGCTTAACTAATTAAGTTTTTTTCCTGATTTACAGGTTGTAATCAGTGTCAAAAGTTGCTCTTGATAGGAGTTTGAACGAAAATGGCAACTACACAGGAGAAAGCTCAATGTGTAATCTGGTTTGTAAAGCTTGAACTATTTGCACTTTATACTCAAAAAGATGCAATCTCTTGTGTACAACTATGTGTACCATTGATCTTGGTAGCTGCAGTTCACTTGAAGCACAATGAATAGACTTTCCAGGGCTGCGTTGGAATGTCTCTTGGATGAGTCTTGGCAATCATATTCTTGTCTCCCAAAAAGCACATCCTAATGCTGAGTTCAGAGGGAGGATCCTTGCCATATTGATGGTGGTAATTCCATTGAACAGTTGTCACTGATTTCAACTCCACAAACCAGATTACACATTGAGTTTTCTCCTGTGTAGTCGCCATTTTTGTTCAAGCTTCTTTCAATAGAAACTTGACACTCAGATTACAACTTGTAAATCAGGAAAAAAACTTAGTTAAGCAACAAAATGCAAAAAACTACATTATTCTATCTCTTGGTTTTGTTGTAATAAAATTTTAAAACCAGAATGGGACTTTGTGGACACCGAGTAATATATATATATATATATATATATATATATATATATATATATATATATATATATATTATCTTTAAAAACAATTCAACATTGTATAATATAAGCACACTGGACAAAAAATTAGTCACCCCTCTCAGAATGTACCTAATAACGTGTGACGGCGCCTCTGGTCTTGATAACCGCACGAATCCGGCGAGGCAGACTCTACGAGGTTGTGCAATGTGCATGTACTGAACATCGATTTGCTGCCACTCGTTCATCAGCCAGTCCCGAAGTTCCGCCAGAGTCTGTGGGTGTCTATTCCTGCGCTTCACTTTCTGTTTCCAGCCTGAACACCACCTTCGACGCATTCAGGATTAAAGGCTTCATTGGACCTGCGATATACTCGTCGCCTCCCATCATTGGAGAACAAACAAAAACGGGACTCATCGGACCAAATTACACATTTCCAATCTGCCGCAGTCCAGTTTTTGTGCCTCTGAGCCCATTTATAACGTGCCAATTTGTGACTTGCTGTTAACAGCGGCCTCTTCCGTGGTACCCTGCTCCAGATGTCCATCACATGCAGTTCTCGTCGCAATGTCCATTCGGAAATTGGTCGCTGGAGAACCTCATTGGTTTCTTGGAGCAATTGTTCTCTGGTTTGAAAACGATTTGCAGTTACTAGACGAGAAACATGGCGGCAGCCCCTATTGTCGAGAATTGTTTTCCAGCCACAGTTACGCCGTCGATTGTCAGTTGATTGCGAACTACACCACTCTTTGTAAACTCGCTGGACAGTACGTGTTGACACACCAACAAATTGGGCTACTTCAGATATTTTGTGTCTGTGGGCTCTGCCAAACACGATGGCTCCTTTTTGCCACTGAGTAACGTCTGCCTCACAACCCATTTTGCAGACTATATCCAACACACACTTTGTTCTTCACCACCTCACGAAACAGATCTGATCCTGTGTGCTATGTCACCGCTACTTGTCACTTACCAATGCTACATCAGCGCCCTCTGTGTGACCTTGAACTTCCTACTATCGGTGCTATTAAGGGTGACTAATTTTTTGTCCAGTGTGCTTATGTTATAATGTAATGTTATAATGTTTCAGACCAACAAAGACCCTAGGATCCACTCATGGCTGGTCTACCTAACTGTGTTCGTAATTGTGTATGTCCTCCGTGGTGGCAGAGGGGACCTACAATTTTACGTGGGTTCGGAACCACAAGAACAAGAAATTTATGTAACTGCCTGTACATTCACAATGACCAATTTTTGCAAAACTAAATAATTAACAATTAAAAACTAATTAATTATTGATTTAAAACTAAAGGTAGAATCTCTGGATCCAGAGGATCAAGTCATAATACACTACTATCCACAAATGTTACACTCTATATCTATTTATAACCGACATGCAGATATATCACATCCAAAGAATCCAGTCAATTTCATTATGGTATCCATCAATACTAGTACCTTGCCAACGAAAAATAAGTCACGGTCCATATCAATTGCGGACCAAGTCAAAATTTACAACCATATACATAGGAGGAAAGGTGTTGGTGTGGCTGTAAAGACTGTACAGTAATGTAGAAATGTGTGTGCACCCATTTTGGGTCTCCCATTTAAATGTGTTTGTGGGGCAAGTGAAGATCATGAGTTTTTCAATACCTCACAGTACTATGGGGGGCACCGCTCGGCAGAGGAATCTCTTTAAATGGGGTGTGTAAGGACAGAGAGTATCCCCTAACCCAAGATGCTGCCTCCCTATATCCCACAACACTTGTGTTGAGCTGTGGGATCTATCACACAAAGCCTTAATTTTACTACCTTAAACTATACCCAATCTATCAACATATGCGTCTAATCGATTTTTAAACATGTTTATAGACGTGCTACTAATTACTTCTACCGGCAAAAACTATTACCTATGCGTAAAAAAGTTTTTGGCAACTGCTGTCTCGAACCTTCTACTTGTCAACTTACACCCGTTATTTCTAGTCCTATTATATTGAGATATTTCGAAAAAGCTATCTCTATCTACGTTATCGAACCCATTCATAATTTTGAAAACCTGGATTAGATCACCCCTTAGCCTCCTAGTCTCGAGTGTAGTCAATTTTAACTCCTTAAGCCTATCCTCGTACGACTTTGACCTAAGCGACGGAATCATCTTAGTTGCTCGTCTTTGAACTCTTTCGATTTTGTCTATATCTTTGCGCATATGCGGATTCCAAAATTGGACCGCGTACTCCAAATGGGGTCTAACTAATGATTTATAAAGAGGAACTATAATATCGCGCGATTTGTACTCAAAATTTCGAGCTATAAAACCTAACACTTTGTTCGCCTTATTGACCGCTGCTGTACTTTGTTTCGCTACTTTTAAATCACCAGTGACTATAACTCCTAAATCTTTTTCCTGCTCTACGCTTGTTAAATCTTTCCCTGACATACTATACGCAAAATTACCGTTACGCGAACCTATATGCAAAATTTTGCACTTATCAACGTTAAATCTCATTTGCCATGTGACTGACCAATCAACGATTTTATTCAGATCTTCCTGGATTTTACCTCTATCTTCGTCATTAATCGCCCTACCACCCAGCTTCGTGTCATCCGCAAACTTTGAAACTGTACTGACTAGGCCGACATCTAAATCGTTAATATATATAAGAAAAAGCAAGGGGCCCAATACAGAACCCTGAGGAACGCCACTCGCTACATTAGCCCAACACGACTCCGCTCCATCAACGACCACTCTGTTTCCTACCTCGCAACCACTCTTCTAGCCAATTTATTACTACACCCCTGATTCCATGAGCCTTAGTTTTTTCAATGAGTCTTTTGTGCGGCACGGTGTCAAACGCTTTTTGAAAATCTAAATACACTACATCAACCGCCCGATGTCTATCAAACGTCAACCACGCTTTGGAAAAATTCTAAAAGATTAGTTAAGCAAGATTTGTTTCGCCTAAACCGTGCTGCGTATTTCTAACTAGTTTATGAATTCTAAGTGTTCGACTATACGATCCCTAATTATTGATTCCAGTAGCTTACCTACAACAGACGTTAAACTGATTGGCCTATAATTTCCCGCCGCACCTTTATCGCCTTTCTTAAAGATAGGTGTTACGTTTGCTAACTTGAAATTATCTGGTACGCACCCCTCAGAAATAGACGCATTAAAAATCTTTGTTAGTGGCACAACAATGCTATCTTTTAATTCTTTTAGTTGTATGGGATATATGGAATCTGGCCCCGGTGATTTACGCATTTTCATTTTATCAATATAGCGCATTACCTCCCCTTCACTAACCACTATATTATCCAAAATATTACCATTATCAAAAGGTATTATATGTCTGCCCGTAGGATATTCGTTACATCTTCTATAGTAAAAACTGACATAAAAAATTCATTTAGCAAGATAGCCATTTCCTTGTTTTCAGAAACTAGATCTCCGTTTACATTTTTCAAAGGCCCCAAGATGCTTTTTACTGGATTTCTATTATTGACATATTGAAAGAATCGCTTGGGGTTTTCTTTACCATCACGAGCTATGGAGATTTCAAATTCGCGCTTGGACTTTTTTATTACACTTTTCGCTTCACGCCTTAGAGATATGTAGTTGTTTCATGAACACAAATTGTCTTTATCGCACTTATGTAGCCTATAAGCCCTATCTCTACTCTTTATAATGTCTCCTACTCTAGAAGTAAACCACAAGGGCTTATTGTTTACTTTCGCATCCTTAATTTTGTACATTACACATTCCTCATTTATAGTCCTAAATACTGTTTCGAACGATTCCCACATTAGTTTTGCATTGGAATTCCCCATTATGTTTTCCCAATTGACGTGTGACAATTTATTTTGAAATTTACAAAGTCTGCGTGCTAGAAGTTAGGAATTTTAGTAGAGTTAGTTGGTTTTGAGTGACTTACTGAGAGGACAAACTCTACCATATTGTGATTGCTATTGCTTAACAGTTCTGTTACTTGAAGATCAGTAATTAGCCTATCATCTGTAGTTATTACTAAATCTAAAATACTGTCCAACCTCGTAGGTTCCCCAACCTTTTGAATAAGAAAGCTATCGTCAAGAAAATTAACTAAATGATTACCTTCCGTGTCTCCCTGCATTGTATCGTAATTCACATTGGCACAATTAAAGTCACCCATAACTAAAGCCTGCTCACTACCTATTATTCTCTCTAGTTCACGATATAACGCTTCATCCGTATCAGCTGTTTGATTAGGGGGCCTATATATAACCACAAGAAGAAGTTTGAAATCATTCAATTTAAGTTCTGCTATAGTCGAATCTATCAGTTCTGGAAATGTGTGCTTTACTTCTATAACGTTCGCTATATTATCTTTGATATACAACATAACACCGCCTCCTCGCCTACCTATTCTGTTTTTAACAAAGTCTATAACCTTTAATTTGATACTCCCCTACAAAGTCGAGAGTTTCAATGCTAAGCCACGATTCATTTATCGCAATTATATCATAGTCTTTACAAGCAATTAAAGAAAAAAATTTGTTTATTTTGTTTCATGTATGAGCATTTAAGGATAGTACCTTCAAATTGTTTGTAATTGCGACACCTTCGCGAGCGCAGGGGAAATTTGTGGAATTTATGCTGGGACCATTCGAGTTATGGCAGCCTGAAAAGAAGACACAGTATTATGAAATAGTCTTCCTAAATGCGCAGCTCCAACGTCATTAAGATGAAGTCCATCTCCGAGGAACAAGTCCCTCCTGCCATAGAAACTGTTCAAAAATTCGCAAAATGCACTCCTTCCTGTTGGCAGAGAGACTTTAGGTTATTGTTAATATAGGTCGCCTTGCTGTAGAAATTGTTACGATGGATAATTCGAGGAAGTATACCTGTTAAAACAATCTTAGTTTTTTCCTTTAATCGCTCTAGTAAGTCCTTGTACCTAGCCAGCAGTTATTCCGATCTAGAATTTAAAACGTTATTAGTACCAACATGAATAACATACGTTGTGTCCTTGGAGGTACCATCTGTAAATTGGTCAACACTATTAGTTATATCCTCCAACCTTGCACCAGGGTAGCAGTAACAGTGTCTACGACGAGGGTTTCTCCCACAGAATTCCTCGAGCTGCCCTCGAACAATGGAATCGCCAATGAGTCGTATTTCCAGTTCATCAGCATCATCGAAACCTAAAACAGAAAACTTAGTTTGTTATTACTGGTAAACATGTCTTAGGTTTTCTCAATGGGGCTCCATTACGCACTCGAACGAAAGGTTGGGAACTAGGAGAAGAGAGAGGGCTATTAATACTATTTATATTATTAGTAGAAACTGAGGCAGGAGGGTTCATAACTGGAGTCTCAAGGGATTCTAATTTTGCCATCAGTAGCATCACCCTTTCTTCAAGGCTTACTCTGGCCTCCTCCTCACATTCTAACTCGTTCTTCAGCAGTTCCAAGTTTGAGCACCACCCGCGTAAGCGGCAAATTTCCCTTCACAGTGACTGCAAGTACTTGACGGGGGTGCCATGCTTTTAATTAGTTAAACAACAAACAAAAAAACAAAAAATGAGCATTTGGAAATTAATAAATTACAATGTAGGTCTACCGCATTTTTGAAATGCAGAAACAGGTTCTTGTAACACAAATTTATACTAAATGAATATAGAATTAAGTTACCGACAAAAGATCTGTAAAAGAAGAGTATTTATAACACTTATCTGTCTGCGATTCAACCCAACTTTTTTCCTTTTCTTCACAAGGTGTGACCACACTCTACCTGACCTCTCGAAGGACAGAAAAATGAACCTTATGTCTCCATATTTTTGGATAGATTTGAAAAACAAACAAGGCAAGCCACATGCAGTAGCCTTGGTTTGATCAAATATAGTATTGAATAACGTCAATAAATGAAATATATTCGTCAATGAATGATTAATAGCACGAAGTAATTTAGTTATGAATACACTGAACACACCTTTTTTTTTAAAACACCAATGAAAACCACTTATTCAATTGATAACACTGGACACTCGATAAAACACGTCTGTTCACAAGGAAAGACTGATATATATGTTCAGTTTGTAATTGTATATACTGTAGGTAAGGTCCATAGTAATCCATGTTTTTGTTTAGCTGGATTGACATCTCATCAAAAACAAAGAAAAGGAACTTCAAAACTGAACAAGACAACAGACAAAATCAAGAGAAGTTTCAAGTCTGCATATGGTATTGAACTACCAGAAGCTGGCACATCAAAGAAACACCACCATTTTGAAGAGGAACATCATGCTCTACAGAGGCGAGTACCTAAGTACTGTATTTGTTTAAATCAGTATTTAGTGTCACTTATTCTCACTCAAAACATTCCTTTATAGTGTGCAATTGTCATCTAAAAATTTAAAGCAGTAGTACCAATACCTATAATATATTAATTCAATAGGTATCTCAGAATATATAGCTACCTAGGTACTGTAGGCATACAGACATCCAACTTTATTAATGGGTTCCATTTCAACTGTGTATATAATAATCAATAGGGGCGCCCACAGCTGGACGCATAGACGCACATGTGTCCACCAAATTTTAATTTCTTAGAAAACCTGTGGGATAGGAGCACAGATGGCCTAGTCATTTTACTTGCTTATTGCACTGTCCCCCAGAATCTCAACCTAAAAAAAATCATGTGGCCAATTTTTTAAATGCTGCAGGCACCTCTGACAATTATATTTTCTTAATTCTTTGATGTGTTTTATCAGGTATGAATGTCTCATGAGGGAGCTCAAGGATAAATACAATACAACAAACTATAAGCTAAAACTGCAAATTCTGATACTATCACCATTCACAATAGAGAAAAATTCAACATTCTTTGAAACCTCTACCCACATGGTAAAGAAAAGCCACCATCTTAAAAAGCAACATGGATTACTTCCTGAAATACCATCAATGAGTAAGGGTAAAGTAATTTCAAATGAGAAAGGAGATTGTGAAAAATTTCTACGAGTCTAATGAATGTAGTTGCCAATGTCCAGGAATTAAAGACTGCAAAGTCATTAGGAATGATGGAGAAAAAGTGAAAATACAAAAGCATTTATTGCTTTGCAATTTGAGGGAACTCTATGAAGAATTCACCAAAGATTCAAATAATCCCAAAATTGGGTTTAGCAAGTCTGCATCCTCCTTGGTGTGTCCTCACTGGTAGTAATGGTACGCATTCAGTTTGTGTATGTACATATCAAAATCCTAAATTGCAGCTAGGGGCTTTGGAAGTAAAGGGGCTAGACTACAAGAAACTTTTGGGGCTTTCAGTGTGTGTGATATCAGCAATGAGGCATGTATGATGCATATATGTCAAGATTGCCCATGGCAGCAAGGTGTGAAGGCTTTCCTAGAAGGATTAGATGTAATAGAGAATTGGCCTGACTCAGATATTTGCTATAAACAGTGAGTCACAGTAGACCATTGCACTATCAGAGAAACAGTTTAAAACATCAATGATTTTGTAGATTCATTGAGTAATAGGATCGCTGTTGTTACAAGGCATCATTTTCATCAGTAAATGTCAAGCAGAGTATTTCAAAAATCTTAAGGATAGTTTACCATTAGATGAATGCTGTTTGGTGGGAGATTTTGCAGAGAATTATTCATTTATTCTTTCCTCAAAGAGCTGATACCTACCTACTCTTTGTACAAAACCTCAATATCTAACAAAACTTCATTATTTTTCTGATGGATGTGCAGCTCAATATAAAAATTTAATTTTTTAAATCTTTGCTATCACAGAGATGATTTTGGGAGTTGATGCTGAGTGAAATTTTTTTGCTACATCATATGGCAAAAATGTATGTGATGGAATTGGAGGCACTGTAAAGAGAGCAACTGCTAAAGCAAGTCTACAAAGACCTATGAGAAATCAAATTTTGACAGTTGAAGACACGTGTATCAATATTGCTCTAAAGAATTGAAGTCTTCACTCAATTTTATTTTTGTTTCAGCATTGCAAATTAGAGAGATTGAACTTAGCTTAGTCTCAGTTGCATCTTGCAATCAAACCAATCATAGGAACCTTAAAACTGCACACATTTTGTCCAATGTCTACAAGTACAATAATGGTGTACCCTGTTTCCAAAGGTAAAGGAGAGCTCAGGAGGATTCAAGGAATCAGAAATGAAATGGTCAACACTTTTGAAGAGAACCCACCTGACAAAGTAAAAGTTGGATGCTATGTTGTGGATACATTTATGACAATGAACTCTGGTTTGGGCTTGTGGAGGAATATGATGCGCAATATGAAGACTATGTAATAAGATTCCTTTATTCATCAGGAATTGCTCCTGCTTACACCTTTCCAGTTAAAGATGACATTTGTCCCGTACCAAGAGAAAATATCCTGGGTGAAATTCAGGATCACCTATGAGGGGGACCATGAATCTAATACACTTTTCCTCCAAAACAGATGGAGCATTACTACCAACAAAAAGTACCGAAATGTACAATAGGCTAAGCTCAATGTGTTAAAAGGTACGTACCATATACATAATTCATAAATGCAAGATATATATATATATTAGGGTGCATCAAACGCCCTTAAGTTCTTGGATTTTAATGTCTATTCTCTCAAATGTTACACTTGTTGCTAGAAGTGTGTATGCCAAAAATTAATTAAATCGGAGGTGGTCCTGGGTGGCCACCGGTCACTTTTATATTTTCGCGGCAATTTTCGGGGGCCGCGCTATGTAAAAATATCTTTTTTTTATTTACCAACCAGTTGACTACTTACATTGTTTCTTTTAATATAGAGTTGCTAAGGGGTGATTTACATAACATTTGAGAGAATAGACATTAAAATCCAAGAACCTAAGGGCGTTTGATGCACCCTAAAGGGGTGATTTACATAAAACATGTACCATAAACGAAACTTCACTTATAGTCTAATAATATCCTTTATTGTCTTTCAGAAACAATGGAAGCTGTAACAATGGAAGCTAAGAAGACCAGATTAGCAAGTGCCATTTTTGGTCTTGGCAATGCTCTTACAGAAGGAGATGGTACATTGACAGGAGTCCGCCTCCCAACTTGCCGGCAGGTTCTTCGATGCGTGATGTGGCACATCCAGAAAGAAATATGTGAAGGCAAACAAACACAGCCACTCAAATGGAAATCTGCCAGCATAGTCCTTATCCAGCTGAAAACATTCTACACTAAAGCAAATATTCCTATGCTTTCAGACCATCAATGCTGCAAACTAATACTTGACCTTCTTAATGACAATAACAAATTGCGTCAAATACCTGTTTCTCGCAGAGAATCTCCAAACACTCTGGCTAAGTTGCAATCCATGAATGAACGTCTTGATAAGACCTTTGGTGTATGGACAAAAGATGCAATGACAAACATTAAGAATGAGGAAGATAGAGCATTTTTAGAGTCAATGAAATCTGACAGAGTAGCCTCATTTGGTAGTGTTGACAAGAAGAAAGCTGATAAAGATCGTAGAAAAGAAAAACGCATCTTAGCGGAAGCTTCAAGACGAGAATGTCATGAATCATCCAGTGTACAAGAGATGAAAAGTTCTGTATGCTCTGATGATAGTGCCTCTGCAGATAGCTTGGAAGAAACTGAAGAAGAGGCGATTCCAGAGCTTCAAAGGAAGCGTAGTCACCACAGATCAACATATGCAGGTACGTCTGCCTTTATTCCTCATGATATTCTGAAAAGGCCTTCAGTCGTGTCTGTTGCTACTCGACTAAACATAACTCCTGTTCAACAGGCTGTGCTCACCGAAGCTGTAATTCAAGAGGCAGGAGGTGATCCACGTCGTGTGGCCAAGTCGTATTCAACTGCTGATAAGGCTCGACGATCAATAACAAGTGCTATCGCCAAAGATATTCGAGAAAATTGGATCGCCCCAACAGTTGCAACACTTCACTGGGATGGCAAGCAGATGCATACGCTCACAAACAAGAATGGCAAGGAAGAAAGATTGCCAGTGTTGGTTGGGAATGCCACTGATGTAAAGCTACTGGGAGTGGCTAGATATCCTCGTGGAAGTGATATGTCATCAGGTGACATCATTGCCGAGCACACTTACACGTTTCTACATTCATGGAAGTGCAAACAGTCAGTTGTCAACTTATGTTTTGACACAACAGCATCAAACACTGGACACGTTACAGCTGCCTGTGTTACCATTCAATCAAAACTGGACTGTGCTCTTCTGTGGTGTGCATGTCGCCATCATGTTGGAGAGGTAATCCTGGATCATGTGTTTGACGCTCTCAAAATTGAGACATCAAAGTCTCCAGAAGCATCTTTGTTCCAAAGATTCCAGAAGAATTGGGAACGCATATCGCATGCAAAGGATGAAAGTTTAACCAAAATTTACATTTCAATGTACAATGACGATGCACAACAACTGCTTTTATCCTGCAAAAACAAGGTTTTAAGCACAATCCGCACAAGCGCTTCATACTGTAGGGAAGACTACAAGGAAATGGCACAACTCTGCCAGGTAGTCCTCGATGATGATGTCACAAAACAAGGAACACTCCACAGACCTGGGGCCATGCATAAAGCAAGGTGGATGTCAAAGATTCTTTATTCCATCAAAATATGCCTACTTGAAGAGCAAATTTCTGTACTACCTCGAGGAACTGTAACAACACAACATCAACAGGAAAAACTGAAGGAGTTTGTTGTTTTGTTGTTTATATTTATTGTGATTGGTGGCTCATATGTCAGTCTGCTTCAAATGCCCCATGGTTTGATTTGTGCTTATACAAGACTCTGCTCAACTATAAAGCTGTCAACTCAATCATTTCAGTCAGCGCTGTGAAAGCCTTTGATAGACATTTGTGGTATTTAACCCCAGAACTGGTTGTTTTGGCACTGTTCAGCAATGCAGTACCTCAAAAGGAGCATCGTGCCCTTGCAGATGTGTTACTGGCCATACAACCAGATGAAATGCCAAGCACTCCAAAACACCGCTATGGTTCTGGATATGGCAAACCGTCATTTCCAAAAATTACAGAAGCGACAACCCTGGCTGATCTTGTGAACGAGGACTCGTGGTTTACAGTGAACCTTCTTCACCTGGATATGACCTTCCTAACAGAGGATGTTGACAATTGGCAGAACAATGACCACTTCAAGGCAGCCAAGTCCATTGTGGATGGGTTAAATGTTGTGAATGACCCTGCGGAGAGAGCAGTAAAGCTCACAACTGATTTTGTCTCAGCTGCAAGAGGAGAAGACCACTTCCAAAATCTTCAAGTGGTTGAATGTGACCGCAAAGCGAGGCCAAATTTGCGGAAACGAGCAAAGTTGGAGTAGTGACATTGGCGTTGTGTTTTATACATTTTCAACTTTCAATCAATGTAAGTATAGTAATACCGAATATTTGTATATTAGTATTATAAGTAATACCGAATATTTGCCGAATATTCGGTGCATCACTACTAAATATATAAAAGTGGCCAGTGGCCACCCAGGACCACCTCCGATTTGATTTATGTTTTGCATACATACTTCTACCAACAAGTGTAACATTTGAGGGAATAGACATTAAAATCCAACAACATTTTGAAAATCATGGGGCGTTTAATGCACCCTAATATATATATATATATATATATATATATATAGTCATGCGGGTTGCTTCTACAGAGCTTCAATTTAATATTTAAGAGAAATCCAATGACAAGGAGAAATGTAAATGCCATGAAAAGTCTTCTTTAATGCGCAACGTTTCGAGCAATACGCTCATCTTCAGGCTGTTTAATAACAATGTGAAATTAAAATCAATATTGAATGAAAAACAAAACAGAAAATTTCTATAACCTATTCGTAAAGACAAATTTTAAAAGACTGAGAAAAGAGGGTTAAATTCTAAGTTATACAGATTTACATATAAAAATTAAGAAGTTATTTTTAAATACATGTAGTAAAAGTGAAATTAATACACTGGAAAAATTACCAATAGTACACTGGAAACACTGGAACTATCTACCTTACACTGCAGTATCCGAGGCCGACTAATTTGAGCAGACAAAGAACAGGAAACACGAGAGAATGGCGAGGGCGATTGGGGACGGAGGGATTATAAGGAATTGGGGAAGGAGGAGGGATCATAGCAAATTGAGAGGGACGGCCGATGAGTCAACATTCAGACTAGGGGACAATGCTTTAATGAACAGCGATTCTAAAATTCTTAGTGAGTTGGGACAAGTATTACAACCAAGAATTTTAAAATTGTCTAAAGTGACATCAACCTTACATTGAATGCTGTGTTCACGAATACTGGAGGATTCTTTAGTTTTTAAAATTTTACCTGTTCGGCCACTTATTCCCATATGCGAATAAAATCTAGCCCTGAGAGAGCGAACAGTGCTGCCGATGTAATTCCCGTTGCGTAGCGGTGTTGTATATTTATTTACCTGCCCTAGGTGTCTCCTTGGGAATTACATCGGCAGCACTGTTCGCTCTCTCAGGGCTAGATTTTATTCGCATATGGGAATAAGTGGCCGAACAGGTAAAATTTTAAAAACTAAAGAATCCTCCAGTATTCGTGAACACAGCATTCAATGTAAGGTTGATGTCACTTTAGACAATTTTAAAATTCTTGGTTGTAATACTTGTCCCAACTCACTAAGAATTTTAGAATCGCTGTTCATTAAAGCATTGTCCCCTAGTCTGAATGTTGACTCATCGGCCGTCCCTCTCAATTTGCTATGATCCCTCCTCCTTCCCCAATTCCTTATAATCCCTCCGTCCCCAATCGCCCTCGCCATTCTCTCGTGTTTCCCGTTCTTTGTCTGCTCAAATTAGTCGGCCTCGGATACTGCAGTGTAAGGTAGATAGTTCCAGTGTTTCCAGTGTACTATTGGTAATTTTTCCAGTGTATTAATTTCACTTTTACTACATGTATTTAAAAATAACTTCTTAATTTTTATATGTAAATCTGTATAACTTAGAATTTAACCCTCTTTTCTCAGTCTTTTAAAATTTGTCTTTACGAATAGGTTATAGAAATTTTCTGTTTTGTTTTTCATTCAATATTGATTTTAATTTCACATTGTTATTAAACAGCCTGAAGATGAGCGTATTGCTCGAAACGTTGCGCATTAAAGAAGACTTTTCATGGCATTTACATTTCTCCTTGTCATTGGATTTCTCTTAAATATATAATATATATATATATATATATATAATATATATATATATACCATATACATAATTCATAAATGCGATATATATATATATATATATATTATATATATATATATTATTGCATATTTTATATATAATTACTGATCTTCAAGTAATAGAACCATTGAGCAATAGCGATCACAATATGGTAGAGTTTGTCCTCTCAGTAAGTCACTCGAAACCAACTAACTCGACTAAAATTCCTAACTTCCAGCACACAGACTTCAGTAAATTTTGAAATAAATTTTCACACATCAATTGGGAAAATGTAATGGGGAACTCCAATGCAAAACTAATGTGGGAATCGTTCGTAACTGTATTTAGGACTATAAATGAGGAATGTATACCGTACAAAATTAAGCGTGCGAAAGTAAACAAGCCCTTGTGGTTTACTTCTAGAGTACGAGACATTATAAAGAGTAGAGATAGGGCTTATAGGCAACATAAGTGCGATAAAGACAATTTGTTGTTACAAAACAACTACATATATCTGAGGCGTGAAGCGAAAAGTGTAATAAAAAAGTCCAAGCGCGAATTTGAAATCTCCATAGCTCGTGATGGTAAAGAAAACCCCAAACGATTCTTTCAATACGTCAATAATAGAAATCCAATAAAAAGTGTCTTAGGTCCATTGAAAAATGTAAATGGAGATCTAGTCTCTGAAAACAAGGAAATGGCTACCTTGCTAAACGAATTTTTTGTCAGTCAGTTTTTACTATAGAATATGTAACGAATATCCCTACGGTCATAGACATAATACCTTTTGATAATGGTAATATTTTGGATAATATTGTCGTTAGTGAAGGGGAAGTAATGCGCTATATTGATAAAATGAAAACGCGTAAATCACCGGGTCCAGATTCCATATATCCCATACAACTAAAAGAATTAAAAGATAGCAGTGTTGTGCCGCTAACAAAGATTTTTAATGCGTCTATTTCTGAGGGGTGCGTACCAGATAATTTCAAGTTAGCAAACGTAACACCTATCTTTAAGAAAGGCGATAAAGGTGCGGCGGGAAATTATAGGCCAATCAGTTTAACGTCTGTTGTAGGTAAGCTACTGGAATCAATAATTAGGGATCGTATAGTCGAACACTTAGAAGTGCATAATCTGGTTAGAAATACGCAACACGGTTTTAGGCGAAACAAATCTTGCTTAACTAATCTTTTAGAATTTTTCCAAAGCGTGGTTGACGTTTACGATAGACATCGGGTGGTTGATGTAGTGTATTTAGATTTTCAAAAAGCGTTTGACACCGTGCAGCACAAAAGACTCATTGAAAAAACTAAGGCTCATGGAATCAGGGGTGTAGTAATAAATTGGCTAGAAGAGTGGTTGCGAGGCAGGAAACAGAGGGTGGTCGTTGATGGAGCGGAGTCGTGTTGGGCTAATGTAGCGAGTGGCACTCCTCAGGGTTCTGTATTGGGCCCCTTGCTTTTTCTTATATATATTAACGATTTAGATGTCGGCCTAGTCATTACAGTTTCAAAGTTTGCGGATGACACGAAGCTGGGTGGTAGGGCGATTAATGACGAAGATAGAGGTAAAATTCAGGAAGATCTGAATAAAATCGTTGATTGGTCAGTCACATGGCAAATGAGATTTAACGTGGATAAGTGCAAAATTTTGCATATAGGTTCGCATAACGGTAATTTTGCGTATAGTATGTCAGGGAAAGATTTAACAAGCGTAGAGCAGGAAAAAGATTTAGGAGTTATAGTCACTGGTGATTTAAAAGTAGCGAAACAAAGTACAGCAGCGGTCAATAAGGCGAACAAAGTGTTAGGGTTTATAGCTTGAAATTTTGAGTACAAATCACGCGATATTATAGTTCCTCTTTATAAATCATTAGTTAGACCCCATTTGGAGTACGCAGTCCAATTTTGGAATCCGCATATGCGCAAAGATATAGACAAAATCGAAAGAGTTCAAAGGCGAGCAACTAAGATGATTCCGTCTCTTAGGTCAAAGTCGTACGAGGATAGGCTTAAGGAGTTAAAATTGACTACTCTCGAGACTAGGAGGTTAAAGGGTGATCTAATCCAGGTTTTCAAAATTATGAATGTGTTTGATAACGTAGATAGAGATAGCTTTTTCGAAATCTCTCAATATAATAGGGCTAGAAATAACGGGTGTAAGTTGACAAGTAGAAGGTTCGAGACAGCAGTTCCGAAAAACTTTTTTACGCATAGAATAGTAAATAGCTAGAATAGTTTGCCAGTAGAAGTAATTAGTAGCACGTCTATAAACATGTTTAAGAATCGATTAGACGCGCATGTTGATAGAAAGGGTATAGTTTAAGGTAGTAAAATTAAGGCTTTGTGGGGATAGATCCCACAGCTCAACACAAGTGTTGTGGGATATAGGGAGGCAGCGTCTTGGGTTAGGGGATACTCTCTGTCCTTACACACCCCATTTAAAGAGATTCCTCTGCCGAGCGGTGCCCCCCATAGTACTGTGAGGTATTGAAAAACTCATGATCTTCACTTGCCCCACAAACACCTTTAAATGGGAGACCCAAAATGGGTGCACACACATTTCTACATTACTTTACAGTCTTTACAGCCACACCTACTCTTTTTCTCGTAAGTGTATATATTGTAATGTATATGGTTGTAATGTATATGACCTTATAATTTCAGAAATGGATTCAGGGCCCACAAACTCCCTATAAACCAAATTTCAGCAAAATCTGAGAGATGAGGGTGTTAGGCACTGGTTGATCTGACAGAGAATGACCCCATGGCTAAGATGAAATGAGGGAAAAAATGTTCAGTTTTGAAACATTGAATTATTAATATCAAGTTGACATTACTCAAATTGAATTTTATCATTTAAAATGGTGCAGACACAAACTTTTCTAAGCTTATAATAATAGAACAATGATGGGGAAACATTTTTTACATTTATAACTTTTTCTGAAATTCAGTACCAAAGAAGTTAAAATATAACCTTTATAACTCATTTCAATGTAATTTTTGTTTTTTCAACCTACATCAAAACAGATGGTATTTTTGGAATCTACAGATCATGCTGATTCCAAATATATATATATATATATATATATACGTATATAGGTCCAGGATCAAAAGAAGGCCAGCTATGGCAATTTGAATATAGCGAGGTCAACGGATGACCTCAAAATGACCTTGGCCCTAACTCATGACCTATTGGTCGGATCGAGCTAATTCTTGTTCTTTACCCAAAACTAACCACTGGACCAAATTACAGCAAAATCAAAGAGGTGATAGTGTTAATTTTTAATTTTTGTTGGTTGATCTGTCATGGAATTCTCCTGGATTAGTTTTAGTGTGCTTAGTTTTTTTTGTGTTTACCCCTCAATTTTCCCTCTTCTTCAAAGCCCTGCCCACTTCCATATGATCCAGATTGTTCGGGTAGAAACAGCCTATATCTTAAAAACTAGCCATTTCCCCAAGAATTGAAGGCAATATCCTATTTTGGCATCCCAAATGTTAATTAGGTTAATTGACTACCCAGTTAGGTCAACTGTATGCCCTTGATGATTGGTTAGGTTATCTTAATATTTTTGTTAGTTTAAATAAAAATATAATGACAACCTAACCAATCTTCAAGAGCATACAGTTCAACTAACTGGTTGGTTGAATAATTTTGGACACCAAATTAAGATATTGGCAAATTGAATATCATCACTGGATTCAGGAGCAAAAGTATCTCAAGAAATGCCACTTTTTATTAAAGAATCATTACCCTGGAGTTCTCTCTATCTTTACCGGTAAATTTGCAGTTTCGTACAAACACAGAATCTTAGGAATTTTGTCTTTACAATAGGTAGTTTTCACAAGTCTAAGAGACTTTTCTTCTATGGCATTTTTGTCATAAATTATGTATAAGCAAAACATTTAACATTTACATTTGACATTTGTTTTTATTTTTTCAACTGAATGCCCAGTTAGGGTCAACTGCTGAATGCCCAGTTAGGGTCAACTGCTGAATGCCCAGTTAGGGTCAACTGCTGAATGCCCAGTTAGGGTCAACTGCTGAATGCCCAGTTAGGGTCAACTGCTGAATGCCCAGTTAGGGTCAACTGCTGAATGCCCAGTTAGGGTCAACTGCTGAATGCCCAGTTAGGGTCAACTGCTGAATGCCCAGTTAGGGTCAACTGCTGAATGCCCAGTTAGGGTCAACTGCTGAATGCCCAGTTAGGGTCAACTGCTGAATGCCCAGTTAGGGTCAACTGCTGAATGCCCAGTTAGGGTCAACTGCTGAATGCCCAGTTAGGGTCAACTGCTGAATGCCCAGTTAGGGTCAACTGCTGAATGCCCAGTTAGGGTCAACTGCTGAATGCCCAGTTAGGGTCAACTGCTGAATGCCCAGTTAGGGTCAACTGCTGAATGCCCAGTTAGGGTCAACTGCTGAATGCCCAGTTAGGGTCAACTGCTGAATGCCCAGTTAGGGTCAACTGCTGAATGCCCAGTTAGGGTCAACTGCTGAATGCCCAGTTAGGGTCAACTGCTGAATGCCCAGTTAGGGTCAACTGCTGAATGCCCAGTTAGGGTCAACTGCTGAATGCCCAGTTAGGGTCAACTGCTGAATGCCCAGTTAGGGTCAACTGCTGAATGCCCAGTTAGGGTCAACTGCTGAATGCCCAGTTAGGGTCAACTGCTGAATGCCCAGTTAGGGTCAACTGCTGAATGCCCAGTTAGGGTCAACTGCTGAATGCCCAGTTAGGGTCAACTGCTGAATGCCCAGTTAGGGTCAACTGCTGAATGCCCAGTTAGGGTCAACTGCTGAATGCCCAGTTAGGGTCAACTGCTGAATGCCCAGTTAGGGTCAACTGCTGAATGCCCAGTTAGGGTCAACTGCTGAATGCCCAGTTAGGGTCAACTGCTGAATGCCCAGTTAGGGTCAACTGCTGAATGCCCAGTTAGGGTCAACTGCTGAATGCCCAGTTAGGGTCAACTGCTGAATGCCCAGTTAGGGTCAACTGCTGAATGCCCAGTTAGGGTCAACTGCTGAATGCCCAGTTAGGGTCAACTGCTGAATGCCCAGTTAGGGTCAACTGCTGAATGCCCTTGACAATTGGTTTGGTTGAGTCATGATATTTTCATTAAAGCTAACAAAAATATCAACTTGACAACCAATCATCAAAGCTGTACAATTGACCTAACCTGGCATTCAATTAACCTAACCAGGTATTCAACACCCAGGTGCACAACCTTGGGACCTAATCATTATTTAATTATCTAAATTTTTATTATTTTAATTAACATTTGTTTTTGTTTGAACCAATCACAGGTAGGCCTATTGTGAGAGTGGCAGTTGTGGATGATTTTGAATTAGTTTCAACATGGAGCCAGGCAATTGACCTCCACTAGCCACAGCACCACACATGCTTATCTTTCCTGAAGCTGCACAGTAACTTACACTGCGGGCACTCCACTGACTTCAGTAAGACACCATGGTTTCTCAGGAAATCTAGAAAATAAGTCATTATTGTTGTGGTATTTCATGATGAAGGACCAGTAATCACTACGGTAGTACATCCAGCACACACTTGCTCCATGTTGGAACTAATTCAAAATCAGCCGCAACTACCACTCACACAATAGGCCTTGCTGTGATTGGTTCAAACAAAAACAAATGTTAATTAAAATAATAAAAATTAAGATAATTAAATAATGATTATATCCCAAAGTTGTGCACCTGGGTGTTGAATGCCAGGTTAGGTCAACTGTACACCCTTGATGATTGGTTAGGTCAAGTTGTGATATTTTTGTTAGCTTTAATGAAAATATCAACTCGACCTAACTGGGCATTCAGTCGACCTAACCGGGCATTAATTAAAAAAAATGTCAAACAAAGTCAAATGTAAAATGGGTTAAGTATTACTTTCATGGCTCCATGAAAATAACCTTTTGTTATAAAAGTCGTGTATTTATATAGATACTGTACTATAGAATAGTAAAAACGCTGCTATCTCTAATTTTTTTTTTTACATTTCTCAAAGAAATTTTAATTAATATTTTTAATAAGAACTACTTTGTGCCATTCCCCCGCATAATTGCCTATAAAATGTGGCAATGAGGTGGAAATGCCTCAGTTTGGAGTGTAACATTATTGTTGTTGTTGTTGTTGTTTAGCCAATCAGCCCACCCTGATCGAGCAAGCCAGCAGCACACAGGTAACCAATCGCCCTCTCTGGAGTGGACCAGAGCTTCAGCGCACTAGTGATGTTGTGTTCATTGTTGTGCTAGAGCGGTACAGTCTGTCATAATGTGTTCAATTGTTTTTTTTTTTTCTTTTTTAAGTTCAGGAAGAACCGATTCGCCTCTATTTAAAAGGGCATATCTCGGCGGAAAAACAAAGAAAAAGAGAGGAAAGACAGAGGAAAAAGAAAAGGTGGAGGGGACAGTCGAAGTGGAAAAAGACCAAGGATGACAAGGACTGCAGGGTCGAGGCCCATCATCCTTGGGTGCTAGGGCCGGGAGGGCGCACATGAAACCTCCAGGAACAAGCATGTACAAATGAACACAAAGAGCACTCAAGAGCACAAGCTTAGAACCCCCTTGCGGGGATGTTCAATTGTTTGTGGTGTGTCCTGGCACAGGTGGCAGGTGTTGTCTATGAAGTTGTCTAGTCTGTGTTTATATGTCCGTAAATTGGGGCAATGTCCACATCGGAATCATGCTAAGTTAACTCGATCCGATCTGCTCAGGCTGATCTCTGACCTGTTAATGGGTGGCAGCTTCGCACCTAGGACCGCATTCGGACCGAGCCATGTCAGTGCTTTGTAGGTTAGGTGTGTGTGTGTTTTCTGTACTGTGATGTCTGTGGGGCGTGGTATGGAATGGAGTATTTGGTTATAATGTCTCTCTGGTGTTACCTTAATGGTGCAAGGTGTCAGTGCATGATTGTACATTTTTTTTTTTTTTTTTAAGTTCAGGAAGAACCGATTCACCTCTATTTAAAAGGGCATATCTCAGCGGAAAAACAAAGAAAAAGTGAGAGGAAAGACAGAGGAAAAAGAAAGGGTGGAGGGGACAGTAGGGTGACAATAAAAATCGAAAGTTGGAGTTTTTTATTGGCCATTTGTTCAATGCTGCTACTACATGAGAAAACAATGTACTGTAAATATTAGGTCATTCAGATAATATTTAAGGGTGTCTCAAGTGAGGTAAATAATTCTCCTTATTCATTAATATTTTTTTTAATTACTTATTACGATTGGAGTACGCCTGCACTTAAACTTTATGAACTAAAACTAACGTTTATTTACATTAATTAAAAAAATATTAATTTATTTTTACTAGGTAATGAACAATTAATTTGTGTTATAAGGAGAATTATTTACCTCACTTGAGACACCCTTAAATATTATCTGAATGACCTAATATTTACAGTACATTGTTTTCTCATTTAGTAGCAGCATTGAACAAATGGCCAATAAAAAACTCCAACTTTCGATTTTTATTGTCACCCTAGGGGACAGTCAAAGTGGAAAAAGACCAAGGATGACAAGGACTGCAGGGTCGAGCCCCATCATCCTTGGGTGCTAGGGCCAGGAGGGCACACGTGAAACCTCCAGGAACAAGCACCTACAAACGAGCACAAAGAACACTCAAGAGCACGAGCTTAGAACCCCCTTGCGGGGCATGATTGTACATGTAGTGGCAAGGGTGTTGTGGGTTAGTTGTCGCTGCTGCCATGAATTGTGTTCCTCTCATGTCTAAATGTTCCCTAACTTTCAGTATTTTTGTTTGTGTGTGCAGGTGTTCTATTGGTGTTGTTTGAGTGCATCCTGTAATGATACGAAGTGCGTTGTTTTGTATTGTCTGTAAGGTGTTTGTGTGTGTTTGAGATAATGGGTGCCCAGCATGGGTTAGCATAGTCCATAACTGAGCAAATATATTGTTTGTATATGAGTGTTGTTGTTTCCTGCTGGTGTCCAAAGTTTGTGCCTGTTAGTACCCTAAGCGTGTTAAGTCTTGACGTACATTTGTTTCTAATGCCCTGAATGTGGTTTGCAAAAGATAATGATGTGTTGTATGTGACCCCAAGTATTTTGGTCCTGTGTGTGTGTGTGTGGAATGTTGATGTTGTTTAGTGTAAGCTGTGGAATTACCTGGTGTTCTTTTGTGTTGATTGTAAGCAAGGTGATGGTTGATTTTGTGGGCACTACTTTGAGTCTATTGTGTGTAAGCCAGTCTTGTATACTGTTTATGTATGTTTGTAGGTTATTTGTAGCGGTGTCAATGTTGTTGTGGGTGGATGTTAGAGTGATGTCATCTGCATATGATGATAAGGTAAGCTTGTTATCTATGGGTGTTGGAATGTCATGCATGTATAAGTTGAAGAGTGTTGGTGAGAGAACAGAGCCTTGAGGGACCCCGTTCGGAAAAAGCTTGTTTTTGGATGACTTGCCATTAAATGTGACATGTGAGTATCTTCCTGAAAGATAGTTGCTCAGCCACCTTTTGGTGTTATTGTGCATGTTTGTGTTGAGTACTTTGTTTATGAGAGGGAAGCGTTGGATAGCATCAAATGCTTTACTAATGTCTATTGTTGCTAACAGTGTACATTGACTGGTCGTCTGGAGTTGATGCCATCCATGATGTGCTGTGTGAGGTTAGTGAGTAATGTCATGGTTGAGTGGTGAGGTCTGAATCCATGTTGAGTAGGCGATAGTGGAATGTGTGGGTTGGTATAACATTGTTGAGGATGGATGTGTGCACTGGATGTTCCATCAGTGAGCTTAAACTAGTTACAGAGGATTGTGTTAAATTTTGCCAGTCACAAATTTTTATAATTATTCGTGTGAAAATGTAATAATGCAGTGCTGTGATCTATCTACTTGTCAGTTGCCCCTGGTCAATTGACTACCCAGTTAGGTCAACTGTATGCCCTTGATGAATGGTTAGGTTAAGTTGTGATATTTTAGTTAGTTAACAAAAATATCATGACTTAATCTAACCAATCATCAAGAACGTACAGTTGACCTAACCAGCCATTCAATTAACCTTACTTATTTAATTGGTGATAATTGTTTTTTTCTACATTTGGTGATAATTCTCAATTTTTTTTTCTGCTACTGTACTTTTACAGATGGAGCTGTGAATGTAATACTTTACTGTAAAATATCTCGCTTATCCGTAATTTCCAAAAAAAATGCCAAAGAAGAAAAGTGTCTTAGAATCGTCAAAACTACCTATTGTAAAAACAAAATTCCTAAGATTCCATGGTTGTACGAAACTGCAAATTTACCCATTTACCACCTAACCTTTCATTAGTTATGAATTTTTGTCAGTAATATTCACACAAAAGTAACCTAACTTAAGCCGAGTTAGAAATATTCAGGGTTGTGGAGTCAGGGTCAGAATCAGTTATTTTTGGGTGGAGTTGGAGTCAGAGTTGGTACAAATCCCCCAACTCTGACTCCAAATCTTAAAACTACACAGGTTTCCTTGAAATTTTCAATTGCATGTGGTTTCTCAGAATTTTCTAGGTGTGAAACTGCGCACATTTTCTCAGAACATCTGCCTAATTAGAATGTCATTTTATCCCTTTGTCATATTTTCAGACCAATTGGACACATTAACTTAAATTATTTTTTTTACCTACCTAAATCCTAATACTACTTCAGTGAGAAAAATGCCTCTCTTTTATAACTTTGTATCCAGATATACACATTAGGCCCAGTTTTTATTTTACTCAATAGATGGTGCATGATTGATGACATCACTAGCAATTTGAAGCATGGCATGTGCAGAAGCCATTTTTTTTTCGGTAAATGTTTACCTTATTTTCTAAGTTTCTTTTTAACAATATAATGTCTGTTTAGGTTTTGTTTTCTTCTGCCGATTACAAAGAAGCATTTTACCAAGTTATTTTTTATCCAAGACTGCTTATATAATTTGTATAGGAGTTTATGCATAGTTCATATCCATTTGGACACAAAGTTATTAGAAGGTAAAAGTTTGTCAGGGGAAATTTCTGTATACATTTAGCATAATTTCACATCTACAGAGCTCTTAAAAGTATATTTATAATATATACAGTAATATTATTGATGTGTGTGTAATTTATTTAGTAAACTATTAAATATATGCAGTTCGGCGTTAGCAGCTGTATTCACTAGACATAGCAGCTAAGATGAATTTCTTCATCATTTGTACTTTGTATTAAAGCTCTCAGCATAAATTTACTTTCCCTCATTTTATATTTTTCTTTTTCAGAAACACATCAGTATAAATAATCTTTGTGAGGGTGCAGTGATCGAAGCCAAAATCTGCAGTTTTTTTTTAATATTTCTCAATCACTGATGATGGAAAGTTTTCATATGCCAAGTGACAAAAGGTGATGAGGAGAAAACCTGTGGTGCCAAAATTAGCACTTACTCATGCGAAGGAACCAGCACCCTGAGCAGAGCATCGAATCTAAAGCATCATCTACAGTGTCATCATCCCAAGGTGTTGAAGATTGTTACTGAAAAGGATGCCAAAAGTAAGAAGGATAATGGCAGATAAATTCAAGGGCTGCATCATTAAAATGGTTAAGAATGCTATCCCTCTGAGCTTGTTCTCTACCCCAGCTTTTGTTGGTTTGAACAGGGAAATGGCCTGTAAACTTGGTGTTTCATTAGAAAGGAACAGTATTCAAAGTCTGGTACTGGAGGAGGCAAAAAAGCTGAAGCATGCACTCAAGGAATTTCTTCATGGATGGTTCATTTTTCCAAAGATGGATGCCTGTACATGCCAGAGTATTAATTACTTTGTGATCAATGTTCAATTTGTGGATGATCGAAAAGAAGTGGTCACACACACACATTGGCAGTAAGGGACACTGAAGCCCAACACACAAGTGACTATCTCCAACAACTAGTGATGGACATTCTGGAAAAGTTCAACATTGGTAAAGAACAAGTCTTATCAATCATGACCAACAATGCCACCAACATGATGAGCACCATCGAGAAGCTGAACAAAGATGAAGTGGTAGATGTTTTGATGATGAAGTTTCAGACAATGGCAGTGATACTTTAGATGAATTTGTGGATGCTGCTGCAAGGCTCTCCAAGATCCATCACATGCACTGTGGTGTCCATACACTACAACTGGCAATTCGTGATGGCTTGAGGGAAAAACCATGCAGCCAGTCTTATTGGCAAGTTGCAAAATGTTGTGGTGGCTGCTACACCACCAAAACTAAATGCTATACTGAAGCAACATGCTGGAAAAGGGGTGATTTTGGATCAAGCAACTCAGTGGGGGAGTACATACATGATGATTCAGCATGTTCTTGAACTAAAACCTTTCCTTAGTGACATGGCCAACCCAGATGTCACGATGACAAGTTCAATGGGAGCAAGTGAAGGAACTTGAAAGCTTGCTTCACCATCCATATACCATTACAAAAAACTTTCAAGCAGCTGACTTGACTCCTGGTTTGTTTTATAAGGAGTGGAAGACCCTCATTTTCCACCTCTCTCAAATTGGTAACATGATAGCCAATGGCATTATGAACTCAATGCTGCGCAGAGAAAGTCATCTGCTGGACAATGACATCCTATTGGCTGCTATCTACATTGATGCCATGTACCAAGTCACACTGACAGAAGAACAGCAAATTAGAGCTAAAGCTGCTTTATGTGAAGTTGCCATTCGTATGAAAGGTCTACGAATGGAAGACAAGGCCGTAGCTGGGCCGCAACACAGCAACCTTCCATCATTCTCATCCAACTCAAATTCTGAAGATGAAGCATTCAATTTTGAAAAATATCTAGATGACCAGGAGTGGTCAAAGCATCTTCAATTAGATTTGGAAAAAAGTGGAGAAAGGAGCCCAACTGTGCTAGCTAAATTCAAATTGGATTTTTCTCATACACTGAGAGAGATAGAAAAAATTGACCATACTGCAAAGTTGAAAGTGAAAGATGCAATACCCTGATATTGTTCAAGATGCCATTCTGTCACAGCATTGCCACCAACTCAAGTCAGTGTGGAGTGTTTTTGTTTTCTGCCCTCCAAATCATCAGATCCAACTTGAGAGCAGCAATGAAGGAGGACCTAACTGAAGCGATCCTGTTTCTGAGAACAAATGCAGTTTAGGTATAAGAGTACAGTATAAATATGTGGTTGTAAAGTATTCATGTACTGTCCCATTTATTGCAATTGCTTTTTTTATATGCTGAACCATTTTGAAAGTTTCAACTTTCATGTCTTATATTTTTATAATTTTATTATTTTATAACTATTAAATAACTTCTTAGTTCCAGTTTTTATTATTGTATGAGGAAAAAATAATTAAAATCAAGATTTAAAAATTAAAACTATCGAAATTCACGGAGACTATTAATTTACCTACACCATACCTATACTATATAAGTATGGTATATAAGTGATAGAGAAGAAAATCACCAAGACAGACCATTATTGGAAGATATACAAATAACCACTAGAGATATACAACAGGCAATAACAGAGCTACTGCGGAGTTCAGCCCTTGGTCCAGATGGAATTGGAGCCAAGATTCTTAACCCTTTCAGTGCGTGTGGTAAACTATGTTTACCATAAAAAAGCCCAACTCAGGATGCATGGTAAACTATGTTTACCATTAAAAATCTTCTCTCAGGACGCATGGTAAACATTGTTTTCCACGTTTACTAACAGTCTATGAACCCCCTCGTTCCTATTAGAACAACGTAGTTAGTTCCCTGACTAATATTAGACATCAATATGGTCATATTTAGCATCTTTTTTTATTTTCTGACTCTCAGCTCACCAGAGGGGGGAGTGAAATAGACTCCCCCAATCAGTTCAGCATGGCATCCACAAGCAGTAATAAGCGTAAAAAATCCTCTCTAGATGAGAATGATATAAACGTATATCTCTCAATGTATTCTGAAAGTGAGGATGACTAGCGCAAGATAATGTACGGAATATTTTACAAAACACATCAAGTAGTGACGATGATGAAGAAAATGTGGTACTTTTGGAGAGAGATCTGCCTAAAGCAACAAAATCTAGCGAGAATTTTGAATGGCAGGAAATTGGTGAAAATATAGGCTGTACCAGAGGTGGGTGGCAGTTTACTGGTGAAAATAAAGTGCTCTTCAATGGTCAAACTCATACGATGTATGATGTTTTTTGTGAAGTTTTCCCAAAGAAGTAATTGAGCTAATGGTTACAGAAACAAACAAATATGCAACTCAATTTCTGGCTGCTACACCTAATCTGAAATCAACATCTCGGTATAGTGCATGGGTCCCAACTACGTTTACAGAAATGAAGCAATTTATAGGGCTGTTACTTCTCATGGGTATTATACAAAAACCCAAGATAGGTATGTATTGGTCAACCGACAGTTTTTATGCTACTCCAGTATTTACAACAAACATGGAGAGAGACAGATTTACCAACATTCTTTCTTTTTTGCATTTTGCTGATAATGCAGATGAGACGTTGAAGGAAAGAGGGGGGAAGATGGTGAAATTGCATGACTTTATTGAGTTGATGACATCTGCTCTTGAAGGTAATTATTCGTTTTTTGACCCACTCTTTTTATAATGAGAGCAAATTTTTCTGATCAATTTTGAGGTGTTCTGCACGAATCTGCCATCCGTTTCCTGTGTAAATGCGTAGTTTTCGAGATATCATCATCTTGAAAACTACACATTTGCACAGGAAACGGATGGCAGTTTCGTACAAAACACCTCAAAATTAACCAGAAAAGTTTGCACTCGTCATTTTCATTTAAACTAATGAATTTAAAGGAAAATATCTTGACTTAACCTAACCAATCATCAAGGGCGTACAGTTGACCTAACCGGTGTCACGTACTGAACTGTCCGCAAAACATTAGGACCAATCAATTTGTGATGCGTGATCTTTACGGGGGCTCCACCCCCATACCCCCCCCGAGACCTAAATTATATAAATGATAATGTAATAACATGTGCCAACCTTGCATGGGTTGTCCACTAAATTTCGCCTGCCCTTAAACTGAAACGACACGTTATTTTTAGAATTTTTTTTACGGCACCTAAAGACCTTCTGGTCTTTTCTTAAAATACAAGCACTATTGCATTTAGGGCAGGTCACGGATGTCTTAATTATTCCATGATTGAAAAAAAGGTCTAAACTCTTGTCTTCATCGAGGGCAATATGGAGGATCACGTCTTCAAAATCAAATATGCATAACTGAGACGTCATACTTCGTCACAAAAAAAACAAACTAAACAGAGTTCAACAGACGAACAATTGCTAAAAATGATTTATTTGTAAAACAGGACAAATTGAATTACGCAGAAGTAGCCAGAATCACCAAAAATAAGAAATATTCACCAAATAGTTGATATATAGCCTATATATATTGAAAAAACACCAAAAATAGGAAATATATTTTAATAAAAAAAACACATTTTATACAAATTTGCACAAGATAATATATATATATTTTCTTATTCAGTTTTGATTGGTTATTCAATATATATTGCTGTTATAGCTGGGTGTGACTGGGTCAAAAAATGAATAATAACCGAAAAAAGTTTCTGACTCTGCCTCCAGAAATTTTACAAGTCTGACTCTAACTTTGACTCCGACTGTAGTATATACTAACCATATGGCATATTTACCTTGAAGTGTTTCTGCCTCAAGGGTGTGCTGTTCCCACGAAGTCCACTCAGTGTCTCCTGAGGTGGGGTTGCCACCCTTTTTTTCTCTTGCTCCTGCCATACAATTTGGTCCCCTATTGAATTTGTGGGAGCTGGTCTGGTAGAGGAATACCCTGGCACTGTGGGTTGGTCGGGTATGTTGGCTAAAAACATGTCCAAGTGTTTTTTAAAAGTATCTATTGGGACTGCACTTATATCTCTAAGGTACTGAGGCAAGGAGTTAAACAGTTAGAACCCTGCCCAGAGATACTATTATATTGAAGGGTTTGAATCCTTCTCAGACTGTTTGGTGGGTGGTGATATTTTTGACACATTCATTCTGCCAGTTCTTGTTAAGGTGGGCACAATTGGTTCAGTATTGGGGGCAACTAAAAGCCCTTCTAGAATTTTCTAGGTGTAGATTAGGATCTCTCTCTCAAACCTTCTCTCTATGGAATAAAGGTCAAGGTCTCTGAGCCTATCCTAGTAGTTTAATTTGTTTTTACTTATCTGTTGCCCATCAGGTTGTTTAATATATGAGGTAAAGGTTATTTGTAGGCCCTCAATTTTTTGCAATTCATTCTGTTTGTGGGGAAACCATAATTGAGAGCAATAGTCAATGCGTGGAAGAACAAGTGATTTCCACAGGATAAGCATGGTCATACTGTCCCTAGTTCTGAATGTCCTCAGTATATATCCTATTAGTTGTTTGCATGATGAGGTTACTTTATCAATATGCCTATTGAATGTTGCATCTTCAGATAATATAATCCCTAGATCCCTTACATGATCAGTTTGTACAATATCTTTTCCTATGGGTCCAGTGTAGTTGAATTATTCTTTCAGGTATTTATTTGGCCCATACTTAATTAGTTCAAATTTGTCTTCATTGAAGGCCATATTGTTTGCATCTGCCCATGCATATATAGTTTGTAGATCTTTTTGTAGCTCCACACAGTCTTCTTTTCTGTAATTGGTCTTAGTATTCTGGTATCATCTGCGAATGATATTGTTTAGCATTATAATGAATAGAATTGGTCCCAGTACTGTACCTTGCTGCACTCTACTAATCACTTCTTTTTCTATAGATCTTGCTCCATTTACAATTATTTGTTTTTTGTCAGACTATACAATGGCATCCCACAGGGCTCCATACTCTCTCCAATCCTCTTCAACCTTTTCATGCACGACCTCCCACAACCTCTCTCCCCCCATGTCCATGTCTCCTCCTATGCAGATGACCTGACCATAACAGCACAACACCATAACCGTAACACGCCTGATCCAGCAGTACATTACCAATCTGGAACTCTGGCTGACTAACAATAGGATGTCAGCATCCCCTCAAAAATCCTCCATCACCCTCCTAGCCTCAGACCACCACGAATCCCAAGCACACCCAAGAGTCACCCTCATGGGACATCCCCTACCTCTAAACAAAACCCCAACAATCCTTGGCCTCACCCTAGACACACACATGTCCTTTTCCCCTCACATATCAAACATTTGCTCCAAAGCAACAAAAAAACTTAATGCTCTCAGAACACTCGCCTCCACAACATTCAGTCAGCAGAAGGAATCCCTTAGTATCCTATACAAACAGTTTGTACGCACTACCCTAACTTACGCTGCCCCCGCCTGGTCCCCGTCCATCTCCCACACAAACCAGAAAAAGATATAAACCACACAAAACAGAGGTCTCAGAAGCATTACTGGCTGCCTCCAAACCACACCCATCCCACATCTACATGCAGATACGAAAATATTCCCCATCGAACACCACATGAACATGACAGGGACTCAATTCTTCTCCAGAGCACTGGCCCCAGACCACCCCTGTCACCATCTCACATTACACAACCCCCAACCCCGCAACAAAAAACGTACTCCTGCTGCTCACTATTCGCAGCTACTGAACAATATCCCCCCTCCTCCCCTAAACATCAACCCCATTAAACATCTCCACACAGAATTTACCCGGAAATACCTACTCGACCAACCACACAACACCATCCTTCACGATACTCCCCCTGTAGTCCATCAGAGCGAACAAACCCTCCCAAGGAAAACAAGAGTTACTCTGGCCAGGCTCCGTTCAGGCCACCACCCCTCCCTCCAACAATACAGACACAGACTCCACCTAGCTGACACCTCCACCTGCCAAAAATGCTACCTCCACCCTGAGGACACAGAACACCTACTCTTACACTGCCACACTCTCTCTCAACAAAGACACAACTCCAACATTACCTCTCTACAAGACCTATGGACCCATCCCACGGTGGTCGCGGGATACCCGAGTACCACCAGGTTCGCATAAGGGAACCCGGGGGCTACGAAGTAAGTAAGTTGTCAGAGAGAAAGGCATGGATCCATTTTCCTATTTTTCCACAAATATCAAGTTCTTTTAGTTTATGGAATAATATACCATGGTCAACCTTGTCAAAAGCTTTTGCAAAGTCTAGATAGATTGTGGTTTTCTCCCAAATATTGTAGGATTGTATTGCAATGGTCTATAGTTCAATAAGGCAGGATCTCTCTTATCTGAAGCCATGTTGAAAGTCTTCTGAAAGATGTTCATTTTCTATAGAACTGACAATGTGCCTTTTCAGGACTTTCTCAAATATTTTGATAATATAAGAAGTCAAGGATATGGGTCTATAGTTCTTGGCTTCCTTTCTTTTGCCTCCTTTGTAGATTGGGGTAATATTTGCTCATTTCATGATTGGTGTATTCTACTGGTGTCTAGTGAGGATCTCCACAAGATTTTCAAAGGCAGAGATAAAGTATGTTTGCATTCCTTAACCCTTTCGCTGCATCCCATTCTGATACGCCCTGTGCATGCCACGCTAACACCTCAGAAAGAAAGCTATGCGTATAAATGCACCAGAAAATAAACTTGAATTATTTTTTGCCTAGTCTTTTGTTTGCCTTTAAAATAGGTTTACTATCAATAATAATTTCAGTTTTTCATGGGTAACAAAAAAAATAAAGGTTAAAATGAAATAAAAAGATATATTATCTTTATTTAGTTAACTAAAAGTTAAATGCCGAGTGATAAACTTTGAAACATGATTTGGCGCATAACCCTGGGGTATTGGGGCATGTCTCGCATTGAAAATGTACTCTTTTTTTCTATCCTATGGGCATAACATACCCTGCATCTCTTTGTTGGTCTTGGGGTATATTCAGAATTTGATGTAATTTTCTTGGTAAAATGTTTTCCAGCTAGCCTTGGAACTACTGATTTCTTCAAGTTAGGTTCATCTACAGATGTCAGTCCTTTTATAATCTCTCAGCAAAAGTCTAGAAAAGGAACTTTTCCCTTTTTTGAGATTATAAATTCCACAAGCATCTAGTACTCAGACTTGAATCAAATGTATTGCCAGCTTCTTATACCATTTTAGAGACTTTCTTGGGACAGAGTAATAATGCAGTATTTGGTCTGTTCGGTCTACATATCCCATATGTTTGTTGTATTCATGTACGCAAGCTGGAATGATTTTTTCGACTCGACTTTCCTTTGACCTACGTGTTACTGTCACATCACTGTTCGAATGGTAATTGGAGAGCATGCAAAGTCTTCTCTTGTCATGAAACATAAGGGAAAGCAGGTCAGGAGTCTCAAAGGCAAGTTTTTTCCTTTTGCCATATTCATAGTTCTCATAGCATGGCATAAGCCCTTACAATTAATTCTAACAGTCCCTGCAGCACCAGTTTTATTATCACTAAGGTATTTGTATAGTTTTGGTGATGTATAGAAGTTATCAGTAAAGACGACGTGACCTTTTCCTAAATATTTTTCCATCATACTACAATACTTTCAGTCTTAGAAAAATCAGCAACAGTTTCTATGGTCCTGGTATATATTTTATATTTCAAAGTAACACAATTTTCATCCACAAGTTTGAAATTTTTTTATCCAAAAACGTGATCTTTTTGTTTTTATGTATTGCCAGAAACTGAGTCTGCCCTTCCACAGCAACAAAGATTCATCCAAACTTAGATTCTGAGAAGTTGAATATTTTGATTCAAGAGGGTTATTATTCATTTTTTGACCCAGTCACACCCAGCTATAACAGCAATATATATTGAATAACCAATCAAAACTGAATAAGAAAATATATATATTATCTTATGCAAATTTGTATAAAATATATTTTTTTATTAAAATATATTTCCTATTTTTGGTATTTTTTCAAAATATATATATCAAATATTTGGTGAATATTTCTTATATTTGGTGATTCTGGCTACTTCGTAATTCAATTTATCCTGTTTTACAAGTAAATCATTTTTAGCAATTTTTCATCTGTTCAGTTTTTTTTTTTATGACGAAGTATGACGTGTCAATTATACATATTTGATTTTTAAGATGTGATCCGCCATATTGCCCTCGATAAAGACAAGAGTTTAGACCTTTTATTCAATCACAGAATAATTAAGACATCCATGACCTACCCTAAATGCAATAGTACTTGTATTTTAACAAAAGACCAGAAGGTCTTTAAGTGCCGTAAAAAAATCTTAAAAATAACCGTGTCATTTCAATTTAAGGGCACGCAAAATTTAGTGGACTACCCATGCAAGGTTGGCACACGTTATTACATTATCATTTGTATAATTTAGGTCTCGGGGGTACAGGAGCAGAGCCCCTGTAAATATCACGCATCACAAATTGATCAGTCCTAATGTTTTGCGGACAGTTCAGTACGTTACACCAGTTAGGTCAACTGTACACCCTTGATGATTGGTTAGGTTGTCATGATATTTTCATTTAAATTCATTAGTTTAAACGAAAATGACGAGTGCAAACTTTTCTGGTTAATTTTGAGGTGTTTTGTACGAAACTGCCATCCATTTCCTGTGCAAATGAGTAGTTTTCAAGATGATATCTCGAAAACTACGCATTTGCACAGGAAACGGATGGCAGATTCTTGCAGAACACCTCAAAATTGACCAGAAACGTTTGCTCTCATTATAAAAAGAGAATGGGTCAAAAAACGAATAATTACCCATAATAGACTTCTAAGCCGTTTAACCAAAATGTACGACATACTTAAGCCTAGCCAAAAGCTGATTTTATCCCTTTCATTATACCTCGACTCTACCAATGGCTTAAAAAGTTAAGCCTGATGTAATGCTAACCTTTGCCCATCGGCATATAGGGCCTACTGAGTTTTAATTTACTTACAATTCTTTCACAAGCATATTGATATACTTGATTATAAGTACAGATAAATTACTTTAAATAATACTATCCTTTCTAACCTAATAATTCTACTATTACAGTGGTTCAATTAACTTGTGGGCTAACAAATGCCTCAGATGTTCTTGCAGACCTAACTAGTGTCAAGAAAGAGAATTTGGGAAACTACTTCTTGTTTACAAACAGAACGTCATCAACATTCGTGACGTCATCGATCTGTATTAATGAAAGTATTAACAAAGCCATACCAAGTAGGCTTTGGTATTTGTTACAATTGCACTCAAAATGTAAGTGGCAAGTGAGTTCAAAGTTATGCTTTCACTGGCTTAAAAATTTCTACTCAAAGTTGTTTGTATGAAGTTATTTCCACGTTATAATGCAAGCGTGGACTGACTAGATACTGATAGGTTTTCATATCAATTTCAAGTAAGCTAATTTATGAAGTGACTGGCTTCTCTTCGATATGACAAGAGTATGAAATTTTGTACAAATGTGTGCAAAAAACTTCACTTTTTTCTACGTGAAGGTCAAAATATGATAATAAAAACCCACTCTAAAAGACAGAGTTTATTTCCACAATAGTTTCGATGCCCACTGGCATCCTCTTCGGGTGGATACAGAAAAACGTTTTTCTGTATCCACCTGAAGAGGATGCCAGTGGGCATCGAAACTGTTGTAGAAATAAACTCTCTCTATTGGAGTGGGTTTTTATTATGTACAAATGTGGTTTGACCATAAAATATAGATTCAGACCATTTATTTGGCTTGGATAACCTCAATAGGTCTGAATGACTTTAATTTGGGTATTTCTTTACTATTACACCGGTCTCCGGTAGAAAGTTTTAAAAGCTGGTTTTCAATGTTTTTCAATGTGCTGAATTAAAAAATGATACTCATTTCCGTCGCAAATGATTTGTTGGCAATTCACGTGATTAAGGTTTTTTTTTTTTTCTTATAATTTTGGATAACGTTAGGGGTTAGGTTAGGTTGTTTTAGGTTAGGTTAGGTTGTTTTAGGTTAGGTTAGGTTAGGTTCGCTTAGGTTGTTTTAGGTTCGGCCAATTTTGAAGGTGAAATTTATGTTTTTCCTATGGTTTTTGATGTGTTTTGTATTAATCTGACTTTCAAAATCTTCGAAACCACTCGTTTTTGTGATTCTCCCCACCCAAAAACTCTCGGTTCCCACTGGGGACCCCCCAGGTAAAAAGGGTAAAAAAGGGTAGAAAGTTTTAAAAGCTTTAAGCTTCAATAACTCTTTAACAAATCATTTGCGACGGAAATGAGTATCATTTTTTTTAATTCAGCACATTGAAAAACATTGAAAACCAGCTTTTAAAACTTTCTACCTGAGACCGGTGTAATAGTTAATATTTACCTTAATTTGTCCAAATGATGAAATGTTATGTAACTTCACAAATTTTGTCTCACTGGCTTGGATGTGAACATAATCAGATATAATTACAAAATTTAACTAGCAGTGCCCTCCAATACAAACAGTACTTTACAATTTAAGGCAGACAAAAGAAGATGGGGGAAACAAAGAAAACTGGTTTATATACCTATTTCAGTACAAACTGCTCAGTAAGGGGTTCCGAAAAACCTTAGCCCCCCATTTGCAGCTTACATGTTTATTTATATCGAAATAGTTTTTAGTAATTATAAAAATATATAAAATTCTTTATTTATTGCAGGTATTAAAATTACTATAGCTGATAAAGTGATAATATAATGGCTTCTCAATTAATTGGTGATTCGGAGAGGCAACGTGTGATAGATCGCTTACGAGCAATAACATTTCGGGAAGCTCGTGATGCTGGAGCCACGTTTATAACACGTTCATGGGTTGCCAAAAAGTTGCGAAGAAGTGAGGACTTCGTCAAAAGAAATTAGAATAAAACTTTGGATGAATGTGAAATGGATACAACCAAATCTGGGCGCCCAAATTTGACACTCTCTCAGGAAACAAAAGACATCATTGAAAGCGGTACGCGTAAGCGGAAAAACAGCTGTGCTAAACTTTCTAGAGAGATCGAAGTGTTGAGAGGAAAGATCGTTAGTAGTGAGATCATTCGACTGTACCATCATAGGCAAGGTTTAAAGCCTTGGCATGAACTTCCAAAGCCAAGAAAAACTCAACTTAAAATCGATGACAGAATGTGGTTTGCCCATTATCTTGAAGATTGGGATGTGGATGATTTCATGCATTTAGCTGTCTCCGATGAATTTTTTGTTTACGTAACACGTCGGCCTAACTACCAAAATGATCGAGTGTGGGCCACAACACCAAATGAAATCGATGACAATGAGCATTATCGCGAATTATTAAAAAGTTCAGACTGTGTTGGTGTGTTTGTTTTGTTCACTGCAAAGAAGCTCATGTGGGTGCTGAAGCCAAATGGTCAGAGTTGGGATGGACAGTATTTTCGTGATATTATTCTATCCCAGCATGTCATTCCTTTTCTAAGAAACCCAAACAATGTTATGGATGTCGATCAGATCACACTTCTGCACGATAAGGCCCCCTGCTTTAAGGCATTAGCCACTCAACAGTTGTTGCGGAACCATGAGATCGATTTCTTTGGAAATGAAGAATGGCCAGGAAATTCTCCTGATCTGAACGTCTGTGAACACATTGGATCAGTTATAAAGGACAAGGTTGAATGTCTCTTGTTTCAAGAACCTGCAGCAAATCGATTTTCGAAGGATACCATGACGCAACACATTGAAACTGTTTTAGCAAATTTGCGTAACGATCAAGATCTATTCACGTCACTTTTGGCAAGCTACCCAAAGCGAATTCCAGCTGTCTTGGAAGCCAATGGCGGGAACACCAAGTTTTAATTGTTTCTCATTAAATGCAGGATTAAATTCTCTTTTGTAAGGTATGTTTAGTTTTACTGTACCTCTAATGGTTTAGGCCATGGGCGGGGGGGCTAAGGTTTATTGGAGCCCCGTATATATAATTACTCAATAGAAATGGTAGAAAGGGTACAGTGCTGCGTAACAAAGCTTATTCCAACATTACGTGGTAAACTATACGAAGACAGACTGAATTAAAGAGCTGAATATTGTATGCTTGAAACTCGGCGTTTAGCAGAAGAATTTATTCAGGTGCTTAAAGTTGAAAATTATTAGCATATTTGGTTTTCACCTAGACGACTGGAATAGTATTTGAAACAGTTGTTTTAAAATAAGGGGCAAAAGATTTGAAGTAAAGGTTGCGAGTAGCTTTTTCACCTATAAGACAGTCGATAAATGGAATAGCTTTCCACGGGGATCATGGCGGGCACCTCAGTTAGTATGTTTAAGAATAGGTTGGATAGGTGTTTTAGTAGCATAAATTTGCATCAAAGAGTGGGTAAATTGGGCTGTATTTTTTAGTTAGTACAAGGAGTAACACACAGTATAATTAATGTAAAGAACTATGTGTCGTGTGCAATTAAAATGTGTATGTATATACGGCATGAGAAGGTGCCCCCTTAAAGGGCATTCGATTCCGCTCTTACGTAGGAGAATTACGAGTTCTGATTCTTCGTGGCCCTTGGTGTAATGATTACACTAGGTAACAAAATTTGAAAAAATTTCTGTTTATTGTGATTTTTCTGTCGTTTCTTAATGATTTCGGGGCGCTGATTCCAAAAATTATATTGGTTTTGCTCTATCATCAACCGTTTCAAAAATATAGGTTATTACACTTTTCATATGGCAAAGTATATAAAGAAGGCTAACATAAATATTTTCTGAAAATAAAAACACAATTGGAAATTAATGTTTATTGAACCAAAATTGTTTGACAAACCCAAAATGGTGCAAAGGATATAATATACAGTATATCATGAGGAGAACCGATAAGAGAATAATAAGCCTCGTTATGCAGTGTGCGTTCCTTAAAAATGCACTGAAGAACGCGACTTCCGCGTATGAACATTCTTATCCTTTCTGATCAGCGACCATACGTAGTCTCCTATCATGGAAGCATCCCAGTGGCCCTGGTACCTTTTCTCCATCGTTTGAATATCTTGATGAAATCTTTCGCCATGTTCTTCACTCACATCGCCTAAGTTATCACGAAAATAGTCTAGATGTGAATGCAGATAGTGTAATTTTAAAGACATACGGCACCCCATTTTGCCATAGCACTTAATCAAGTTTGACACTAACTCCTTATAGTTTGGTGTTTTATGGTTGCCTAAAAACCCACGAACCACATCACGGAAAGCACACCAAGCCTCTCTTTCGATCGGAGTCATCTTGGCTTCAAGGTTCTTTGAATTCAACAGCGCCTTCACTTGTGGTCCTACAAAGATGCCAGCCTTGACTTTGGCCTCAGAGAGTTTAGGGAACATGACCCGAATCTGTTGGAAAACTTCCCCTCCAAAATCTAACGCAGTTACAAACTGTTTAATTAGACCCAACTTAATATGGAGAGGTGGTAGCAGAACTTTGTCAGGCTTCACAAGAGGTTCCCTGAGTACAATGTACTTTCCTGGTTGTAGGCCTTCACGTGGAGGCCACTGAACTGTTTTATAGTGCTCAGTTGAAGCCCTGCTATCCCACAGGCAAAGAAAACATGAATATTTAGTAAATCCTCATTGTTAACATAACAGGAAACCAATCATTTTGAAATCACCACACACGTCCCAGTTATATTGTTCATACCTGATTTGAGTGAGCAGTTGTTTGACATTTTCATAGTCCTCTTTCATTTGAACAGGATGTGCAAATGGTATAGATGGATATTTGTTCCCATTGTGGAGTAGAACAGCTTTTAAACTCCGAGTTGAACTGTCAATAAACAGGCGCCACTCTGAGGGTATATGTGTTAACCCAATAGCTGTGAATAGACCATTAACCTCGCTGCAATAACAGAGAGAGCCATTGACATCGTAGAACCTTGCAAACTCTTCATGCCGCTTTCGGTATACAGTGCTCTTGCAGTCTTCTCCAAGCAAATTCCACTCTTTGAGTCTGGAGATCAGAAGCTCAGACCCTGATTTCGTCAGACCCAAATCTCTAATTAAGTCGTCCAATTCCCTCTGATTTGGAAAGTGAGGGTTTGTACTGAAAGTTACTGTATATTCTTCATCATGACTGTCCTCACCAGCCGACATCTCAGATGAGCTAGCTGCATCCTCATTTTCAACCTGCAAAGCAAAGAAACAAAATATAGGCATACCTATATATGTAGAAGAGCATCAGCACTAAGAAAAATCGACACATAATGACCCACAGTCTGTAAATACAGAAGGTAAAGTAATGGATAGATACCTGTTCTGGTGGACGTGGTATTGGAAGACCTTCGCCATGTGGTACAGGAGCTATGGACGACGCTATGCTTGGATACTGAAGAGTCTGCCTTCCTTTAACTTTCCTGTACTTTGAAACATCTACCATGCAGTAGTAGCAATCGTCGTGGTGGCTCTTTGGTTCTCTCCATATTCTGGATATCGCAAAGGGCATTGCCTTGCGTACTCCCTGCAGCCACCCTTCAAGTGTGGAGCGGCAGCTTCCACAGATCACATGGGGTGCCCAGGGCTTATCTTGGTCACCCATAGGCATACCAAAATAGAGCTGATACGCGATCCAGAACTTGGTGCCTTTCACAATCTTGTGCGATACTTGCTTGGGGCCTATGTAATACCCACAAACGTAGCAGAATATATCCGGCGAGTGTTTACAAGCTCTAGTTGCCATTCTCTTTAGCAAACTGTACTACATTAATCATAACCTGCAGATATAGAGAGAAGAGTTATTAAATCTGCAACAGATTACAGATTCCAGAAAAAAGATGTATTCACAACACTGAAATAATGTTCGCAATAAAAAAGGATCGATAACACTCAAATCGTCAGCACAGAGAAGCACAGAAACACAGTGCCTCAGTGCTGGTAACCATCAGATAAACAACCTGCTTTCTTTGTGTGCTCACACTTACTGACTTCTCAGATTCTGCGCTCTTCTTTATATAGCACAGTGGAAGTTTCGAGCAATTTCTAGAGCAAGAAACTGTCAACGAACATCCGGATTGTTCTCAACAATTCCTGATTATTCTGATATTGCTGCGCCCATAATAACATTATACTGGTAAAACATGAAAAATGGATTATCTCTGAAACCATTGATGATACACACAAACCAAGGCCAGATTTGGACTCAGCGCCCACAAATGCATATAAAAACATAAATTTTTTTATATAAACAGAATCAGTGTTACACAGTGTTATCATATCTAACCAGCAGTCGGATGATCCCAGGTTCGATTCCCAGGAGGTGCCTCATTTTTCATTGCTCGTTTTCTCTCCTCCTCTTGTGCGGACACTCTTCTAAACAAGCGTCGTTCTTTACATTAATTATGCTGTGTGTCGTTTGCAATTAAAATATACATATATACGGCATGAGAAGGTGCCCCTTAAAAGGCATTCGATTCCGCTCGTACGTAGGAGAATTACGAGTTCTGATTCTTCGTGGCCCTTGGTGTAATGGTTATCATATCTGACCCTGTGGCGGATCCATGGGGGTTCGGGGGGATTCGATCGAACCCCCCTAAACCAGAACCACTCGAAACCAGAAAACCCCGCTCCCAAAGCTAACTGACTGAACATACAAGTTATTTTACAAACAACACTAAAAGCATGTAATATGCCCTTTTGTTTCATTTGTTTCAGATCGTTAGTTGACCCCGTGTCTTACTTTAATACTCAAAAGTCTAAAAAGCAATATTCATTCAAAGTATTTATTCAATAGAATTTTCGGTTTACAATGTCAAGAAGAGTTAAACAGCAACCAAGAATTGACCGATTTTTTGGTCCATCAAGTTTGATCCATCCCACGTCAGTGGCAAGGTTAGTAAATGTATTGTAAACTAAAACAATGACTAAAATCTACTTACAGTTACTGATCGATTGCTCATATTAAATTCATTGTCTCTCATTTTGAGAGTGAAAAAACTATTTAGGGCTATGGGTTGATTGCCTGATACCATCATCCGTTGGAAATTTCCAGCAGATTACAGTGGAGAGTTAACGACAAAAGCCCTACGTTTTTTCGTTAGAGTTATTTATGTGTAGGTCTTCAAAGGACCGCTTTATGTTTATTTGCCTTCGATATTTGCGCTGCTTAATGGTAAAGAAAGAAATTGCCTTACCTTATTATTTCATTGGGCCTCGTTTCTGTTTCGATGTAGGGCGCGATGATGTTTTTCGATGTAGGGCCGCGGTACGATGGCGTTACACAACGAGTTGCTTTGATGTAATTAATATAGGCAGTCACTACACTTAAATACCTGAAGGAATAGGCCTATCCTTTTTATAGTTACTAAGTTTTATATCATGAGGATTTCACTCAGCACTGAAAGGAAAATAAAGTACATCTTCCTTGCTTAAAGCATCGCTGTAACATAAGCAAGCTCCGAGTGAGCCGCTATAATATAAATCTTCGTATTTTATTATTTGCTGAATTTGCAAAGTTCGTTGACTCTTCTCTGGAAGTAATTTTCACGAATCAGCAATGGAGAATTTTGTATATGTAATAATATATTTGGGTTTCTTGTTGTCATGCAGGTTCAATGCCTACATTTGGGGTTCTATATGTGTATGGCAATTATTTCATTCCCAATAGGCTATGTCGCCAATCCCGAGGCAATTTTGTAGATATTTAATTCAATTAATTAATAATTTATATTTAATTAAGAAGTAAAGGTACCACATACAATACCATGCTGTAAGCATATATAGTTTTTCCACAGTGATGAAAAACGACAATCTACCCAGACTGCAAAGTAGCGTCAGTGATACCGGTAGTAACACGTGTTGCCCAACAAGATGACTCACAGAAAACCATTTTTCTTGTTTTGATATAGTTTACGGCTAAGACTAAAAACTAAAGTAAGCTAAATCCTATTTCATCTTCTTAATATAATTATAATAGCTCCGCATTTTGTTTTTATTGCAGGTAACCCTGCTTGCCATGCATCGGTACATGATATTGACGGTGGTGCCCTGTTGCGTCAGAAAATTCCTGTTAGATCTCAACAAGAAGCTGAAAAGTTCAATGTCATAACTAACCATTTTCAACCAGGAAAGGATTATTCTTTCCCAAAGTGTTTATGAATGGTTGCAATCGGTCTTTTCAAAGCTCTTGGCCGCAACGCTATCCTTGGCTGGTGTACAGCAAGGAATACGATGGTGGTTTCTGTCTCCCATGCATTCTATTTGCTACATGAGAAAACCTTGGTGCCAGGGCCGTTTCTAGCCATTAGGGGGCCCTAAGCAGTATACCCATTTGAGGCCCCACCCCTCCATCCACCAACTCACGCCTTACTACATCACCTCAGCACACACATACAAAAAATGGCTGTGTTAATAAAAAACAATTACGAAACAATTTTAATGAAACATTTATGTCCAAAACAACAAATATGTACTTTCAGAAGACAAACAGAAAAAATACTCTTCATGAAATTCCTGAAAATTAGCTTATACATTATTTAGAATAAATGACACAGAACTATGTATAAAAAAATAATGCAATTATCAATTACCAAACAATTACTAACTCTACGATACAATCGTGTAATAGCTAACAGTTATACAGAACAGTTTGTATCTTCAAAATTTTTGCCTCCTAGATTTTTTTTGGGCGAAATCATCAATAACATCATCACATGAAATCTCCCTGCCAACGTCCTGGTTGATGCTTATGATGCCAGGGCCACTGAGGCGATCCTGCCCCATTGATGATCTGAGGTAGTTCTTGATTAGCTTCATCTTAGAGAAGCTCCTCTCGGCTGACGCTACTGTCACAGGTAGAGTGCAGGCAATTCTTAGTGCAACCCAGAGATTGGGGGTATAGTTCCTCCAGTTGCTTCTGATGAATGAAGGAGAGAAGCTCCAATGCAGTCATGTTGTGTGAAGGTAAAGTCGGCAAGTTCTTAATTTCGAGGGCCCGTTCTCTTCCATCAATGTCGGAGTCAGCTCCAGAGCTCAGTATCTTAGAGAGCTGTTGTGTATGCAGGAGTAACACGATTGAAGACACGCCTCACAGCTAGGCTTTATTCAACACAAAACTCTATGTAGAAAGCAAAGTCATAACCTAGAAAAAGAAAACAATTACAAGAACTAGTCATCTTGCGCACCTCATCTACTGGGTAAGGCAGGTTCTTGGACTTCACGAAGTGGTACATGCGAGTAACACCTGGGTGACACAGCGATTCATGTAGGTCGAATAACAAACGACGATCTCCGGCCATTGACGCACAGTACGAACGCGAAAATGTGTCAGGGGGTATGTTCTCTCGACCCGGCTTGTACACGATGTCGAAATCGAAGCAGGAGAGCTCCATCTTCCAGCGCATGAACTTATCATTCTTTATCTTCCCGCGGTGTTGTTTGTCGAACATGTAATTTACGGAGCGTTGATCTGTTTTCAGCATGAAATGTCTGCCGATGAGGAAATGTCTCCAGTGACGAACCGTCTCGATGATAGCCTGAGCCTCCTTTTCGATGGAGGGTTGGCGTCTCTCAGGGCCCTGAAGAGTGCGCGAGAAAAACGCCACAGGGCGTCCAGCTTGGTTCAGGGTGGCAGCTATTGCGAAGTCAGATGCATCCGTCTCGACTTCAAAAGGCACCGACTCGTCAACAGCCCGCACCACTGAGTTTTCGATGTCACGTTTGAGTTGGTTAAACGCATATTCAACCTCTCTTGAGATAGGAAACGTCTGCGTGGAGCTAAGAGGACGGATTTTCGGAGAGTAATTGTATATCCACTGGGAATAATATGCGAAAAGCCCAAGAATTCGACGAAGTGACTTCATGTTGTCAGGAACTGGAAGATCATGTAATGCCTGTAGACGTTTTGGATCAGGCCGCATTTCACCGTTCTCGATCACATAGCCTAGGATACTGAGCTTCGTAGTTGAGAAAACGCACTTTTCCTCGTTGTAGCTGATGTTCCATTTCTTTGCTACATCGAGGAATCACTTCAAGGCGGCGTCGTGCTCAGCTTGCGTCTCACCACATATTGTAACGTTGTCTAAGTAGGCATAAGTGCCGGTGAGTTTCTCGTCTCGAATGAATAAATCCATAATACGTTGGAAGCACGCGACACCGTTAGTCACGCCAAACGGAATGCGAGTAAATTGGTACAAACCTCCACATGCCTCGAAGGCGGTGTATGGCCTGTCTTTCTTCTTGATCTCAATCTGGTGGTATGCACTACGCAAGTCGATAGTGCTAAATACGCGATATTGGGCAATCTTATTTACGGTCTCATCAATATGAGGCAGCAGATATCCATTGAGCAGAGTGAATCTGTTAATCGATTCGGAATAATCAATTGCGAGACGTTTCTTGTGATTCTCACTCTTGGTGACAACTACTTGTGCACGCCAAGGAGAGTTGCTTTCTTCAATGATGCCTTCGCGCAGCAGTCGTTGTGTTTCCCTCTCAATGAATTTTCGATCGTCGCTACAGTAGCGGCGTGATTTAGCGGCCACAGGGTGACAGTCTGCAGTCAAATTGGCGAATAACTCCGGTGCCTCCACCCGCAGTGTTGAGAGTCCGCCGACAATGAGAGGTGGCCTGTCGCCACCATACTTCAGTGTGACACATGCATGCTGTTGCTGAAAATCCTGACCAAGGATCACATCAGTACACAGCTGTGGGAGCACGGCGAGCCGAACATCTTGATACATTTCGCCATGTAGACTTAGATTTACAAAGCAGTAACCGAGTGTTTTGGTCGAGAAAGAGGTAGACGCCATCGAGACAGAGCTCCCAGATGGGTGAACTCTGAGAGAATAGTGTTTTACAAGATCGGGGTGAATGAAACTCTCACTGCTTCGACTATCAACGAGACAGTCCACTTCGGTTCCATCGAGCGAAATCTTACACACCGCCCTTGATAGAGCAACCGGAGCTGCTGCAGATGACACAGACGCTAGAGTAACAGAAGCCGATGCAGCTCTCGTGCTTGATGAAGGCGCCGAACGGCAGACTTTGGCAAAATGCCCCTTCTTCTGGCAAGAATGACACACAGCTTCGCGTGCTGGGCACTTTACACGCGGATGCTTGGTAAGACCACAGAAGAAACACCTGCTATTAGCAGCAGAAGACAACAAGGCACATTGTACTGGTTCATTATTAGTATCACTGGGTTTTACTTCGGAAGCCATCGCGGCAGCAGTGAACGAATGCGTAGATTGAGAACAGTATAGCTCAGAGTTCCTCTGAGCTGAATCGAGTGCGCGGGCTTGATCAAACATAGTTGTCAGATCCAACGTTTTATTCTCCAGTAAGTGTTGTCGGATCATGGACGATTGTAAACGACTGATAAAAGCGTCCCTGATTGACTCCTCTCGGTGTTGAGCCGCAGTCACCGATTTAAAGTTGCAGTTCTGGCTGAGTGTCTTCAGAATTCGTAGATACTCGTCGAGAGACTCTCCGGCATGCTGACGACGGGTTGCAAGGAGATGACGTGCGAAGATCTCGTTAGCTGGTTTGATGTACAGTGCCTTTAATGCCTCGATAGCCTGCTCATAAGTCGCGCAATCAATAATGCTTTCGTAGATTCGAGGAGTGACAAAATTAGTGAGAAGATTTAACTTATTAAGTCCTTCCTGTGTAAGTGAGCCAATGAAGTTCTCAAAAGTTCTAAATCAGTGGGTCCATTCCTTAACAGCTGATGACGAGTTAGGATCCGCATCTAGACGCTCTGCTCTGAGTAGTCGCTCCATTGAGAAGGATAAGTCAATGACACAGATTACAGAGAGAATCCGTAGAATAAGTTGTGTTGAATAAATTGTTGTGTATGCAGGAGTAACACGATTGAAGACACGCCTCACAGCTAGGCTTTATTCAACACAAAACTCTATGTACAAAGCAAAGTCATAACCTAGAAAAAGAAAACAATTACAGTTAGCATCAACATAATAATAAGTAGCTAATAATAATATCCTTAAACATAAACAAGAATTAGACATAAGAGATACTAAACTAAACGGGGCAGCTAAAATGAGAACCACTATCATGACAAGAGCTTTTCACACTTGCAGGACAAGTCTTCCTTGTTCATTGTGGTGAAGTTTAGGAGAACCCCAAATATGTCCCTCACATCATCTAATGTTTTGAATCTCTCATTTATTGACCCGATGGCACAATCCACCACCACATTGAAAAATTTGACTTCCAGCCTCTTTAAGGCTTCTGTAAATGGTTCGTCAGGAGCTTCGTAAGCAAAGTGTTTTTTTGTGGATCTGAGCCTCTTCTCCTTCAGCACAGCCTCCACATTCATTCCCTCACATATGTCCCTAGCTACGACTTGTGCTGCAACAAAACCTGTGTTTCTGTAGCTGGTGAGTGAGTCTTTTGTTTTTGTGAGGAGAGGAGGTTGACTGCCACATCAAACTGCATTGTAGGAGACTGCAGAAGTTTGCTCACATGGTTAACTGCATGAAGAATGTCATACCATACTACTGTGCAAATCTGAAAGCAATAAGACCCTACCTCCTCTGCAAGTGCTTGTGCTTCAGTCCTGGCTATGACATCTGTGGCATTGTTTCTGACTTCCAACAGGGCCTCTCTGATGTTGTGGCTCTGATATCGCACAGCCTCAATGCTCTTAAGCCGGCTCTCCCACCTGGTTTCACGCCAAGACTTGAGTGTTATGTTCACGTGCTTCTTTAGGATTGTCCATCTCTGTGTAGCTGCTGCAAAAAGGTTGTACAATTTTTGTACGTTGCCAAAGAAGTTGGTGGCATCTGTGGAAGCTTTAGCTGCATCAGCCACTACAAGATTCAGAGTGTGAGCCCCACATGGAACATAGAGTGCACGACAGTTCTTCTCTAATAACCTTGCCTGAACACCTTTGTTCTTGCCCTTCATGTTCGCTCCGTTGTCATATGGCTGTCCTCTGCAGTCATCAAAGTGAATATTCAGTTCATCTAGTCTCTTCAGAATCAGAACTGATAAACCCAGGCCTGTACTTTCTGAAGCCTCAAGAAAGCCCAAGAAGTATTTTTTTATTTCTGGCACTTCATCCATTTTAACAGTTCTGATAATAATCGACATCTGTTTTTGGTGGCTTATGTCTGGAGTGCAGTCTAAAATGAGTAAGTAATATTTAGCTTGTTTTATTTCTGCAACAATGGCATCCAAGATCTTCCCACTAATGGACCCAATGAGCTCATTTTGAATGATGTTTTCATGGCCTTTCAGAAGCGAACCAACGTTTATCCAGTCTGAAAGTCCATCCGTAATTAGTTTGTACGACTTCCTTGAAAACAATTTGCAGCAGAAGCTATAAAGAGCATCATTCCTTCTAGAGTACATCAGCCAGCTTCGCTTTATTTTTTCCCCATTAATTAATGTTCTGTACATGTAATGGTGATGAAAGCTTCTACCGTCCTCTCTTTTAGGGAATGTGAAATCTGGACTGATTTAAAATGGTCCTCGAGACACCAGATCTGTCTTCAAGGCATCTGACAGGACAACTGGCCAGTCATACGGATCAAGCGGTGGAGAAGATCTTGGTTCTTGTTGCTCAGTAGAAATGCCTGTGTGTGGTGTTTGAAGCTGAACAGAAGAGGGGCCACTTGTTGGTTCATCAGGCTCTACTGCTACTGGTGTTTGAGGTTGCATAGGGGATGGTCCTGCTGTTGGCTCCTGATGCTCATCAGGCTTTGCCGAGGATGGCTTTTCCAAATATTTCAGTAGTGCTCCTGAGAAGAACATAACATTACATATTCTGTTAATTTTTGCTAAAATACTCTTTCTTATCTTGTTTGATAATTGATCTGTGTGAACAGAATTTGAGGTGATGTGATCCATTAAATTTCACATTTCGAAATATTATAAATATTACAGAGACTAAGCTTACTCTATACGATTCCTGAGCACTTGCCTAGCTTGATGGTCTACCTAACCTAGTTGCCTGAACTGTAATCATAAGAATATACAAGTGGCACATCTCACTTGTGCTACTGGAAAGCTTCTCCAACTCTATTTTCTTCTTTTTCCGTTTTTCAGCTTCTGATGGATAATGTCGTTTCATTTTCCAAGATGCACGAAGTCACATCTAGTTAACCACAACTAATCTGCTAAATAATAATAATCATGATAATGATGATGATGATAATAATAATAATAATAATAATAATAATTGTTATAATTGTAACGTTAATCAAATACATTCAAATAATCAGACCATTTAGGTTTTAACCAACAAAATTCACATTATCTGAAAAAGATGAGAAAAGAATTAATAAACTTGAAAACATAACGAAAATAATCCTAGGTTTTAAAGTGTTACAAAATCTCTTAATAATTAGTAAATTAGTGAAATAATGTTTTACAATACTAGAAAAATTAAGCATTTAGGTAAGTATAAGCATATAGTAAGAATAAAGTTAAATAATATAGAAATAAGATCTCACAATAGTTATTTACACATAACGACCAAAACGTTGTCTCCGTTTTATCACATTTGTCTCATACAAAAACTTTAATTAATACGACAATAATAATAATAATAATAATAATAATAATAATAATAATAAGGATAATAATAATAATAATAACAATAATATTAATAATAACTTCAGCTATATTCCTATTCTTGCCCACTGAACTATGACCTGGGAGCCTGTCTAGGGGCCCCCTAGTAGCAGCGGGGCCCTAAGCGGCCGCTTAGTCTGCTTATGCCAGGAAACGGCCCTGCTTGGTGCTCTCGTAAACAGTCCATTTACACGGTGGACAAAAGTAAGTACGGTGTGCGGTCAACACGAGAACGCTCTTTATCACGTAGATGCTATTGTCGCTTATGACAATTTCCTCGCCACAAGTCGAAATCCTGAACAAAGTATCCAGGTGCAAACTGAAAGTCAACGTACGTACCTACACAATGCACAAAAACAGAGAAGTTATCAAAAGTGTGACAAAAATTGTCCATCTTTGTGGCAAACAGTGCATTGCCTTAAAAGGTCACAGAGATGACAGCACAGCCGCCCAAGACGCAAACATGGGCAATTTTCCTGCCTTGCTGGAATTTCGTGTCGATGCTGGTGATGAAATCTTAAAAAACCATTTAGCAACATGCCACGCCAATGCAAGATATTCCAGTAAATCAATTCAATTGGGAATCAAATTAGGGATTCGATCATCAAGGAGATAAAAGAAGCAAAGTTTTTTCAATTCTTTGCGATGAAGTGACAGACAATTCAAATCTTGAACAATTATCGCTTGTTTTGAGGTTTGTTGACAAGAATTGTATTATTCGCGAAGAATTTCTAGATTTTAAAACCACTGAACGCATAACTGGGCAAGTCATCTCTCAATTAATCTTAGGAAAACTGGAGCAGTGGGGTCTAGACATAGCAGACTGCCGTGGACAAGGGTATGATGGCGCTTCAAACATGTCCGACCAGGCCCGAGGAGTGCAACGCATAATAATTTAGCAAAACCCCAAGGCAATATATGTGCATTGCAATTCTCATGTCCTCAAACTCATCATCGTAAAAGCTTGTAGCCTACCATCTGTACGCAATGTGGCAGGAACCATAACTGAGATTTCTAACTTTTACACTTATTCTCCAAAGTGACAGAGGTGTCTGGAAAAAGTAATAAGCTTGGATCAGCCAGAATCTCAAAAATAAAAAATCCGAGACCTTTGCCGCACTCGTTAAGTAGAACGCCATAAAGCATATGAAACATTTGTGCTTTTGCTGCCAACAATTATTAAAACATTAGAAGTTATTACAAATGAACCACAGTACCAGCAGTATAGTTCTGAAACACATTGGAACTGGGATTGAGAGACACTCCAAAAAGCATACAATTTCTATCACACGTGTTGTTCGTTTCAATTTCTTATTTCCTTGACTGTTGCCATGAAAACGTTGGCAATCATCAAGCCGTTAAGCATCAAGCTTCAGAAGAAATCAAACGACATCGTGAAGGCTTACAACATGATCTCGGACACAGAGAAAGAGCTGAAGGAAGTGAGAGATAAAGCTGACGATGTGTTCAGGGGATGGTATTCGCAAGCTGCGCAGATCAGTTCTGATGTGTGTACTGAACCCAGTGTACCAAGGACAACTGCCGGACAACAGCACAAACCAAATACTCCTCATGACACACCTGAGGAATATTATCGTCGTACTCTATTTCTTCCTTTTCTGGACCATATTATGCAGGAGATGTCTACAAGGTACGTTTGTAGAACACGAACTTCTAAATTCTAAAAATCTGACAGTTTTTCGTAAAACGGTGGCAACACCAACCGGTCTGGATCCGCCCCCTGCATTCTCCATTTAATTAATGAACTCTTTTTGTTATAGATTCGGTCCCACTCAGAAGATGGCTGTTCAGTTACTTGGTCTTGTTCCCAGAGTCACCGTTGAGCCAGCAACAGACATTACTGAGATTTCTGTGATGTACGAGTCAGACCTTCCCAGCCCTGGGACTCTTGACATCGAATATATGCGATGGAGGAGAAAGTGGCAGTCAAAGAACGCCAAACCAGATTCGCTTCAACCTGCATTAAAGGTAGATTATAATTCTTCGTATGCCCATTTTGGGGTGACAATTCTTCGTATGCTCCGATTATTTAATATTTAATATTTAGTGTAAAATTTTCTAGCTTAATTGTAACTTTATCACTTTATCTTTCCAGGCTTGCGATGCCGATATATTCCTAAACATCAACTGCTTGTTGCGAATTACTTGCACCATACCCGTCACTTCTGCTGACAATGAACGTGCCAACAGTACCTTGAAACTTGTGAAGGGGTACCTTGGGACTACTATGTCCACGGAGAGATTGTCGGGCTTGGCGTTGATGAGCATTCATTACGACAAGCCCGTGGATCACGAAGCTGTAGTTCAACGGTTCGCTTAACAGCAACCCCGACCAATGGCGCTCGTCGATCCAGTCTTTGAGAGTCGGGAGATTAACCGCTATCTCACTCAACACAAAACTTTGTCAAGAAATATAATAACTTCAATTATATTAATGAACAAATCTAGAATGATAAAATATGATTTTCCAAAGAAATTTAGGTTTTGATATTGTGAAATTTTCGTAAACGGTGTTTCTTTAAGACTTATCACGAATTTGGTCTTTTCTTGTATAATTTTCTTGCAAATTAGTACATAACTTAAATGTAAAAGCTAATAAACTTGAACAAACACCCCGCAAATTGCTTAAAAACGTGTTTCTGAGAGCCTTAATTTTCAAAATTTTCTGCGGGAGCATGCTTCCGGACCCACCTAGAAGCCTACGGCGCTCGTACCGAACCCCCCTCCAGGAAAGCCTGGATCGGCCCCAGAACAGGTATTCTGCAGAGGTATTCTACTCTGCAGAATGGATTATCATCACCAGAAATGCTGAAAGGGGAAGAATCATCGGTATGAAGGAGAAGGGGCTGTCTCCAACTCAAATTGTGAGAGAACTTGGAATTTCGAGGAACACTGTTTATATATGTCGTTGTTGTTGTTGTTGTTGTTTAGCCGATCAGCCCACCCTGATCGAGCAAGCCGGCGGCACGCAGGTAACCGATCGCCCTCTCCGGAGTGGACCAGAGGTTCAGCGCACTAGTGATGATGTGTTGTGTTGTGTTGTGTTGTGTTCTGTTCATTGTTGTGCTAGAGCGGTACAGTCTGTCATAATGTGTTCAATTGTTTGTGGTGTGTCCTGGCACAGGTGGCAGGTGTCGTCTGTGGAGTTGTCTAGTCTGTCTTTATATGTCCGTGCTAAGTTAACTCGATCCGATCTGCTCAGGCTGATCTCTGACCTGTCAATGGGTGGCGGCTTCGCACCTAGGACCGCATTCGGACCGAGTCGTGTCAGTGCTTTATGGGTAAGGTGTGTGTGTATGTGTTTTCTGTACTGTGTGATGTTGTGGGGCGTGGTATGGAATGGAGTATTTGGTTATAATGTCTCTCTGGTGTTACTTTAATGGTGCGAGGTGTCGGTGCATGATTGTACATGTAGTGGCAAGGGTGTTCTGAGTTAGTTGTCGCTGCTGCCATGAATTGTGTTCCCCTCATGTCTAAATGTTCCCTAACTTTCAGTATTTTTGTTTCTGTGTGTAGGTGTTATATTGGTGTTGTTTGAGTGCATCCTGTAATGATACGAAGTGCGTTATTTTGCATTGCCTGTAAGGTGTTTATGTGTGTGTTTGAGATAATGGGTGCCCAGCATGGGCTAGCATAGTTCATAACTGAGCGAATATATTGTTTGTATATGAGTGATGTTGTTTCCTGCTGGTGTCCAAAGTTTGTGCCTGTTAGTACCCTAAGCGTGTTAAGTCTTGACGTACATTTGTTTTTAATGTCTTGAATGTGGTTTGCAAAAGATAATGATGTGTTGTATGTGACCCCAAGTATTTTGGTCCTGTGAGTATGTGGAATGTTGGTGTTGTTTAGTGTAAGCTATGAAGTTATCTGGTGTTCTTTTGTGTTGTTTGTAAGCAACGTGATGATTGATTTTGTGGGCGCTACTTTGAGTCTATTGTGTGTGAGCCAGTCTTGTATATTGTATATGTATGTTTGTAGGTTATTTGTAGCGGTGTCGATGTTGTTCTACAGATCTACAGAAGGTAAGGATAACAAAGACCCTAAGATCCACTCTAAGGTTAGCCCGAGAGAAAGGAAAGAGGAAGGGGTTAAAAGAGGAGAATAAGGGGTTAAGTAAGTAGCAAAACCTGTCATTCTTGGGTTAAAAATCATTCAGAAAAAGAGAAAGAAAGACTCCCCATCATCATCCGCCGGCCACTGCCGACAAGTCGGAAAAATAGTCGAAAAGAATAGGAAAGGGGTGAAAGATGAAAAGAAGTAAAATAAGAACGCTTACAAACCATGCAAACACAGTCTTAACTCACTGTCATACCATGCAAGTAAAGAGAGTTACAGACATGCAAGTAAGGAGAGGATAAGAGATAAAAAAAGTAGGTAAAGTATAACAAAAAGTGGGTTAGTTTACGCTACGAGCGACAGCTACGTTCGTGTTAGTCTAATATTTTTTTTTAATAATATTTATTGCTGGCATCACACGCTGGCATGTCACAAGCTGGCATTAATCCTCAACAGACTCATCCTCTACCATCACCCCCAGAGCTCCTGTCGCTAATTGTTTTTTTATTTTAAACAACTGCGAAAAATGCTCTGTATGAATTGGTCCACAATTAACCCACCCCTTATATCTCCAGTCTAACTATAGAGTAGATCAAGTCTAGCCTAGAGGGGTCAGCCTAGAGATTCCGGAAATGGTCCAGAGCGGGCAGATAAATTGAGGTCCACAGTAGGATTCCTCACAAGATTAGGTTAGGGCAATCTACCTTCACCTTTGTTAAGCTATGAGTTGATGTTGGGTCTTAGGCCACAATGTAGGCCTAACTTGTCTGACCCAGCTTAATTTAATGTTATTAACTGTCTGGCTAAAACTCAATTAGTCACTTACTTTTAGTTATTGGAGTCTCTCCCTTCTCCGTTGTCTCATTGTCGAGAGCGTACTTTGCTGGTACGTCCTCTCGCCCCGTTCTTCGTTTTCGTTCTCCCTTTGTTCTCTCCTCTTCGCGGGGCTTCTTGTACCAGCGTTGTCTTGGTTTATTCCTCAGTTGGTTTAGCGGTAATGTATCTCCATTACCGAGCACGCTCCTCCCACACAGTATATAAATACTAGTGTGGAGAATAACTCTGGTGAGCAACCAATTGGTTTCATCCACCCAGTTATTGACATAAAAGGAATTTAATAATTGTTAGATAACTACCTACCTACTCAGTGAACCATTTTCGTTACCTCCCAACTACCCACTCATCAGTTTTCCATATACTGGGGGCCCCGGGAGATAAAAATTTTGGTGTCATTGTCACCAATTTTTGTCTGAGTGTAGACTAGCTAACTATTTAACTGTAAATGCCTGTTAATCTGATTAACAGTGCCTATCCTCACCTTCTCATGGAGAAGGTGTAGCATTTAATTAGAAGAGAAAATATACATCCATAGGATGAAACTGTCTATGGTCTTTACCATAAGAAAAGAAAAAATGAAAGTTAGAAGATAAAATTACAATTCCCCAGCATCTATTTTTTGTTGTAAAATTAGTCGCGCCTTTAATGCTGTTTGTCGCTGAGGTCTTGTGTCTGTCAATGTTGTAGTAGGATGCGTTACCACTCCTACTGTCAAAGGAATAGTTACTGGAAGTTCAGTGTCTCCAGTTGTTACTGTCAGTGGAGAAGGTTCTCCAAAGTCCTTGTTTTGGGTCCAGACTCTAAAGGGTACAAAAGAGAAATGTCTCTTGTTGTGTCACCCGTTGAAGTCCTTAATTTGACCACTCTTGTTACCCCGTCTGCCCCTGGTCTGAGTTCTGAAACTCTAGCCAGAGGCCAGTATTGTCTTGGAGTACTGTCATGTATGAGAACAAGGTCCCCTACCTTAATTGTGTCAGACCAATCCTTCTTAGTCATTTGTTTATGTCTCTCCCTTAGACCCATCAAGTACTCAGTTTTCCACTGTTTAATGAAATGAGCTTTAACTCTAGTTAAATGTTGTAACTTAGTCTGGAGCTCATCATGTCGTTGAGTCCAGTTTGGGTCTTCTGAAGAGTCTATATTGTAGTCCGGCAGGAGACTAACTTGTTCTCCCCGAATCAAATGATTTGGAGTTAATGGTTCTGGGTCATTAATGTTGTCACTCACATAAGTGAGTGGTCTATTGTTAATGATGTTCTCAATCTCAGCCAGGAGAGTGAGTAACCCAAATAAGTGTATCTGTTTTTTGCCAATTGCTTTCTTCAAGCAATTCTTTACTGTTTGTTCCTCTCCCAGATAGAACCATACCAAGGAGAGGCAACCGGAATATACTTCCACTTTATGTTTGAATTTTGTATATATAATTGTGTGATTTCATTGCTTAACAAGTCGTGGATGACTTGTTCACCAGCTTTGAAATATGTAGCATTGTCAGTCCAAACTGTCTTTGGTACTGAATGTCGTGCACAGAATCTCTTAAAGACAGCAACAAAAGATTCTGCTGTAAGGTCCTCCACAACATCCAAATAAACAGCTCGTGAGGCAGCACATGTAAACAGTACAATGTACATTTTTTGTTCAGTGTCACCCACCCCTACAGTCAATGCTCCTGTATAGTCAATGCCTACAGTCTCAAAGGGTCTGTTGAGAGTAACTCTCTCCTCTGGCAAAGTAGGAGGATTTGGTTTCCTATAGGGCCTAGCATGAATACGCCTACATGTGACACACTCACTCAGGACTGTTTTAACAGTGATCCTTCCCTTGGGTATCTAATAAGTTTTTCTTAATGTAGTTAGTGTCTGTGGTACCCCCATATGATATACATCATTGTGTGTTTTTCTGATTATTAATGTTGTCAAATAGCTAAATCTAGGTAAAAGGATTGGATTTTTGCTTTTGTATGACAGTTTTGATTTGTCTAATCTCCCTTTACACCTTAGAAGGCCTTCCTCATCTCTGAACAAGTTTAGATCCACAACTACTGATGGTACAGGTTCTTTTGTTTGTTTCCCATTAGTTAAGAATTCTAACTCTTTATTGTACTCTTTTTGTTGGGCTTGGCCTATCCAGTATTGGGTTGCAACTTCTGTATAATTATGATTATTTTTATTTAGCTGTTTGTTAATTGTAGCTAAACAGTTGTGAGCAAACCTCAAACAGTAGGCTGTCACCCTGACAAGTTTGTTGAAATCAGAATACTTTTCATAATTAGTGATTGGTTCAACCTTTTCATTTGAAAAGATTAAATTTAATGTCAAGTTAACTTGTTCCACAGGCCATTGGTCTGTATTACAGAGCCACTTAGGTCCCATAAACCAAGTTTTGTTTGACTTCAACAACTTGTAGGATAAACCTCTGGTCAGAAAGTCTGCTGGATTCTGTTTAGTTGGAACATAGTGAAAGTTTACTTGTAGGCTTTCATTAGCGTCAGCTATTTCTTTTAGCCTATTTCTTACAAAGATATTCTTACTATTAATGCTATCATTCCGTATCCAGGCAAGACAAATCTGACTGTCAAGCCAGACGTGGATATTAGTTATGAACACATCATAGTAAGCATCCTTAAGCAATGAAATGGTTTTAATGGCTAATGTAGCAGCCAATAGTTCCAATTGAGGTATGGTTCGGGTAGGTTTGAGAGGTGCAACTTTCCCTTTTGCATAAATTAGATGACTTTCTGTAGGGCTTACAAGATACGCACAGCACCCATAAGCTTGTGTGCTTGCATCAGCAAACACATGAAGCCTCTGGGGCTTATCCCTAAACCCACAGCACCTTTGAATTTTAATGTTCTGCACTTTTGTTAAATCAGTAGCTAACTTCTTCCAAGATTTTTGATTTTCATTTGTTATTGGATCATCCCACCCAACATTTGTCCTCCAAATTTCTTGGAGGAGAATCTTTGATTTTATTGTTGAAGGCAGGAATAGACCCATAGGATCAAAAATTTTGGAAGCCTCTGATAATATTTGTCTTTTAGTATTTGCTTCCTCATCAAGTTTAAAACCTTTAGTACAGATTGAATCATGACTGTTAGAAGTTGCATCCAAATACCAGTTCATACCTAAAGTTTTAACTCTGTCTGATGGCTCAGTAAGACCATTATTATCCTTTAAAATCTTTTTGTTTAAATCCTCATCATTTGAAATCCACTCTCTAAGTTCAAAGTTACCTTGTTGCATAATGTTTTGAGAGTGTTCATAGACTTCAGATAATTCAGATTTTGTTGTCGTTGAGCCTATTAGATTGTCTACGTAAAAATGTTCCTTAAGGAAGTTCAATGTTAGAGAGTTATTAAACTGGTTTAAATGATGTCTAATTGTCAATGCTAATAGGCTAGGTGAGCAATTGGCTCCAAACAACACAACATTAAATCTATAGGTTATGAACCCTTTATTCAAATCAAATGGATCCTTGAACCATAAGAACCTTAGTTGGTTCTTATCATATTCATTTTTAAGATTTATTCTCAAAAATGCCTTTGAAATGTCACTTTGTACAGCATATTTGTCTAACCTGAACCTCAGTAAGATCTTCACAAGGTCAGAAATGAGATTAGGACCCTCAATCAAGCAATCATTCAAACTGTGTTTATCACTGTCTTTGAGGCTACAGTTATATACTACTCTGAGTTTTGTTGTTGGGGCATCTTGTCGATAAACCCCCCTATGGGTTAAATAATGACAACCATCTTTTTTAAAAGGGTTATTTGTTACTTCTTCAATGAAGCCTTTCTGTAGCTGTTCTTTGAAGACATCATTATATGATAGAATATTATTATCTTGTTTGAGTTTTTTCATTACTTTATATAAATGTCCTTTAGCTACTTTGAGATTGTCTCTTAAAGTTGGACAATTTATTTTCCAAGGTAACTCAACAAAATAACTATTGTCTTTGCACTGAATGGTGTCTTCAAATCTTTCTACCATTAACTGATCTTCTGAAGTTTGATTTGTGTCGTGTATACCCACAGATTCTAGCAACCATAAAGTTTGAATTGCCTCATCCAAAGTTTCATTTGATAATGATGAATTAATGTTCTCAGTTGAGATAATATTATTCAAAGTGTTGCTATTCTTACAGGTGTTATGTAGGACTGAGTTGAGGCACATAGTATTTGTTGGTCATGCACTGTTTTGGTTTAGGTCTAGGTTGTATTCTGATAGGTCACCCAAAGGGGCTATCCCTGATGGAGTCTGAATAGCTATACCATTACCTATCTCTACTATGCCCTTATGAATAAGATTAATATAATCTGCCCCTATTAGCATTTCAATGTTAGCTACTGTGTTGTTAGTGATATGTCTATCAGCTATTTTGTAGTGTTTTCTCAAATGATTTATGGTTTGTTCTAGTTTGGGTATAACCAGTTTGTTTTGTCCTACTTTAGAAATAATAACTGCTTCAATTTTCTGAATTTACTTTCTAAATGTAGTTCCAGGTCAATTGTCTTATAGCTATTTTTGTCCGAGTTATCCTTAACAAAGGACGCAATATTGAGGTTTTGTTCATTCGGGTTTGGTGTCAAACCCAATTTATTAACTACATTTTTTGAAACAAATGTTTGTTGAGAACAACAGTCTATAAGACATCTCACTGGAGTGGTACTACCCTCACTATTCACTAAGTCCAAAGTAATAGTTGGTAAAAGAATCTCAGTGTTTCTTGTTACATTGTTTGAACAAGCAGAATGTCCCATGAAAGTGGCATTTTCTTGATTACCTTTGTTTGGGGGAGGTATCTTTTGAGTTTGAGTATTATTGTTTGGACACTTTGGTGAATCACACATTGATGAGACATGTCGTAAACTTTTACAAAACTTACACTTGAATCTTAACCTAGATTTACAGTCTTTCTTATAATGTCCCTGGCCAGTACACTTTTTACACAGGTTCAACTGTTCACATCTTTTAGCCCTTTGGTTAAAATCTGAATATTTGTCACACCCAGTACTACTGTGTTCATTACTTGCACAAAATTTGCAATGTGGTGTGTAAGTTGAGGCAGCAGTTACATTAAAGTTCTGTAATGTAGGTGTTCGTGTATTATAGTTGGTCACATTTGATTCTCCAGTATCAAGTTTTGTCTGTTTGGCTGTAGCTAGTTGGTCTCTGGGAACAGTCTTTGGTTTATCCATAGTCTGGGTCTTATGTGTTGGAAAATCTCTCAAGTTGTAATTAATTAGGATATTGGGGAAGTGTTTTCTTATTTGTTCTAAATTAGGATAATTTTCTCCCGTCTTTAGAATTAAATTATCTTTAACCCTCGAAGGAAGGCACCTAAGTACTATGCTTTGTATAAGCCAAGATGAAGTTTTAATATCTATCTCATTGCTAACCAGTTGTCCTATAATAGCTTCTAATTTTGTATAAAAAATTTCCATATCACTATGGTTATCTTTTATGGGTGCAAATTCAAAAATTTGTTGAGATAATTCATATACAATCATATCTTTATTAATGTAATTACGTTTTAAAAGATCAATAGCTACTTCATATGAATCCCCTACGGCTGGTAAATAGGCTATTAGGTTATAGGCTGGGCCTTTAAGGGAACTAGTTAAGTAACTAAACTTTTCAACAGTTGAAATATAAGGTTTATTACCTATTAAATTCTCAAATTTGTCAATGAAAGATGGGAATTGTACCGTGTCCCCTTCAAATGTTGGTACTAGCAAAATGGGTAACTGAGCCCTCAATTCTTGTGACTCAGGATTTTGCATGCCACCTAAATTTTGTTGAAGGTTAGCCCTACTTTGATTAAAATCAGAATTAGGTTTTTTTGGTGTTAAGTCAGTCAACCGAGACCGTAGTCCCCTTATTTGCTGTTCAATTGAGCTTACGTGATCATCATCATCAGCGTAAAGGCTATCAATTGTTCTTCAGCCATTTCGGATTCAACTAACTCTGAAATACTCTCAGTAATGGATATTATTTCCTTCTTTTTAATTTCTATTTAATAATTACTCTCTCTATATTTTCCTTACCTGGTTGTGTTAGTGTTAAAAGTGTTCACAGCTGTAAATATTGTTAAAAAGTGTTCACAGCCTTTGTAACAGCTCCTAACTTTGCCCCCCTTTTCTTTTTTAACTTTTTCAATTCTGCACTGTCCATGTCTAAGTCAAAATTGTTTAACTGGGGATCGTAATGAAATAGAGGACAAGAAGAAATTACCAGAGAAGAGAGAGAACAGACAAAACAGTCGAGTTTAAATTTGGTTTAATCCCCCCAAGTACTTATGTCACTCAGGTCTAAGCTTATAAGAGAATGAGACTCCTTAAATGTAAATGTTTCCTAGTTAGGCCCTAGGTTGTAGACCTAATTAGGCTTGATTAGCTTAGGCTTAGGCTTAGGCTAGACCATTTAGCCTAATTCTTCAATTTTTGTTAAGTAAGGTTAAGGTTTGTAAATTCCCCACACGGGCCACCAATGCGAAAAATGCTCTGTATGAATTGGTCCACAATTAACCCACCCCTTATATCTCCAGTCTAACTATAGAGTAGATCAAGTCTAGCCTAGAGGGGTCAGCCTAGAGATTCCGGAAATGGTCCAGAGCGGGCAGATAAATTGAGGTCCACAGTAGGATTCCTCACAAGATTAGGTTAGGGCAATCTACCTTCACCTTTGTTAAGCTATGAGTTGATGCTGGGTCTTAGGCCACAATGTAGGCCTAACTTGTCTGACCCAGCTTAATTTAATGTTATTAACTGTCTGGTCTAAAACTCAATTAGTCACTTACTTTTAGTTATTGGAGTCTCTCCCTTCTCCGGTTGTCTCATTGTCGAGAGCGTACTTTGCTGGTACGTCCTCTCGCCCCGTTCTTCGTTTTCGTTCTCCCTTTGTTCTCCTCTTCGCGGGGCTTCTTGTACCAGCGTTGTCTTGGTTTATTCCTCAGTTGGTTTAGCGGTAATGTATCTCCATTACCGAGCACGCTCCTCCCACACAGTATATAAATACTAGTGTGGAGAATAACTCTGGTGAGCAACCAATTGGTTTCATCCACCCAGTTATTGACATAAAAGGAATTTATTAATTGTTAGATTAACTACCTACCTACTCAGTGAACCATTTTCGTTACCTCCCAACTACCCACTCATAAGTTTTCCATACAACGCAACTTAAATCCGTTATTACGAGTATTGCTATTATCGAAAGTGAACAGTTTGTCAAAATTTACGTTATCGATGTTATTAACGATTTTGAAAACTTCAATAAGCTCCCCTTTTAATCTCCTAGTTTCGAGTGAATGCAAGTCTAACTCTTTAAGACTGTCTTCGTAAGATTTGTTGCGCAATGACGGAATTAGTTTCGTGGCACGACGCTGAACCCTTTCTAACCTATCAATATCCTCACGCAAATACGGGCACCAAAACTGAACGGCATATTCTAAATGAGGCCTGACTAGGGACTTGTAAAGGGGCAATATAATATTATTCGATTTAAATTCGAAATTACGCGCTGTGAAGCCTAACATCCTATTAGCTTTTGCGCAAGACTCCAGGCACTGGTTCCTAGCTTTTAAATCCTTTGATACGCGTACGCCTAAATCTACTTCTTCGTCAACGCTCGCTAACTCTCTATCATCCATCGTGTACGTGTAATTATTATTACGAGAACCTATATGCAAAATTTTACATTTGTCTATGTTAAATTGCATCTGCCACTTATCCGTCCACTCCATAATCCTATTAACATCGTCTTGGAGCCTATTTCTATCGTCCTCGTTAACAACCTTACCGCCTATTTTAGTATCGTCCGCGAATTTTGACACGTTACTAGTCAATCCTACATCTATGTCGTTAATGTAAATTACGAATAGCAATGGGCCTAACACTGAGCCCTGTGAGACACCGCTACCTACATCCAACCACCCCGATTCACTACCATTAACAACGACCCTCTGTCTCCTATCACGAAGCCATTCCTCTAACCAGTCAGCTACCTGACCGCGTATACTGTGCGCTTTGACCTTCGCAATTAATCTTCTATGCGGAACTGTATCGAACGCCTTTTTAAAATCTAAATAAATAACGTCAGCCGCTCTATACCTATCGTATTCGCGCACTATTTCGTTATAAAATTCTAACAAATTAGTTAAACAAGATCTATGGCGTTAAAACCCCATGCTGACTACTATTAATCAAATCGCGACTTTCTAAGTGATCGATGATACGATCCCTAACTCCGGATTCCAAAAGTTTACCGATAGTTAACGTTAAGCTAATGGACCTATAATTGCTAGCTACTGTGCGGTTGCCTTTTTTAAAAATGGGCGTGACGTTAGCTAATTTGAAGTCTTCAGGAATAATCCCCGTTTCAAGTGACTGATTAAAAATCTTCGTTAAGGGGCCTACGATAACGTCTTTCAAATCTTTCAGATGTCTAGGATAAAACGCGTCAAGGCCTGGAGTCTTGGTAACTTTTAGCCTATCGATATAATGCGCAATCTCACCCTCATAAACAGTTAGTTCATCCAAAAGAGTCTCGCTGCTAAATGGAACGATATCGTCCACATCGGGGACATTATTGACGACTTCTACGGTAAAAACTGTCGCAAAAAAGTTATTAAAAATACCCGCCATCGCCTGAGCGTCGGAAGCAAAAGCGCCATTAGCGTCCACGAGAGGGCCTATATTATCTTTTAGCGGCTTACGATTATTCACGTAATTGAAAAACTTTTTTGGGTTATGTTTACTATCCGCAGCTATAAGTATCTCTAAATTACGCTTAACATTCCTAACAGATCTTTTAACCTGACGTCGAAGCTCGATATATCTATTGACGTTAGCTACCGTGCCATTGCTCTTTTTAAGTCTATACGCTCTGTTACGCTCGTTTATGAACTCGCCTATTTCCCTAGTCCACCAGTTGGGCCTACCATGATTTCTAGCGCGCTTGGGCCTACGAGGAATAAACTCCCTTTCAATATTCAAGAAACTATCTTTAAACGCCTCCCAATGCAAATTTGCGTCATTACCCATAAATAGGTTGTCCCAATCCACTATTCTCATCCTATCCGCAAAACTATCAAAATTGGCCCGACGAAAATCAGACTTCTATTACGTTACTATCCTTAGTGTTTTCCATCAATAGCTTAAACCTAATAATTTGATGATCACTCCATCCTAAACTCTCGCCTACTTCTAAACCTTCGACTATATTTTCGCCGTTCGTCATCACCACGTCTAAAATATTGTCACCGCGCGTTGGTTCGGTAACCATCTGTCGTAAAAAATTATCTTCCATGAATTCAATCAATCTCAAACCCTCATTGTTACCAGTAAAAGTCTCGTAATTAACGTTAGGGAAGTTAAAGTCTCCGACAACTATATTATCCCTATTATTATTAATAAAGTTACCAAGAAGTGTGTAAAATCTAGTGTCGGTATCGGGGGGTTGAACGGGAGGTCGATAAAACAACAACAAAATTGAAACTAAGACTAGCGCCCTAACTTCAACGCATATCGCATTAATTGCTGCCGGAAAATCTATCTTAACCTCGATAGCCCTAAGAGAATTACGAATGTACAGCAAAACGCCGCCACCAATCCTATGTAACCTATCATTAGTAAAGAGTCCCAACAAGTCCCGAGTCACGGTACTTAACCACGTTTCAGTGATAGCAACTATATCGTAGTTGCCGGAATAAATTATCGCCTTAACTTCGTTTAATTTATTTCTAATACTACGCGCGTTACAATAAAAGACGTTTAAACTATATTTTACCACGGGTCGGCGTTTTAAACTATTTTTCACGTCGGGCCCGTGTTTCCCGGACCCACAACGTTTAAAGGAGGCTTCGACCTATACAGCTTTCGAACGTTTTCGTCAATTAACCTACCTAGCCTAGCATTACCTATTTCATTAAAATGCACCCCCATCTTTTATAAAAAGGCTAGGATCACTGAATTCTGACCACAGCTTTACGAAGGGTACATTTTCCTCAGCACAAATCTCTTCTAATTTAATATTCAAAACTATTGTTTTTGACGTAATCCTAAGACCCAAACCGTGCCTCGGGGTAATACCTAGAACTAAAGACCTATCTGACCTCGCCTTCAGGGACCTAATTAACACCCTATATCCAGAGATGGGCAGTAACGCGTTACATGTAACGACGTTACGTAACGAACGTTACAAAAGTAACGAGTAACGGTAACGCCTGAAAGATTTTCAAATGTATCAATGTAACGGTAACGCTTTGCACATTTTTTATCAATGTAACGGATTTTTTCGTTACTCGTTACTCGATACTTGAATTTGAATTTGATAACATTGCCATTCCATTCATGAGGACTATTAAATGCAATTCACTATTCCGTGTTAGTGGCAACAACTAAATTTATATTTTCTAGGTCTCTTCATCTTTCTCAAAAATCATTGGGGTGCAAATTATTGTGCAATATATCATTCTTAAGAGAACAACATTTATATAGTCAATAATAGTAGCTATTAGAATTTATGTGGTATGGCTGCCATTTGTAAGTTTATTTGTAGTTTCAAAATACGTGTGAAGGCACATAAACAAATATCAAATGTAACTAGTTACTTGTAACGTCATTACATGTATCGAGTAACGGTAATGCTTTAAGGATTTTCAAAAGTAACGATGTAACGGTAACGCCGAGTACATTTTCGACGTGTAAAGAGTAACGGTAACGCCGCCCAATTTAATGTAACGGTGCCCATCACTGCCTATATCTCTCCAAAAGGTCAGGCACTCTCGTGGGTGGATGTTAGAGTGATGTCATCTGCATATGATGATAAGGTAAGCTTGTTATTTATGGGTGCTGGAATGTCATGCATGTATAAGTTGAACAGTGTTGGTGAGAGAACAGAGCCTTGAGGGACCCCGTTCGGAAAACGCTTGTTTTTGAATGACTTGCCATTAAATGTGACATGTGAGTATCTTCCTGAAAGATAGTTGCTCAGCCATCTTTTAGTGTTATTGTGCATGTTTGTGTTGAGTATTTTGTTTATGAGAGGGAAGCGTGGGATAGCATCAAATGCTTTACTAATGTCTATTGTTGCTAATAGTGTACGTTGAGCTGGTCGTCTGGAGTTGATGCCATCCATGATGTGCTGCGTGAGGTTGGTGAGTAATGTCGTGGTTGAGTGGTGAGGTCTGAATCCATGTTGAGTAGACGATAGTGGTATGTGTTGGTTGGTGATTTGTAAGATTAGTCTTTCTGTTACTTTGGAAGGTGTGCATAGTAAAGTAATAGGTCTGTAGGAAGCCGGTTCTGTCGGATTTTTGTTTGGTTTGAGTAGTGTAATAATTTTACCGTGTTTCCATATGTCAGGAATAATACAGTGTTGGTATGAATATGTGCTGATATTTGTGAGAGCTAGTATTCCCTGTGGGCCCAAGTGTTTAAGGTGTATGTTAGATATGTTGTCTGGTCCAGTAGCCTTCGAATTCTTAACGTTTTTGATGATCTTGGTGGTCTGGTCTGTATTATACTGTTTATATATGGTTGAAGACGTGGCAAGAGGAAAGGAATCTACGAGATCACCGCAGAACGGGAAACCTCGACTGACAACTACTGCGGATGATGGGAGGATCTGCGATGTTACCGAAGCCCATCCCTTTACCAATGCTGTTGCCATAAGGGGACAATTGCAGCTTCATGTTTCGGCAATGACAGTAAGGCGGCGGCTACATGAAGCTGGATTACACCATCGGACCCCTGTATCAAGGAGACGTTAAATCAGCAATATCGAGAAAATAGACTTCGATTTACTCAGGAACATGTTGACAAAGGACTTGACTTTTGGAGCCGATTGATATTTGCCGACGAAAAGACCTTCACATCCCATGGCCGTTTTCATTTGGAGGAGGAATAATACTCGATATACTCAAGAGTACAGTACATCTATGAAGAAGCACGTGGCGGTCATGTCACCTGTAACATGTGGGGATGGATTCATTTGTATGGTGTAGGAGAGCTCACCAAAATAGAAGGGAGGTTTACTGCAGACCAGTATATAGAAATTTTCAAAGATGTGCTTCCTTCTGTGCGTGCATATGCTCTGCCATTTCCTGAGCGAATAATTTTTATGGAAGACAGGTCCCCAATTCACACAGCACGGATCGTCACACGCTAGTTTTCTGAGCAAAGAAATATCGACCTTCTGGATTGGCCAAGTAAGGGTTGTAATATGAATCCCATCGAGAATATATGGGCCAATATTGCAAATGTGTGGGAACTAGCGGAGGAACGAACAACGGACCAGCTTTTACAACACACATTTAGTGAATGGGAGGTGCTGAGGAGGAATTAACAGCTGGTATATAATCATGTTGCTTCTGTACCACTACCACATCGACTTCAGGAAGTCATAGACAACAATGGTGGCTGGACAACAGGCACATGCACAGGGGGGGGCTTGGGGTGCTTGAGCCCCTGCCCTTTTTCTTCTTCATATCAAAAGTGCCCTTTTAGTCAAAATTCATAAATATATTGATTCGACATAAATTTGAATTAATTAGTTATATTTTTATTTAGTTACTGCTACTTCAACAGATTTTCCAAAACTGGAATTACTTTGATCTATGATTTTTTTATTAGAATAATAAACTTAACATACCGTTACTATTATTTTGTCAATCAGGGAGGGCGTCTCTAGTGGTAACACTGACTGCAGCTGTTCACTGTTGATTGCGTCTCTCGGGTATGTGGGTGTATTGTTTACTGTTTGTTTATTTTACGTTAACCTAAGCTAACTAGTGATTTCTCACTGATAATTATGGTAAGTTGGAATCCAAAGCAGAGTGACATTACTCCAAAAAATATTGTATGACATTACTCGTAAAGTTGGTAAAAACGTCCACGTCCCCTACTAGGCTAGGCCCATCAGTACACCAGTGTGTCAAACGATGGATTTTGGGTTTTAGTACTGGCATGAATTTCATTAAATTAATAAATGATTTATTAAACAACATATCATAACCTTTTCATTTTTAATATGAAATTGATTTTTAAAAACCAATACAATTTTCATTAAAAGTGAATAAAAATACCTAGATTATTTATTATAAAACGATGCAATAAAACGATGCAATCTTGCAATAAAAACATGCCTTTTTACAACAAATTTTCATTTATTTTCTTTAATCAGCTTTATATACAAAAATAATGCATTGAATTTAATGGAATTTAAGAATATTTACCACATACAATTTTAAAATTTTTCTTTGTGTGTGTATACATATATATAGCCTATATGGCATTGCGGATTTCATTTTTAAAAATGTTAGGGGAGTGCCCTGTTTTCAACTGAGCCCCTGCCCTTCTGAAAGTCTGTGCACGTCACTGCTGGACAAGATATTAAATTTGTTGTGTTCATGTATAAAATATCTCTCAAATACAGTGGTAGTTATGAATGTGTAGCACCTTTGCAAAATTGCCAAAAATATATCCGTTTAAATGGCTCTGTTTATTGATATGAATCGCTGTAATAGTTTTATTTTTTGTAATTCTTTCCTTTGAGGTGAGAGACCGCCAAGAGTCACAGCTGCAGTGATTCACCACTTAAGTTGTAACATGGAACTTATTAATACAAACAATTATATGCATTTATAATGCTGCCTCAATACAAAACATTCTTCGTTTCTAAATAATATTTCTTTCAGTGACTGTTTATTACTATATCAGTGTTGCTAATCGAGAAATAGCATATGCTCCGGATATAACAATGCCATACCAGTAGTATCCATTCAGCTGTCGTTTAGTCCATTTGCCAATTGGAAGATATTCTAAGCAGTGATGTACAGTGCCAAATTAAGACCCTCTGGGGCCCCTATGCACCAAGACTTTGGAGACCCTTCGTCGTAGTTTGTAATGTTAGAAAAAATTATAGTATCATACTGAAAAACGTTTTTTTTTAATATTACAACACTTTTTTTATTAAAGGAATAATAAAAAACAATACCAAAAACAGGCCTATTGTTTTATTATTTTATTTACAACATACGTTTTACAACATACATTTGTCTGTGAAGTCCAGGCTTCCACCAATCAAGTGACTTGGATCATCCAAGTCATTTGATGTACCTTAATAAAAAAAATTATACTATTTTTTGACATTTATGATCCAAGTCACTTGATGTACTGAGTGAAAAAAATAGTTACATTGTTTTTAACAGAAAATGCCCTGAGTACGCGAGATTCTTGACCTCTGATCGTAATGTTTGATATAACTATGCATAAAACTTACCTATATGAAGGTCTAAATGAAAATAAGGGACAGGGGACGAGAGCCGTGTAGGCGGTGTGGTCGCGTGACAACATATGATGTGAATGTAAACAAACAGTGGCGGTCCTGGCACTTTTGGCGCCCTAGCCGAGATCATGCAAAGGTGCCCTTCCTCTGTCAACAGCACACTCCCACCTCCCGGTGCATAAACTCTGCCGCAATGAAACACACTGAACACATTGTCTTTAAAACACAAAGCACCTCCTTCATTTATTATTCTTAGCTTCAATAGTAACTGAACACTCAATAAAGATTCCCAAATATATTGCAAACAAAATAAATATTCCAATGTATATTGCACACAAAATAGATAAATAAAAAACACTAATAAATCACACAATGTAGCCATGGACGCCCGCAGGATTTTTTCCAAGGGGGCAAAATTTAATGTATTAATAGGTAGGGAAAAAAACTGATCAAAAACAATGGCTGCCACGCACTGCATGCAGCCAGGTGCTTGAGTTGACGCTGCCAACTTGGCGGGATAATTTTAAGGGGGGACTTCTGAACAAATAAAAAGGTAGCAACCTTTTATCATGCACACAAATAAAAAATTTCACCCTTTAGGAGGCAGTTGGATACTTTTCAGCAAGTTTAGGATATAAATATTTTCTTAGAAAATATTTAATATATTTTCTTGGCATTTCCAGGGGGGGGCAAGCGCCCCCCCTTGCCCCTACCTGCGGGCGCCCATGAATGTAGCTTAATAAAGGAATACGTTTGCCAGTTAGCAATTAACTGAATTTTAAATTTGGTTTGGAAGTTTTAGATTTAGTTGTTTTCCTGTTAAAACCTGATCCTTCTGGTCTTTCTTGATGCAAATTCATCAGTGATGTCATCGTAGGAAATATACTCAGAAACCGCATGGTTAATGCTGATGACAGCAAGACCACTGAGGTGGTCTTGCATCATGGTGGATCTCAGATAGGTCTTGATGAGCTTAAGCTTGGAAAAGCTCCTCTCCGCTCCAGCTACTGTCATTGGAAGGGCGACAGCAACCCTGACGGCGACCCAGAGGTTGGGATAGATCTCTGTGAGCTGCTTTTCATGGATAAATTCAGCAGCTGAAGTGCTGTCACGATCGTAGATGGCAGTTCAGGCAAATTCTTTAATTCCTGTGCCAACTCCCTACCATCTATCATAGATCAGAATGTCCTCGAGAGCTTAAAGTGTTGCTGAGGATTTCTGATTGCTCTGTCATCTCATTTGACAAGTTTTGGAAGTTTGAGAGCACTCCAAACTTCTCTCTCACTTCTCCCAAGGTCTGCAATCTTTCCTGAAGTGACGAGATAGTAGCATCCACCACCACATTGATAAAGGTCACCTCCAAATTTTTAAGTGCGTCATTGATGGGCTCATCAGGGGACTCATAGGAGAAGTGCCGCTTTGTGGACTTCAGCCTCTTATGCTGGAGAACAGCCTCCATATTCATGTCTTCGCACATGCCCATGGCTGAGGTTTGTGCAGCCACAAAGCCTGTTGTTCTGTAACTGCTGAGAGTTGTTTCAGTCTTCCTTAGCAGATTAACAGCCACATCCAACTGCACTGAAGGAGACTGGATTAGTTTGCTGACTTGCTGTATGTGGCTTAGGATATCATACCACACCGCAGTACAGATTGAAAACCAGTATGACCCTATCTCCTCTGCCAAAGACTGGGCCTCAATCTTTACCATAGGGTCAGTGGTTTGACCCCTCACCTCAATGAGTGCCTCTCTCACTGATGCTGCTTGGTACCTTACTGGCTCAATACTCTTCACCCTGCTTTCCCACCTTGTCTCTGACCATGATTTTAAAGTCAAGTTAACATGGTTCTTCAGGATAGCCCATCTTTGTGTAGAAGCCGAAAAGATGGTGTAGAGCTTCTGCAAGATGCCAAAATAGCCAGTGGCATGTGTGAAGCTTTTAGCAGCATCAGCTACCATCAGATTTAATGTATGAGTCCCACATAGCACAAATAAAGCCCGTGGGTTCTTTTCCAGCAGCCTGGCTTGGACTCCCTTGTTTTTGTCCCTCATATTGGCTCCGTTGTCATGCGACCGTCCTTTGCAGTCGTCAAAGGGAATGTTTAGGTCCTCTAGTCTCTTCAAAATTAGGGATGACAAACTTTGGCCAGTGGACTCCTCTGCCTCCAGGAACCCCATGAAATGTTCCTTTACTTGGGGTTTATCATCCAGTGAAACAATCCTGATTACACAGGTCAACAAAAAAACTTTTTTTTTCGTTGCCAAGGAAATTCGTACGAATTTAAGGTATTTTGGGGTTGCTGAATTCCAAAATGAAAGTAGTTTTTCCGATTTGGCTCTAGTTCTTAAGATAATGAATACCCTCAATTAATAGGAAATGTAACCATAACGCGTGCATATGGGAAACTATCGGAACATTCTAGATGGTGAGACCGAATAAAATGCCATTATGTATTTCATGTGTTTACTTTTGTATGATTTGAGACAATTTCAATGCGATTTGTAAGTAGGCTCCGCCTGAACATTAAATTTTTTGAATTTTTACGTGTTTCAATGGGGTACCAATTATCTCATAAATTAGAGCCAATCTAGCAAAACCGATGTCATATTCGGAATCAGCACCACAAAGTTACTCCAAAATCACTCTAATATGATTGGCAATAAAATGAGTGTTGACCAGTGTTATCACTGACATTTGTTCTGTATGACTAACATCTGGGGTGCAATCTAAAATAATAGAAAAGTACTTTGATTGCTTGATCTCCTGCACCATTGTATGAATGATCTTGGTACTGATGGAGTCAATCAGTTCGTTTTGAATGTGTTTGTCCAGACAGCTGGTGTGACTTGCGAATCCACTTTCCACCCTGTGAATATGATCTTTCATTACTTGGTCAAATTTTGCCATGAGCTCAACCTCTTTTAAGAAGTTCCCGTTTGATGGCGTGTGCAGTGTTTCTGTGTGTCCCCTCAGTGCCATATTCTCCACTGCCAGAGAATGTACTATGACAACCAGTGGCGGTCCTGGGCGTAGGCGATATAGGCGGCCGCCTAGAGTGCCAATTGGTGACGGGGGCGACATAGCACGCCCGTTTTTTGTTTTTTCTCAAACAGGCTCCAGTCCAGGGCTCGAGAAATTTACCAACTCACGGTCTCACCAACCCCGGTTGGAGATATATATTTATCCTTGATGATAGGTATCTATTTTGCTTGTAAAAATCAATTTATAAAACTAAATTAAAAGTTATTTCATTAAAATAAACAAGCAATGAAATAGGTATAAGTTAAAACTGTCTATAATTATTAAAATCAAGCAGAGTAAATTAGAGTGTAGCTAGCGACGAATTTTTCTCCACTCCACAATTTCGTATGTTTTCTAGTTTACAGTGAGTCGTGTCTGGCCGAGCATCATGTTGAAGAGGACAAAGCCGTCAGGTGCACAGGGAAGAAAGAGAAGGAAAGAGGAAGAGGAGATGCGATCGAAAAGTAGAGGTATGTCATGAACATTTTATTTAAGTTTCATTTTTATATCTAACGTTACTTTTTTAAACTGTAAAATCAAATAAGTTTGCTACTTTAAGAGGGCAATCCGCTATTTTTTGGCAAAAATCATCAATTTTTTCTTTTTTTGCTGAAATGACTTCTAAAATTTGTCTGCTTCATGTTTGTGTTGTCAGATTTTGGGTTTTTAGTTTAAAACCCTTACCCTCACCATAACCTACCCTTTATGGCTAGGTGTAAGGTTTATAGGCGTTTATAGGCTTAACTAGATTTCTGCTGTTATTAACATGTACTTACCAGTGTGACCACTCTACATTTTTAATTATTCCAAGAACACCCAACAAAATTTCCCCAGAATTTCCAAGGTTATATAAATATTCGAATTATTTAATTTTTCATTGAATTATAATTTTCTTTAACAAAAATGTGACAATAATCTCGAAAATACACAATAAACAAATATAAACCCCAAATAAAATAAATGGTATGTGGCAGTAATAAGTTATTTACAATGACAGAAGGAACTGTGTGTCATCATGTTTGCTTCACATAATAACTTATTTATATCGTTTCAGATGCACTTCTAAAATATCTTGGAGGACCCTCCTCTGCAAAACTGGGATGTCTGTGGATGAAGGTCATCTACTTTCATCTCTACTTCTGCTGCGCCAGTTTCCTCAGATGAAGGCACATCAACCACCCTCTCTACCCTGCCACTTTCTTTAGGTATGTACAAGACGGTAGCATAGATATTAGTATCATATTACTAGTATTAAATTACTATATGTCCTCTTGTCTGATAACAAGGAGGGCTAAGTTGGTTAGCTTGTACAAAATGACACAATAGTTAATACTAAAAACCAAGGACACAAATCTAGGTGAAGTTGTACTAATCATAAACATGAGAATGAATTATGTTTAACCCATGATAAGCAAATGTTTGCTACTCGCAATGTCCCGAGCTTCCCGGAGGTAACAAGACGTGTTCAACACAGTCTGATGCAAAGAATTAAAAAATCAGCCAACCCGATCATCCAAGCTATCCATGAGTCCTGCCATTTATCTTCTAAGCTATGGACTTCTTGGTACGAAAACGTCTGTCTGTAGCTCCACTTAACTTCGACAGTGCAGTATTATTTCTAATCAATTGTATATATTTCTATCCTTAGTATATGAACTGTCATTGTATTAATAATATTTGTCATATGGACTATAGTCTACCAATAAACCTTTTCATTTCATTTCAAATAAATTGATTCTCATCTGCTCTATATCCTTTTAGATGCACCTGAAGGATCCTCCTGTGCTGAACCTGCTGATCAAGGCACATCGATTCCTCCCATCCAGACAGATGCAGAAGCAATTGATCCTGCTGAATGGCCTTCTGTCCTGACGGACCACCACCAATACTTCAATAGAATCTTGGTAAACGGAGAGAAAACGAAGAGAAGTTGGCTGATGTATTCACGGAAAAACAACAGCCTCTTCTGCTTCTGCTGCAAGCTGTTCTCGACAAAAGACTTTTCTTTAATAAAGGGAGGACTTAACGACTGGAAGAATGCAACCACCTTGCTCAATTCTCATGAAAACACGGCAGAACACTTAAAACATTTAACAATATGGAAAGAAATGGAGGTGCGGATTATAAAAGGGGAAACCATTTACAAAAAAGAGATGGCAGTCCTTGAGGCTGAGAGGAAGCGGTGAAGAGATGTTCTTGTGCGGCTGGTTGCCATAGTACAGTCTCTGGCAGTGAGGAATATGGCACTGAGAGGACACACAGAAACACTGCACACGCCATCAAACGGGAACTTCTTTAAAGAGGTTGCGCTCATGGCAAAATTTGACCAAGTAATGAAAGATCATATTCACAGGGTAGAAAGTGGATTCGAAAGTCACACTAGCTGTCTGGACAAACACATTCAAAACGAACTGATTAATTCCATCAGTACCAAACCTCACACAAACCTCAGCCATGGACATGTGCGAAGACATGAATGTGGAGACTGTTCTCCAGCAAAAGAGGCTGAGGTCCACAAAGCGGCACTTCTCCTATGAGTCCCCTGATGAGCCCATCAATGACGCACTTAAAAATTTGGAGGTGACCTTTCTCAATGTGGTGGTGGATGCTGCTATCTCATCACTTCAGGAAAGATTGCAGACCTTGGGAGAAGTGAGAGAGAAGTTTGGAGTGCTCTCAAACTTCCAAAACTTGTCAAATGAGGCGATGACAGAGTAATCAGAAATCCTCAGTAACATTTTAAGCTGTCGAGGACATTCTGATCTAGATGGTAGGAAGTTGGCACAGGAATTAAAGAATTTGCCTGAACTGCCATCTATGAGCATGACAGCACTTCAGCTGCTGACGTTTATCCATGAAAAGCAGCTCACAGAGATCTATCCCAACCTCTGGGTCGCCCTCAGGGTTGCTGTCACCCTTCCAATTTCAGTGGCTGGAGTGGAGAGGAGCTTTTCCAAGCTCAAGCTCATCAAGACTTACCTGAGATCTACCATGATGCAAGACCGCCTCAGTGGTCTTGCTGTCATCAGCATTAACCATGCGGTTTCTGAGCAGATTTCCAACGATGACATCATTGATGAATTTGCATCAAGAAAGACCAGGAGGATCAGGTTTTAATAGGAAAACAACTAAACCTAAAACTTCCAAACCAAATTTAAAATTCAGTTATTTGCTAGCTGGCAATCTTATTCCTTTATTAAGCTACATTGTGTGATTTATTAGTGTCTTTTAGTTATCTATTTTGTGTGCAATATACAATTGGAATATTTATTTTGTTTGCAATATATTTGGGAATCTTTATTGGGTGTCCAATTATTATTCATACAAGATTTCTTTGTATTTTTTGTTTCAAGACAACTTGTTCTTATTTGAAGCTAAGAACAGTAAATGAAGGAGGTACTTTGTGTTTTAAAGACAATGTGTTCAGTGTGTTTTATTGCGGCAGAGGTTATGCACCGGGGAGGGGGAGTGTGCTGTTGACAGAGGAAGGGCACCTTTACATGATCTCGCCTAGGGCGCCAAAAATGCCAGGACCTCCACTGATGGCAACCAGCCGCACCAGAATATCTCTCCACCTCTAGAACACATACGAAATTGTGGAGTGGAGAAAAATCTGTCGCTAGCTACACCCTAATTTACTCTGCTTGATTTTAATAATTATAAACAGTTTTAACTTATACCTATTTCATTGCTTGTTTATTTTAATGAAATAACTTTTAATTTAGTTTTATAATTTGATTTTTACAAGCAAAATCGATACCTATCACCAAGGATAAATATCTATCTCCAACCGGGGTTGGTATTGAAAAATTTATTGTTTAGCTTGAGATATTATTTTTATTTAGGTGTAGTATTAAGGTTAAGTTTACTTTAAATAGACTCGGTAATTATAGAAATAATAATGGCCTATTTAGACACTGTCAACACAGCTACAGACTTTTTCACTGTAGGTTGCAGTGGTTTTCAGGTTAAATTTGGTCAGCAGCCAGATTACTAACTATGGTGAAGCTAAATTCATCAAAATTAATTTAGACTTACCAAAAATGAAGTTGCCAGTTGAACGTTACCCTTTCAGTTTCTAACTGATTCATAAGTTTCATTTAGTTTCCAGGTTTTTTTAATTTTCGTTGTTAAGTTTTAGGTTATTGTTTAACACACTGCTAGGTTATTTATTTGTAGGGGCTATTTCCCAGACCTAGGTTTTGCAGGTTAAGTTAGGCTAGGGCTGGATTGCCCTTAAGTTTTTGGTTTTAAAGGTTTAAGGTTTAGAAGGTTTTATTTAAGTTAAGTTAGGGCTATATTGCCTTTAGGTTTTAATAGGGGCTATAACAGCCAGTTAATTATTGAGTTAGGGCCGTTGTAGCCCGGTTCGAGTTTCGTCTAGGTACCTAGTTTTTCTCTTACCTTTGTTATTTTCTTTAACTTACTTGCACCTAGTTCTGATAGGCCTCTATTTAGTTAAACATGGGTTTTGATTAATTGCAGTGGTTATTAATTAAGGATACGATTTAATTAAAAGTTGTTAGGTTTGAAGGTTGACTCGGTTTCCCGGTTTGGGTAACCACGAGCATTTTAATTTTTTTGAGAAAAAAGGGCCCGCTTCATGCGGTCAAAAATTTTCAAGACTGGGCAAAGCTCCGTTTTTCTTTGTCCCAGAAACTTTTTTTTTTCCTTCTTTTGGTTAATTAGGGAAACCCAACTTCACTAGTTGGTTAGAAACGAGGGTTTTTATTTTTATTTATTTTGTTTATATTTTCTTTGGAAATATATGCGGTTATTTCTAACCACTTTTTTCAACATTCCCCCCAAGGGGAAAAATTTACCCAGAATTGTATTCTTGGGAAATTTTATTTATTTATTTATTTTTTTATTTTTTTTTTTGAATGAAAATGACATGCTCTTCAGAAAAGTTCCTTTTAGGTGAAATATGAAGATGAAAGCGTCTTTTCTGTAGAACGTTGGTCCTAAGTTATAGCTATTTACAATTATTTACAATTTTCTATTTGTGGTCTTCACAAAGATCCACTCTGTATTTTCCTTTGCAGTTCTTCCCGAAATCTAACTGCAGCTTGTCTTTGTGGTCGGGGTTGAGTAGCGGCAGTAGTAGTGTCAGGAGAATCTACAGTTCCTGATTCTGTGGAAGAATTTTCCAGTTCTTCCAGGTCAATATTCGGCTTATCAGTTATTTCCAGTGGGTATAACCGATATATGTGTCTTCTGGAGAGATGACCATTGGGTGTTTTTACAGTTACATGCCTGATTATGCCATCTTCATCTGGGTGTAATGTTTCAATTACAGCAATCTTCCAGAAGTATTTGGGATTCATAGAATTTTCATCTAAGAGACATAGTTCTCCTACTTTAGGTTCTTTACTTACTGGTTGTTTGTGTTGTTGGTATTCTTTTTCCCTCAAACTACTCAAATATTCGTATCGCCATCTTTTCTTGATTTCTTGAGATTGTTTAGCTCCCTTATGAAAGTAATCCAGTATTTTCTCTCTTTCTTTGTCCTCTGTTGTTGTCATATAATCAGCATCCACCTGATCGTCTTCATTAACAGCTTCTTGGGTATCATTAGTGGTTAAAAAGTTGAATTTGGTATTGTCATACCCAAAAAGCAACTTGAAAGGAGTTAGTAGATCAGAGGAAGGATCTTCATTTGAATTAACATAAGTGAGTGGTCTTGAATTCATTGTGTTCATTATTTCAAGAACAATTGTTTTTAGTTCAGTTAACGGGATTTTTCTTCCTTTTATGGAGGTATAGAGGGCTCTTTTGACTAAACCCACCATTCTTTCAGCTATTCCTAAGGTTCTGGGTGAATAGGCTGCTGTAAATTTCCACTGGATACCATGATCAGAGAGGTACTGAGACACAAGAACATTTTGGAACCAATGTTTAAGGTAATCTTCAGATCTTTTGAAGGTGGATTGATTGTCTGAAATCAAAACCTTTGGAAGGGAGTAGTTTAAGGACAAATGGTAGAGTTCTCTTAAAAAGGTTTTAGCAGAAAGGTCAGTGCAGATGTGAAGGCTGGTGAATCGGGTGTCGCAGCAAGTGAACAATAATAAGTAGACTTTCATGAATTGGTTATTCTCATCCTGGACAGAAATTGGACCAACATAGTCAAGGGCAGTTTTTTCAAAGGGTTTTTCATAGCTTAAACGTTCCGTTACTAAGGGTCCAGTAGTAGGCACTTCATAAGCCATGGCAAAGTATTTTTGGCAAAACAGACATTGTTTCAGAACCTTTTTAACTACTTGCCTTATTTTGGGGATCCAGAATTCCTGTCTGAGGAAATTGCATGTGGTAGCTAAGGTTGCATGACTGGCTTTTGCATGACATTCAGTTACAATTAACGTTGTTAAATGAGAATTTTCGGGCAGTAGTACAGGATACCTAGCAGAATAGTTAAGGTTAGTTGCATATTTATATCTCCCCATTGTTCTGACTAACCCTTCTTTGTCAATGAAGAGTTTTAGATTCTTTTGCAGCTTTGTTAGGTCCTCAACTTTTTCTCCTTTATTTAGTTTGTGGATTATTTCTTTTTCTTTTGAGAAATGTTGTTGCTGGACTAATTTTAGCCAGTAATTTGTGGCCTTAGTTTTGTAAGCTGTATGATTTTTCTCCAAGACAGCAATTTGTTCTTCCATTGTCAGGTTACATTTGGGGTTATATTTGTGAGTGCGGAAGTACTTTAAGTTTTCTATGAACCGTAGAACATAGGCAGTGATTCTGACCAGTTTTTTCCTGTTAGAGAATCTTTCCATATTTAACAAGGGAGTTTTTTCATTTATTTCTTTACAAGTTGTTTGACACACATTTATTGTTGTCTGTAAGGTTTCTTGGTGGGGGTTAAAAATTAAGTTGGTGGGCCATTCAATTTCATTTCTCAAAAATGTGGGACCATGTTGGTAAAAGTGAAGAAGTTTTTGAAATTTCTTGAAAGATATTGGTCTGGTGAGTAGGTCTGCTGGGTTGTCTTCTCCTGCTACATGTCTGAATTCCAGGTGATGGTTTAAGTTTCTTGTTGCTTCCTGAATGTCTTTCACTCTGTTTTTTACAAAGATTGATTTCATTTTTAGAGATTTTTGAGCAGTCCAATTTAAAGCCACTTGTGAGTCTGTCCAAATTATTGTTTTGAAGAACTTTTGGTTTTCTGAGTTTTCTTCTAGGTAGGTTTCTTTAAGGTATTCTAGGACTTTGGTTCCTAGGCAGATTGCCATTAATTCCAAGTTACAAATGGTCCAATTTTTTGATTTGGGGTTGACTCTTGATTTAGCGTAAATTAGTTCGGATTTTCCATTTCCAACTAGATAGCAACTTACTGCATAACCTTCTTGGCTGGCATCACAAAAGATGTGGAGTTGAAGATTTTCCATGAGAGGTTTGGGATTTTCAAAAGCTTGTCTAGGAAAATTCAGAAATTCCACTTTGTTTATTTCTTTACAAAGTTTTTTCCATTCACGCAGCATTTCCAGTTCTAGATATTCATCCCAATTTTTTTTGGTAGCTGTTACTTTCTGCATGAAGAGTTTTAATTTAAACACTAAGGGTGCAACAAATCCAATTGGATCAAACAATGATTGCACAGAACTTAGTATTTCTCTTTTAGTTTTGGCTTCTGAGTTCAAGTTTACCGTTTTTAGATGGAGTGTATCAGCACTTGTGTTCCAACCATATCCTAATAGTTTTACATTTTCTTTATCTTCGGAGGAGGCTATGTCATGTTTTTCAAATAGTCCTTGAAGTTCTGAGTGATTAGAGGCCCATTCATATAGCTTCAAATTATATTCAATTAAAGTGTTTACACTATAATTGTAAAGGTCTTTGAGTTCTGAGAGATTGTTGGCATTAATTAAAGCATTGTCCATGTAAAAGCGGTTAGCTAGGTAGTCTGCCACTTGGTTTTGTTGTTCATTAAAATGTGTTGGAGAGATTGTTGTAGTAAAAATGGACTGCTTTTGTTGCCAAAGGTAACTCTTCTATATTTATAGCAGATCAGGTTGTTGTCATTTGGAGCCAATTGGGTATTCTTTACCCACAGAATTTTGTGGGCATTGCAGTCAAATTCTGTTTGATATTTAAGTTGTAAATATGCTTTTTGAATGTCCCCAATCATCAAATATTTACCATGCCTTAATTTAATGCACAATTTTGCTAAGTGAGGTAGGAGTGAAGGGCAGTCCTCAGTAGCATCATTTACGGTTATTTCTTCTGGTTTGCTTTTACCCGAGGGATCTACTACAATCCTAACTTTAGTTGTTTGTACCCCAGGGCGAACTACGGGAAAATGAGGTAAAAAATTTCCTGCTTGTCTTAAGTGTTCTGTTAGAGGTACTTCTTCTATTATTCCTTCCTGGAATTGTTGTTCAAGGATGTCTGAATAAGGTTGCATTAAGTTATCTTTTTTTAATTTTTTGCAAGTGGACTTTAACCTGCTAATAGCATAGTTAAAGTTTGGTGAAATTTTATCTTTTTGGTCATTCCATGGTACCTTAACAGACAATCTTTCATCTTCTATTTTAACTTCCTTTTCAAAGTTTGCAATCAGATCTTTTTCTTTGTTTGAAAGTGGTTCATCCCCAGAAATACCCAAGTTTTCTAGTTTGCTAAATTGTGCAATCTGGTGTTCAATTTTTTTTAGATCTTCATTAGAAGTTGTACTAGTAGGTAGCGGGTTGGTAATACAGAAGCTGATCTGATCTCTTATTGGTTCTTTTTCTTTTTCAGGGTAGTAATCTGAAGGGAAACCCAATAAAAGTATTCCATAGGGAGATTTATAACAAGAGGCAGTATGAATCTGATGACTGCTGAGGGCAAAAAGTTTGTGGGTTGCAGCCCCAAAAATTAACATGAAGTCAGCCACTTCATCAGCTTCAAAGTGATCTGCAAGCTGATAATTTAATGATTTTAAATAAGTTTGAAGTTTCAGTAATCCTGGAACTTCATATTTAATATTAATATCATCAATTATGATAGCTTCTATTTCTTGGTAGTTTCCAGGGTTTCTAGAATCCTCCAATTTAATTATAGCTACTTCATAATTTGGTTGTTTCTTGTCGGCTATAAATCCTGTTATGGTTATGGATTCCTCGTAGTGTTTAGTTGGAAGATTTAATTTTTTCACGAGTTCCTTGGTAATGTAGCTGGCTTGACTACAATTATCCAAAAGTGCTCTGCATTTAATTGATTTTTCTGAGTTTCTTATTCTCATTTGCATGGAAGGGATTAATGCTACTTCTTGATCAGTGTTTTTTAAACTTAATAAGTTAGTAACTTGTTTCCCTTGTTTGAGTTTTCTTTTTGGGTAGCTACTTCCGTACTGGTTTTGGTTTTCTTATCTTCCTCTGGTTTTCCTTTTTGTTTGGTACAAAGGAAGGATAAATGGTTAGAAAACCTACAAAATGAACAGGGTTGTAAAGAAATGGGGCATTCTTTGGCTTGGTGTTTAGATGAGGTACATTTAGTACAATAATTTAATTTAGCAAGTTTTTTCAGTTTATCCCAACTTTCAGGGAAAGAATCACATTTTGAGATTCTGTGAGAGTTTTTTCTTACACAATTTGCAGTAAGGTTCTCTCTGGTCAGTATATTGAGCTCTTCTTGAGGATTGTCTTTGGGTAGAAACCGCCAGAGCAGCTGTAGTTTGGCCAGAATACCATGGTTTTCTGGCTGGTTCTGGAGAGAAGTTTCTTTTTTGTTTAGGTATCAAGGTAGTTAACTCACTTTGTTCCAGATCAAAATTAACATTAGCTAAGGTTTTGGTAGCTTCAGCAATTGCTTCTTTAAAATTATTAAAGGGTCATAGAGTTTAAACCCACAAGTTCTTAAAAATTCCTGAGTTTCTTGAGTTAGTTTATTATAATATACATACAAGAGTATATCTTCTAATTCTAATTTTTGAGTTTGCATTAAATTTATGGTAGAGTGCATATCTGCTTGAAAGTCATGAAGTGATTTAAAATTTTTGGTTATTATGGATTTAGTTAAAAGGGATTTTATTATGGAGAATTTAATTTGGCCTGGTGTTGCATAACAGCCCTCCAACTGCTGCCATGCTTCTTCATAAGATGTTTTACTTTCTTGCATGCAGTTGATTTGAATGGCAGGGTTTCCACTCAAATGTTGTTTTAGGTAGGCAAATTTCTCTTCTTCGGAAAGACCTATGTTATCATAAATGTTTCTGAATGAGGTCTTAAAGTTTTGAAATTTAGAGGGATTTCCATCAAATGGTAATATTTGAAGCTCAGGAATTTTAGTACTTATTCTTAGTTTAGGTTTGGCTTCGGCATTATTTTCTTTTTTAGTTGTTAATGCTTGTATCATTTGATCTATTTCAAAGTGGTAATAACTATTTTTTTCATCTAGTTCTTCTTGTTTATCCTCTGAGAAGCCTTCGGAACAAACATACATTCTAAGGATTTCCTCGTCTAAATTTTGTAACTTGTCCAGTTGTGAGGACAAAAGCCGAGCATGTGAATTTTTTTGTTCCTCAGTCCAATCATCCCATCTCTCTTTGATTGTAGCTAAAAGTTTAGTAGCTGAGGTTCTGATTGCTCCCCTCCTTTTTACCAGTTTACTAGTTTCAAGTGCTTCCACATCACTTCCCAACCAGGTCTCCATACTTTTTCCACGAGTGGCTTCAGTTTGATTAGCCATTTTTAGGTTTATTATAAATGATATTTATATTTAAATTTTCAGATTATGTAAAAAATTTAATTCACTGGATTTAAAACTATTGTATCAGAATTAAAACAAAAAAAGGGTAACTAACTTCTCGACTGCCCACCCGGGGGCGCCATATTGAAAAATTTATTGTTTAGCTTGAGAGATATTATTTTTATTTAGGTGTAGTATTAAGGTTAAGTTTACTTTAAATAGACTCGGTAATTATAGAAATAATAATGGCCTATTTAGACACTGTCAACACAGCTACAGACTTTTTCACTGTAGGTTGCAGTGGTTTTCAGGTTAAATTTGGTCAGCAGCCAGATTACTAACTATGGTGAAGCTAAATTCATCAAAATTAATTTAGACTTACCAAAAATGAAGTTGCCAGTTGAACGTTACCCTTTCAGTTTCTAACTGATTCATAAGTTTCATTTAGTTTCCAGGTTTTTTTAATTTTCGTTGTTAAGTTTTAGGTTATTGTTTAACACACTGCTAGGTTATTTATTTGTAGGGCTATTTCCCAGACCTAGGTTTTGCAGGTTAAGTTAGGCTAGGGCTGGATTGCCCTTAAGTTTTTGGTTTTAAAGGTTTAAGGTTTAGAAGGTTTTATTTAAGTTAAGTTAGGGCTATATTGCCTTTAGGTTTTAATAGGGGCTATAACAGCCATTTAATTATTGAGTTAGGGCCGTTGTAGCCCGGTTCGAGTTTCGTCTAGGTACCTAGTTTTTCTCTTACCTTAGTTATTTTCTTTAACTTACTTGCACCTAGTTCTGATAGGCCTCTATTTAGTTAAACATGGGTTTTGATTAATTGCAGTGGTTATTAATTAAGGATACGATTTAATTAAAGGTTGTTAGGTTTGAAGGTTGACTCAGTTTCCCGGTTTGGGTAACCACGAGCATTTTAATTTTTTTGAGAAAAAAGGGCCCGCTTCATGCGGTCAAAAATTTTCAAGACTGGGCAAAGCTCCGTTTTTCTTTGTCCCAGAAACTTTTTTTTTCCTTCTTTTGGTTAATTAGGGAAACCCAACTTCACTAGTTGGTTAGAAACGAGGGTTTTTATTTTTATTTATTTTGTTTATATTTTCTTTGGAAATATATGCGGTTATTTCTAACCACTTTTTTCAACAGTTGGTGAGACCGTGAGTTGGTAAATTTCTCGAGCCCTGGACTGGAGCCTGTTTGAGAAAAAACAAAAAACGGGCGTGCTATGTCGCCCCCGCCACCAATTGGCGCCCTAGGCGGCCGTCTATATCGCCTATGCCCAGGACCGCTACTGTAAATAAACCTGTACGTGTAAGAAATGGTATCTGGCAGCCCCAGCCCTTTGAAATCGTGATATATTAGCCTCATAGATTTTGCAGGATTTCTGTCCTCAAAAAAAACCTTTTTACTTATTCATTCATTTTTATTTATTTATTTATTTATTTTGCTTTCAATAATCCTGACTATATAACAATCAACCTACGGGGACTCCCTAACCTTGGGGGCCCCTATGCACGTGCCTACTGTGCCTATTGGGTAATCCAGCACTGGACTGACGTATGAAACCTTCAGATACCCATCAATCTGGTAATGTTATAATGTTATTAAAATTTAATATACATCAAAACATTGTTTTTCATTCATAAACTGCCTATATATATATATATATATATTATATATTAATATATATATATTATATATATATATATAATATATATATATATATCAGATTTTTGCTCTGTCTTTGCTATAGCACAAAATAATATCTAAATCTATGTTCAATATTAAAAGTAAATAAATAAATGAATCAGTAAATAAATACAAGTGGGGATGGAGGTGCAAGTCGTGGAATTTGCTCAGGGCGCAATAATGCCTACCAACGGCTCTTTTTATACAATGAAACTTCAGTTTGTTCAGGCTTGCCAATATCATGAACACTGTCATCACGTTCGAAGGTTTTTTTTTAGTTTCTACAAGACCATACCCCCTTCTTGTTATTTATATTTAATTATTCATTTATGTTCCCTTAGTAATATGTAAACCAGAGTGATGAATGGAAATAATTATGTTCTAAAGACATTTGGCAATGAGTTACCGAACCAATCAGTACTAAATCCCAGATTCATTCATAAAATGTTACAACCGTTTGTAGTACACGCAACAAATATATGCCAGGTGTCGCTATCTGTTCTCAAGAGTGTCCTAATAATAATGAGCGCAACTGTACATAACATTTTCTCACTGGAGGCTGATGGGATGACTCGTGGGCACAATAAGAAAACTAGAAATAGACGTGTAGACTTGATATACAAAAATACTTTTTTTCAGTCATAGAGTAGTAGATTTTTTGAATGACTTCCCATATGATGTGGTAATTTTAAGAAAAATTTGGAAACTTTCATGAATGAAAGAGATAGTTTGTAGATTGTAAATAGTGTATATTCTTAGCTTAAGTTGTATAGGCTACTTTGGTAACAGTAAGTGGTTGTACGTTGATTAGCTGACTTGAGATTGTTTTTTTGTAAGAGTTTATTATTATTATTATTATTATTAAAATATAGCTCATGACTTAAACAATCTCGATAGGCCCCAGTGGCTTCATGTTTTCCTAATGAAATGTACTGTAATGTAATTACATTTCATTTGGAAAACATGAAGCCACTGGGGCCTATCGAGGTTATCCAAGTAATGAGCTAATAATAATAGAATCCTGCAAAACATCAATCTCAATTCAGATAACTAATGTCTCATTACATTACACTTCATGTTCAAATGTAATTTACATATACATTTCATTGGGAAAACACGAAGCCACTCGAACCCATCGAGGTAATCCAAGTCATGAGCTACATTTTACAACACACTTTCCAGCTATAGCTTCACTCTGTCATTTCTTCCTTTGTTACATGATCACAATGAACTAGCGTGTTGACAGTTTTGGGGTTCTCTGGCTAGGTTTGGGAACCCAACCACGTAAGAATACCACTATAGTAGCCTATATAACTGGAGCAAAGAATACACACTATATACAATCTACAAACTATCTCTTTCACTCATGAAAGTGTCTAATTTTTTTTTAAATTAACTAATGAGCTACTGGTTACCACATCATATGGCCAGGGGCGTGCCCAGAATTTGGTCAGGGGATGGGGGGCGTGTGAGTAACTAAAACAAAGGTGTGTGTATACCATACGAGTATGTATGAGAGCCACTCAATATATTTTGCCCACCTTTATTTTTCTTTCCAAATTTCCTTGTAAGTTCCAGAAATTTTGTACTTAAGTAGTTACATACCTTTTTTACAAGTTTTTATTTTTCCACATGGTCTCCATCCTATATACTATTGAGCTAAAATGTGTCTGTGTGTCTGTCCGCTTTCTTCGGAACCGTGCACAGCCTAAACGGCACATCGGAAAATTCTGCAACCACCACCAACTGATAGCTCCATGAGCTGCCGATGTGCTCTGTGAAGTTTCCCGGTCCTAGGTCACAATTACTGGGTCCGAAGACCCCAGCATCGCGATAAAACTACAGAAAAGAACGCAGCCGTGAAAATCTTTAGCTTCACACATACTGTGACATATACTGCTACCCGCCTGGAGGTAGTGGGCGAGGGGATGTGGTAATTGGGGGAGTGGGGGTGGGGGTAATGGGGAATGGGGTGGGGTAATTGGGGGAGGGGGTGGGGTAATGGGGAGAGGGGGTGGGGGTAATGGGGAGAGGGGTGGGAGTAATGGCGTTTTTTACTTTTGTGTGTGGGGGAAGGAGTGGGGTAATTGGGGGAGTGGGGTGGGGGTAATGGGGAGAGGGGTGGGGGTAATGGGGAGAGGGGTGGGGGTAATGGCGTATATAGCAGTATATATCACAGTGCTACCCGCCCGGAGGGCAAAGTTGTACAACGGTCACGAGCGATAGCGAGCTACCGCTTGTCCTTTTCTATGGCTTTCCTCCACCTCCAAACAAGGGCCTTTATTCCTTGCTGGTAAAAGTCCGCTAGGTTCCGCTGGACCCACCTGTTAACCTCCTCAACAACCTCATCGTCACTCTGAAACTTTCTTCCACGAACAGCATGACAGCATCCTTCATTGGCCCAAACAAATGGAAGTCTGAAAGTACCAGATCCTGGCTGTATGGAGGGTGGGGTAACACAGTGAAGCGCATCTTTGTGATGGCCTCTCTTGTTTGCAAACTGTTGTGTGGTCTTGCGTTATCGTGCAAAAGAAAGACGTCTTCTAGTTTTCTCTCCGGTCGAACTCGATTTATACGTCTCTGGAGTCTCTGTAGGGTACCAATATATGCCTCTCAGTTGATTGTTTGTCCTTTCTTCATAATATCCACCGGAATCACCCCTTTCATGTTCCAGAAGATGGTGTCCATAATCTTTCCTGCAGAGGGAGCCATTTTGAACTTTTTCTTGCATGGGAAGTCTACGTGATGCCACTCCATGCATTGGCGTTTTGTTTCAGTTCAAAGTGGTGTACCCAAGTCTTATATCGAGTCACAATTCGTGAAAGGAAGTCATCCCCTTCTGTCTCGTATCGAACCAACGACTCAGAAACAATTTCTTTTCTTTGGGCTTTGTGATCTTCGATCAGTTCGCGAGGAACAAACCGTTAACACGCTTTTGAGTATCTCAGTTGCTGAATTATCGTAGTCACACTTCCTTCACTAATTCCTAGCTCCAGTGATAGCTCCTTGTATGTGACACGCCGATTTGATCGAATGATGCTGTTAGCACGTTGCACAGTGTGAGATGTCACAGCCGATGCCGGGAGACCACTGCATGGCTCATTATCGAGGCTGGCTCTCCCTCTCTCCGATGATCTCACACGTTTAGACCAGCGTCCAACTGTGCTTCGACCAACAACAGCATCTCCGTAAACGTTTTGTAAACGTTTGTGAATATTTCCAACTGTTTCCTTCTCTGCGGTTAAGAACTCGATAACAGCTCTCTGTTTACGACGCACATTACTGTCAGACACCACTTTCGAAACTGCGTTAACCATCGGTTTTATACAAGGGCGTTTAAAAGCGGTTTTATACAAGGAGGGGAGGTTCAAACTGGAAAAATCCGGTTATGTGAAGCGCAGAAAGTTCAAACTTACAGCCCAAAAAACATTTCAGCCCCATGGCCTATTATTTAGCTAAGAAAAAAGGGTGGGACAAAATATATTGAGTGCCCCTAGTATATACATAAGCATTTACTAGAGCCAATATTCATGTATTAACAAAACCTTATTTACAGCAAGTGTAAACTAAATTAGATAAATAAATAGATTTACCACACATTTTTCATGCGAAAAATACTGAGTAAAAAATGATAGTTACATTACTGCGTGTGTACAGTGTAGCTGGTTCCTTCTTGGTGCTACTTGTATTTGCCGGGGAAGAATGAAGGATACGAGAGGCAGGCTATCGCTTTGTTGGGTATCTCTTTTAGGGGCCTCTCGTGTCCTCTTCTCTCCCTGTCGTTTGGGTTGGCGTCTTGAAGGAAAAGCCGGTCGTTTTCAGAGTTTATTGAGTTCTTGGTTGGCTGAGGTTATTTTACAGAAGATTTTGTTATTTATATACAGCTGAATTAATTAAATATATATATATAAATTTATGTACAATACTTATTTATAAAGATTATATATGATTCTTAAAATTACACAATGATAAAATATATACAATTTGGTACGCGCAAAATTGGTTTGTCGGTAACTAATATAAAAATAATATAAATGCGGAAAATTAACTGCGCGGCCCCACACTACTGCCCACCCCGAGAAGCGGAGCACGTATATCAAAAGTAGAAATATTCGGGTCTTGATTTGAATCGGATCCTTCGTCCAGCTCGCGTTGATCCTCGGTCGGCCTCGTTTCCGGTTGTTGCGTTGTCCTGCGCGCCCGTCCTGAGGTCTGTATTTGCTACCTCCGAGGTGCGTCCTCCATCGTCCTTTTTCCTTGCGTGCTTTTTCTCCGATCCGATGTCGTCCGATTGTGCGCCCGGTACCTGTGTGGGACCTGAAACTATATACGCCGGTTTTAAACGATTAATTGAAATGGCTTCTGATGATCCGTTAGTTTTTTCTATTACGAAGTACTTATCGTGGCGTTCGAGAACACGGAAAGGTCCTTGATATGGTGCCTCGAATGGTTTTCGAACGCGGTCGATGCGTACCCATACGTGGCTTGATTTGTGGAGTTCCGATGGAATGAATGATTTGGGGGCTGAGTGAATGTTTCCTTGAGAGAGTTGGGCGAAATCGATTTGCGTCATTTTCTTGGCTAATTCGGAGATGAATTTTGAATTGGATTTTGACGACGAATTGGCGATCATTGGCCTCGGGCATAATAGGGTGGTTCCGGTGACGGTGGTGAACGGTGAATAACCCGATTCGTTGGGGAGACTGCGTAAACCAAGGAGAACTATGGGTAAAGCGGGGAGCCAATCTTGTTTTCGAGCGATGATTGCTGTCTTGATGGTGCGATGAGATCTTTCAATTATTCCGTTGGTCTGAGGGCGATACGACAAAGTTCTTAGTCGGTGAAATCCGATGAGAGCTGAGAGTTCCCTAAAGAGTTCGGATTCGAATTGGGATCCGCGGTCCGTTATGACTTGCAGTGGTACACCAAATCTTGAAATCCATACATCGAGAAATGCGTGTGCTATTGATGTGGCTGTAGTATCAATCAGAGGATATGCTTCTATCCATCTTGTGGCACGATCGATGCAGGTTAGGAGATATCTATATGGGGAAGGATATGTTTGACCGGGCAAAGTGGTTGGCGGTAAGGGACCGACGATGTCGATATGTACCGTTTCAAATCTTGAACTTGGTAAATCGAAGGGGGTTATTTCTGATTTTGTATGGCGAGAAATTTTTGAGGATTGACATGATTCACAATTTCGGGACCAAGTTCGAATATCCTTATTCATTGAGGGCCAAAAGTATCTTGATTTAATGATACGAAGTGATTGCTTGATGCCTGGATGAGAAATATTATGAAATTGATTGAAGATGGAAGATCGATGCTGCTTGGGAACAAAAGGACGGGGATATGGCGTGGATGTATCGCAATATAAAGTTGTATTTTCTGGAAACGGGAACGGCTTGAGACGTGGGAGAAATTCTTGCGTTTCTTGATCTTTTTGTTGAGATTCCGCGATTGCTGATAAATCGAAAGCGTCGATATGTACTGCGTTTACGTTGCGTGAAAGGCAGTCCGCTACGACGTTTTCGGATCCACAGATATGTATTACATCGCATACGTATTCCGTGATGGCAGACCAATGACGTTGTTGTCGGTCTGTCTTGGCTCGTAAGGGACTCTTGTAGGCAGAAACCATCGGTTTGTGATCCGTGAAGAGTATTACTTGACGACCTTCTAAAAATTGACGGAAATGCAGGACGGCTAGGTATGCTGCGAGTAATTCTCTATCGTATGCGGCGTACGCTTGCTGAGTTGTAGTTAATTTCTTGGAAAAGAAGGCGATGGGAACTGGTGTGCTGTCGATTATTTGATGAAGAACTGCTCCAGCTGCTATTTGTGAGCAGTCCGTAACTAAATGAAGGATTGAGCTTGATGGAAGAGGATGACAAAGCGTAACGGCGTTCCGTAGTGCATCCTTGACATCTTGAAAGGCTTGAATTGCTTCGTCGTTCCACTGTAGACTTTTGCTTTTGACTTGAGTTCTGACGATTTCACTTAAAGGTGAGACTAAATCGGCGTAACGGGGTATCATATGGCGATAGAATCCCGTCATTCCTAGGAATCTTCTGAGGCTTTGGTAATCTTGCGGTTGGGGAATATCTTGAATTTCGGAGACTTTGTTTACAGGAGGACGAATGCCTGCTGGGGAAACTTCATGACCCAGAAATTCAATTTTGGATTGCTGAAATATGCATTTTTCTAAGGAAATTCTTAAATTGTGTTCTTGAAGGATCTTGAATACGCGTTCTAAGTCTTTCAAATGGTCAACTGCGTTATTTGAATGGACTAAAATATCGTCGAGATACACAAATACGCAGTCAACTCCTCTGAAAATTGTATCCATGAAGCGTTGAAATGTTGCAGGGGCGTTTCTTAAACCAAATGGCATGTATAAATACTGAAATAAACCAAATGGAGTTGTTATAGCCGTTTTCTCGATATCTTCTGGGTGGACTGGAATTTGGTGATATGCTCTGACTAGATCGATTTTGCTAAAGCATGATTTTCCGTGCAGAGATGTTGACAGACTTCTTATATGAGGAAGTGGATATCTGTCCGGTTTCGTGACAGCGTTTAGGCTTCTATAATCACCACACGCCCGCCATTCGCCTGGTATCTTCTTCGGAACGAGGTGTAACGGTGAGGCCCTTTTGAGGGTTCTATAATTCCATCTTGAAGTAAGTTGTTGAAAGTAGCCTTAGCTGAGGATAATTTATCGGGTGGAAGACGTCGAGGGCTTGCAAACACTGGTGGTGCGCTGCCAGTGTCGATGGTATGCTTGACAGTGTTGGTGGAAACTTTCTGCGGTTGAGCTGGTTTCAGTAGTGAGGAGTACTTGTCAAGCAGGTTCCTGATTTCTTGAGGTAATTTGTCGGTAGGGTTAATATTGATGAGGTGAAGGTCTTTGGATTGCACAGGTTTAGTAGTGGCTTGAAGAGTTGTTGCTCTATCCTTCAAAATGCCATGCTTGCAGTCCACAAGGATGTCATAATGGGATAGAAAATCGGCGCCGAGAAGTGGACTGGAGACTTGGGCGACGACGAATGGCCACCTGAATATTCTTCGTAATTTAGGAATTGATATGTCCAGTGTTACTTCTCCGAATATTTCGAGCGGCTGACCGTTTGCGGTGGAAATCTTTACTGCGGTTGGGTGGAGTTGACAATCATTGACACAAGTTGGTGGTAAAATTGAGATGCTCGCTCCTGTGTCAATGATAAAATTGACCTTCAGACTGGCGATGCGAGCTGCGACTGAGATCAGCGGCAGGCCGGACGTCGCGTTAATCACAGCCTGCTTATCTAGTTTTCCGACGTTTCTCTTGATGGTGAGGAAGATCTTGAATTTGGGCGTGACGAGGGGAGCAGCTTGGCGTCATCTTTATTTGGCCACTTGCACCATGGCCTGCAGGTCCTTGCTTGGGGGCCATAATAAAGGTGCGCGCGGCACACCACCGGCCGCTGATTCTCGCTGAAGGGTTTTAGGCCGATGGGGATATTCGTTCTTGGGCTTGTATTGGCTCGAGTTGACGTTGGCGCCGCGTAGCAGCTTTGTTGAGCGAACGGTATTAACTCATCGGCTAGTTTGCCGAGTTGAGTTAGCGTCAGCTCCTTTTGTGCTGCTACGACGGGCGCTATTGAGGATGGGAGCGCCTGGATGAATTTATGCTTCACCAAATCATCGCTGACGCCCACCTTCAGTGCCGTTTGGTGGATATCTTGAAGGAATTGGGAGGGCTTTCCAGTGAGAGGAGTGTTGGAGATGAGTCGTTCGAAGAGTTCTGGCTTCGTCTTTTCGTAATGACTCACGATTTCTTCTTTTAAATCGGTGTACGACTTGTTGGAGAGAGTTGCTGCTGAAATTCGTGAGACGACTTCGGGGGGTAACGAGGCTAGAACATGGAAAAATTTGGTCTCTTCGGATGTTATTCTGGAAATGTGGAATTGTGCCTCCATGATGGAGAACCATCCTGCGGCCGACGCTTCAGAGAACGTGGGTGGCTTGATGGTGACATGGTGCACTCCTGATTCAACAGATTCCATCTTGCGGGAATGTAATTCGGGTCTGCTGCTGCTTTGGTTCCGACCGGCTACTACGGGTGGGCGGCGAAGAGGCGTGGCTTCGGTTTGTTCCGCCCGGCGACTGAAGGATGCTGCTTCCGCTGGCTGCTTCGGGTCACTCCGGGGTCACCAATTGTAGCTGGTTCCTTCTTGGTGCTACTTGTAGTTGCCGGGAAGAATGAAGGATACGAGAGGCAGCTATCGCTTTGTTGGGTATCTCTTTTAGGGGCCTCTCGTGTCCTCTTCTCTCCCTGTCGTTTGGGGTTGGCGTCTTGAAGGAAAAGCCGGTCGTTTTCAGAGTTTATTGAGTTCTTGGTTGGCTGAGGTTATTTTACAGAAGATTTTGTTATTTTATATACAGCTGAATTAATTAAATATATATATATATAAATTTATGTACAATACTTATTTATAAAGATTATATATGATTCTTAAAATTACACAATGATAAAATACAGGGTGGGCCGTAAGTTTCCATACATAGGAAAATTTAAACGTTTGTTTTTATGTTTCAGATACCCTAAGAATATGCGTTTGTAAGATCTTGTTTACTGATGAAGCAAATTTTTACGTCAATGGAGAGGTTAATCGGCAAAACATACGTTATTGGAGTAATGCTAACCCTAACTGGCTGAGTCCGACGAAGATGCAAGGTGCCGGTAAAGTGATGGTGTGGGCCGGGATATGGGGTGACAGAATTATTGGACCAATTTTTGTCAGTGGAAATCTTAATGCCGAAAGGTATCTTAACATGTTGCAAGAAGAGATTTTCCCATCCCTGCTAAACGAGGAAGGTAACTTCCCAGTTTACTTCCAGCAAGATGGAGCTCCACCTCATTATGGTCTTCACGTGCGTCGGTATTTGGATCAGCAGCAGTTTCCGGATGCTTGGATTGGTCGGCGTGGTCCTGTGGAGTGGCCTCCCAGATCCCCAGATCTCACCCCCCTTGATTTCTATCTTTGGGGGCACTTGAAGGCCATGGTGTATCAGGAAAAGATACGAGACATAAATCATCTAAAGGAACGTATCACCAACGCCATTACAAGCATAACGTCAACTGTGCTAATGCGTGTTCATCAACAGTGGGGAACACGTATTGAAATGTGTTTTCAAAACAATGGCAACCATGTAGAGCATATTATATAAATAAAAATGGTTGTCCATAAAAAAATGTTTATTTTTCCTATGTATGGAAACTTACGGCCCACCCTGTATATACAATTTGGTACGCGCAAAATTGGTTTGTCGGTAACTAATATAAAAATAATATAAATGCGGAAAATTAACTGCGCGGCCCCACAACAGACAGGATTTGACATACAGAATACTGAAACATTTTTGAGCTTTCATTGTGCACAAGAGAGTACAACTGAGAGTTTTAAGACTAATTGGCGAGTAATATTCTACAGTCGCGGGTTGGTGAATTTCTGACTGTTTTTAAATTCAGATAACGTCTTTTCGACTAATAGCGAAAAGTTTGAATATTCGACAAATATAAATACTGTACTGTAAACTAAAAAATTTGCATGTATCGGTCACCGATACATGCAAATTATTTAGCGTGTGAGTAACTAAAAGAAAGTTACTCACACGCCTCTGTCGCTCCCCGCCCCTTCGGTACGCCTCAGCATATGGCAAGTCATTCCAAAAATCCACATACTCTATGACTGAAAAAGTATTTTCGTAGATGAAGTCTACAAGTCTGTTTACTAATTTTCTTATTATGCCCACGAGTTATCCCATCATATCTAGTGAGAAAAAGTTACGTACATCTAAAGTGTCCAAACCTGAAGACATTTTGAACATCTATATCATATCTCCCCTCATACAACGTCTCTTAAAACTAAACATACCTAATTCCTTTAATCTAGCCCTGTATTCCAATCTTCTTAAGCTAGGGATAAGTTAGCTTGGTTGCCCTACCTTACACACAGTGATGGGCATCGATACATGAAAATCGCTAAAGCGATACCGATACATCGATACATGAAGAACGTCTTAGGCGATACCGATACGCCGATACTTTCTAGATGTCTTAAGCGATACCGATACCGATACATGCATCGCCGATAGATGTACATTTTTATAATTATTCATTTAATATGTAGGTATTAGATATTATTGTTTATACTAGTAATTTGTACGCACTGTAAGTAAAATCAACGACATTTTAATGGGTTTTATAGATGTAAATAAAAACATTTGCTTTATTTAATGAAAGTATGTTTTAATTTTGTAGGATACATGAATGACTGAAAATATTACACTAACAATTAAAAGTAATTACTATTACCCTTCAAAAATACCAGCTGGCTAAACATCTGGTCAGACAGTCTATTCCTTTTTGGAGCGTGAATGTGACCAGCCAAACTAAACAACCGTTCTACAGGAGCAGAGAATGGTAGTGGTGTGTTATACTTCAGGAAGACCAGTAGAATTCCTGGGTACTGCCTCAGAGATTGGAGAGAATGACTTCCGTCACCCAGATACTGTAAAACTTCCATCTCAGTGGAATCTTGGGTTGCAGAGACATTAGTGGAAGCAGACTCATAACAGAAGAAATCATCTGCACTTCCGTCAGATGCAGCATCACTTGGTGTGGCTGGGGGGGCTGCTCGCTGAGGCTCTTAACAGCATTAACCAACATTTCTTGAACCCTCTTTTTGACAATGTTAGTATTAAATTTGCCTTTTATTGTCATCCACTTTAACTTGAACAGAGGATTTGAAGACGATGCCAGTATTGCTGCTTTACACTCATGCGACGCATCAAGGCACAGAAACTTTTCAAACCGCTTAGTGAACCCTACTGTGACTGCATTGAGAAGTGGCTGACAATGACGCAATGCCTCCGAATTCAAACGCTCTAGCTTCTTCTCTACGGCTAACAATGTCGGAAGCAGGCAACCGTAAAAACATTCTTTGTCGGACTGCAACCTATCAAGTGCTGTTGCAATGGGTTGTAGTACGGTTAGCAGAGCTGGGCAATAAATACATTGAATGTATTTAAATACTAAATACTAAATACATGGGAGAAATGTATTTAAATACTAAATACTAAATACATTTTACGAATGTATTTAGATACTAAATACAAAATACATCAATTGTATTTAAATACATTTGTAAATACATTTTAAATACATACAAATTTTAACATATGCATTCACTAATTCATGAGTAACAACAATATAAAATGCTTGATAAAGGATAAAGAAATAGTACAATCTAATTTCCGATTATATATTTCCCTTTTTAGAACAAAACAAAAACAAAAGAACTTAGAACTTACGATGTTCAACCAGTGACATATTATACTCATTATATCATTGCAAAATGAGTAACAATTAATGAGTAGATGAGACATAAACGTAAACATAAGACGTAAACATAAACATAAGGCACCTTACGAATTCTCTTTTATTTCACGGTTGCTGCGGATCAAAACCAATCTTTCAAAAGTTTTGTCTGAAAGAGAGTTTATTTTGGGAGTCAAAGTGATTCCCGCGAATGAGAATATTCGCTCTAACGGTGCCGAAGATGGTAATGTCGTGTTATAGCGGAGGAACAGTCTTTTTATGAGAGGATGTTTTCCCAAACTGTTGATGGTCCGATCGGAATCTTGTAGAAATGCCAATACATTCATGTCTGCAGATGGTGCAATAGAGGACCTCGAAGACGAAGAGTTGTACTGTGCTAGTACAGAACGTGTATTAAACCAGTAAAAGTATTTACATTTTTATATTTTGAGTATTTAAATACATTGTATTTAAATACTCATTAAAGTATTTAAATATTATATTTAAATACATGAAAAACAATGTATTTATAAATACAGTTCTAAATACAGAAATGTATTTAAATACGTATTTAAATACAAATGTATTTAAATACTGCCCAGCTCTGACGGTTAGGTATTCCTGGAGAAAATCAAGCTCATTTTCACGAAATGTTGGCAGTCCTAGTTGTTTCATTGTTTCATTTAGGACACTTTTATGCTTCAACAGAACTGATAAACTGTCGAACAAGGAGTTCCATCTTGTGACGCATGGTAATGTCAACTGACATTTTAGAGTTTCCTGGATTATTTCGGCTAATTTCGGTTAATTAATCTCAATAACACAAGTACAAACGTGTTTAAACGTTGCGCCGTACTGTGTGACGTGACCAGTAGAGTAGTACTATCATTAAATAAATATTTAATAATATTATTATTTATGTATATTCATAAATATAACTCAGTAGTCATATTATAACATCTATTTAAATATTTAAAAATTCTTATTAATGTATCGATGTATCGAAGTATCGATTTTTTTCGATACATTTAAGAAAATTGACCTTAGCGATACCGATAAATCGATACTTTTGTCAAGTAGCTAAAGCGATACCGATACCGATACAAAAGTATCGATCGATACGTATCGGCGATACATGTATCTAGATACTGCCCATCACTGCTTACACACAGTGGCGGATTACACAGGTCAACAAAAGAAAATTTTTTTTTTCGTTGCCAAGGAAATTCGTACGAATTTAGGGTATTTTGGGGTTGCTGAATTCCAAAATGAAAGTAGTTTTTCCGATTTGGCTCTAGTTCTTGAGATAATGAATACCCTCAATTAATAGGAAACGTAACCATAACGCGTGCATATGGGAAACTACCGGAACGTTCTAGATGGTGAGACCGAATAAAATGCCATTATGTATTTCATGTGTTTACTTTTGTATGATTTGAGACAATTTCAATGCGATTTGTAAGTAGGCTCCGCCTGAACATTAAATTTTTTGCATTTTTACGTGTTTCAATGGGGTACCAATTATCTCATAAATTAGAGCCAATCTAGCAAAACCGATGTCATATTCGGAATCAGCACCACAAAGTTACTCCAAAATCACTCTAATATGATTGGCAATAAAATGAGTGTTGACCAGTGTTATCATTGAGGCAATTGAGGCTGAAGCCTCAGGCTCCCATGCTTGAGGTGGCCCCTAATCAACTGAGTTTCGACGATATAATTCGAGATTTCGCAAACTTCTTTGATTAAATATGACAGAGTACACAAACTGTCAAATCCCCTGTTTTATTTTGTTTTAAGGCCTTAAAATAAAGTTTGTTTAATATTGTTTTGTTTTAGCAAACGGCAAAATACACTGTGTTCAGAGATGGGCAAGATCACCAACTTTGGTGATCTTGAAGATCAAGATCAGATCACCAGAAAAATGTGATCTTGAAGATCAAGATCAGATCACCAGAAAAATGTGATCTTGAAGATCAAGATCAGATCACCAGAAAAATGTGATCTTGAAGATCAAGATCAGATCACCAGAAAAATGTGATCTTGAAGATCCAGATCAAGATCGTGATCTTGAAGATCACTTTTCAAGATCACTTTTTAAGATCACTTTTATATGAATTGAAAAATTGTACTCTTGTAGAGTAAACAAAAACAAATTATTTTGTTAATCACTCCTGAAAAGTATCACTCCTAATACTCCCCTGAGGGCTGAGGCAATACAAGCATCGCATCCTACCCATGTCACCTGATCTAAACCACGGGGATTGACGATTCCCCTTTCAGTTTTTCAGGTGGTAAACTTAAAACTTAGTATTATCATAACTTATCAGCAAAGAAAAAACTATTAAATGACCTACATATAGTTTTTAGTTCTATTTTTCTCAATTCTCATTTCACCAGGTCCATAACCCATATCAATGAATGGTCAGCATATATAAGTAAACATTTTTTACATAGAATTTAATTTTACAGTTTTACTGCAGTACGCAATTACTGACAATATAAGGGTAAAAACCGCAAGTTAAGAGTGTAATTTAATGTTCAACCGCTGTAAACATTTGCTTTCAGCAAAACCAATTGTTCAAAGTTACCATCCGAGAGACGACTTCGTTTGGGGCTATGAACCATGCCAGCAAACGAAAACAACCGTTCCACTGGTGCAGAGGAAGGTAGCGTGGTGTTATACCTCTTGAAGATCTTCTTTATAGCAGGATACCTATCTAAAGAGTCGAGTGCCTTACTGGTGTCCTGCAAATAATTGAGGACTTCCAAATCTTCCTTGTTGTTAGGAGCAGAGAATGAGCCGTCCATAGTTCTGAAGAAATCGTCTTCAGATGATGAGTCTGAGTTCACCGAACTATTACCACTGCTGTCAGAATTACAATTTCTTACAGCCATTTGCAGCTTGTCTTTTACTTGAGACTTGATTGCTTCATGATCGCCGAAATTAGGCCCTTGCAACAATGATATCCATCTAAGTTTGAAATACGGAGGAGATACTGAGGCCAAAACGGCATCAGTTACCTCGGGGCTCAACGACAAAAAATGACCAAATCTGGCATTGAAGCCAGAGACGACTGCTGCCAGTAATGGCATGCAGTGTCTCAAGCGCAGGTCGTTTGGTTGGATAGGCTCCAATCTTGCGAGGGCATCTTGAGTCACTAGGACTGTTGGAAGAAGACAACCGTAGTAGCATTCTTTCTCTGCCTGTAATTTGTTGAGGGCTGCTGCAATTGGTTTTAGAACAGACAAATATTCTGAAATAAATTCCAATTCATTGTCTTTGAGGATGGGTAGATTCAGTTCTTCAAGACCTACATTCACGTCGTTCTTATGTTTATATATTTGGCTTAATGAGTCGTACATTGAGTTCCATCGGGTGACGCATGGGTACCTAAATTGGACGCCAGTTATTTCCTGTATTTTTTCTGCTGACTTGGGTTTACCAGCAGCATTCCACAGCGCCGAACATTTTCCCATTGCAGAATGCTTTATCTTCTTTAGTCCAGGTGAATTCAGTCCTTTATCTGCATCAGTTGTTGCTACCAAGTTCAATGTGTGGGAGGCACATCGAATATGGGATGATAGTTTCACTGACTCCTCTCCATGCTCTCCTGAATGTTCAGGAAAGTTGCTGATGATAACCTCTTCATCTGAATCTTTTTCATCATCATCTTCATCAATGTCGTCAGTACGATTCTGAACACGAACACCGAACTCTTTAAAGCATTTCACCATGTTCGATGCATTGTCGGTGACTGTAGATACAACTTTTCTATAAGATAAACCATGCTCCGAGTTGATCCTGTCCAATATTCCAGCAATTTTATCAAAGCTATGTGTTCCACGAAATCTTCGGCATGCCAGTGCAGCTGATCCTCGCGACAAGTCATCATTGATCTGTAATGTAAGAATATAAAATCAATGTTTGTATGAACATTTTTTTAAGCTTAATTTAATAATATTGGTTAGACACGCACCAGCTAAACTGCGCCACCAAACAGTGAAGAGAAGAACTATGTGATATAAAGGAGGCAATTCAGCGATGAGTCGCCTACCATACCACCACATCAGTGACCCATCCCATAAGAGCAAAATGTGGAAGAGTCCATATTCACAGCCTGTGAATATGGACTCTTCCACATTTTGCTGTGAATCAGACACAATGACAGATGACAGAATCAGTGAATTAGTGTGAAATTACTGTGAATCACAGCAAAATGAAGACTCACCAAATTAATGAATGAGGAACACATGTCGAATAATTGAAAAGATTATACTATAAGTCTATCAGACTATCAGTCTATCACCAATGGTCAATTTATCAATTATATAAAATAATACACTAAATCAATAGCATACCCAATGCGCAGTGACTCCCATGAAACTGCGGTGATTAGTTGACCATATGTCGCATGTAACACACACATGGTCATTAGCCACAAGCGAGAGAATCTTCTTTTCAAGGATATCCTTGCATATTGGTGGTCCTGGTTTTTGCTTGGAAATGTGGAACATGCTTAGTGTTGACTGCTTGGCAATTTTGGCAGGGCCAGCATTGCTGCCGCTGGCATCTTCTTCTTTAGCTGGACGCTTGCGAGATTTCTTCTCCGATTCATATTCACCCAAAAGATCCGAATGTAGTTTCTGCACAAGAAAATAAATTATTATCATGCGGAGAGACTTCTTGAACACCCTGTATAATATTTATCAGAGTATCAAACTTCTAGTTGAAATTAATACTTAACAAGATTCTAAAATTTTGTTATCTTTAACTAAAATTATTTTCACCATGATCAGTGCATTTTTATCCTATGTTAAATTGAAAGCCGAATTTCGTCCTTCAGTAACTAAATAGGAGAAATTACAGACATGGATCAGACAGAGAGAAAGACAGATACACTGGTGTTTTATTATAGTTGGATATCGGCAGTTTTTAATGTAGTTACTAGTCCATAATCTATTAATATCTGAAGTGCACAATATATTCAAATGGACGTCTATGTAAATGTAGCATTTTATGCATTTTATGCCTATATATAATAATATATTAATAGAACACTTTTAACATAATTGCACAGTAAATTACACTTTTTACGAGCCTAAATTCCACAGCAACTACACCTTCCATGAGCCCACGCATGACGCAAGTCACCCAACTAACAGAAAACATAAACAGTCGGTGTTGAACAAAGTTGCCACCAGATGTCGCTTGGACAAAAAACAAATGACATTCGCATAGCGGCATATTTAAGAATCTGAAATTAAAAGTGATCTTGAAGTCTAAAGTGATCTTCAAGATCAAGATCACAAGAAATAAAGTGATCTTAGATCAAGATCAAGATCACCATAATAAAAGTGATCTTCAAGATCAAGATCAGATCACGATCTTGATCTTCAAGATCACGATCTGATCTTGAAGATCAAGATCGTGCCCATCTCTGACTGTGTTAAGGTTCTTTTAAGTTTGTTTCTCAAGTAGCCTAAGCACAGTACATATAATTCCTGTAAATGTACTATGTACTGTACATGTACATGTATTGTTAATAAAAATCTATAGAAAAGGGCCCCCAAAATAAAATTAGCCTCAGGCCCCAAGTACAGTTAATCCGCCCCTGCTTACACACCTTCAAGCATATCAATATCATGTCTAAGGTGAGGGGACCAAGCTTGAATGCAGTATTCTAAGTGAGGCCTAACGTAAGGCAGTTTTTACATAGTGGAGCCACCTCGATGGGCCGAAGTGGCCTCTAGTGTGCCCACTATAAAAATTTCTTATGTTCTTATATAATTTACAGATGTAATGAGATCCGGTGACGGCAGGCGGCGCGCAGCAAAACCCAGCTGTTCATCCTTCCACGCAATAAATTGGTTGGTAGATAAATGGGTACCCTGGGTAGCCTAGTAGTTAAGACGCTGGGCTGCTGGTGGAGCGTGGTTCGGATTCAGGTAAATTTATAGTATTACACCCGTCTCCCTTTGGAGGTGAAATTTATGTTTTTCCTATGGTTTTTGATGTGTTTTGAACGAATCTGACCTTCAAAACCGTCGGAAATGACTCGTTTTTGAGATACCCCCCCTCCCCCCAGCCGGCAATAAAAAACGAGTCATTTCCGACGGTTTTGAAGGTCAGATTCGTTCAAAACACATCAAAAACCATAGGAAAAACATAAATTTCACCTTCAAAATTGACCTAACCTAACCTAAAAGAAAAACAGGAATTACCTTATTCACGTGCAGGGGCAGGCTGAGACTCTTCCTGGAGTAGATTTCGCTTGTCTTTAACTGAAGAAATGAATAGATACCTTGCCAGGTATTAGTATAGATATTTTGACCGAATACCTGGCCTCTTAACCCATTCCTTTAATTAAATCCCGCCAAAATCTTCCGATATTGTGTGTGTGAATTTCGATATTCTCGTTATCCACAAAATTTTTAGAATGAATAATAACAAAATGCTTGTAACCTAAATCACTTATAGTCTTGTAGGCAGCCCAGGAATCACTATAAATCACAGAGCCAGGCCTAATGTACTTCTGAATGAGTGGAATGAGTGTTCCATTCCAGTAGCAAAGTAATTCAAATTCGAAGTGGATGGAGCGCAGTGATTGTGAAGACATGTAACAGTCACACAAACGAACACACAAACGAACGTACGAACACAAAAACGAACGTATGAACACGCAAACGAACGTACGAACATACACTAGATACACACCAAAAAAATGTTTATATCTCGAAAACGAAGCATTTGCGACGGAAATGCTATAGAAGGAAAGTGTCTTAGAATTAAAAAATCTACTTAATGAACATATAATAATTGCTGGACGTTAGACGGGTGTAATACTATAATAATACCCGGATTCACGATAAATTTTAGGTCTAAGGTGGAGTGATAAGCTTGACCTTCGTCAGAATAAACAATTCGGGCGGAAGCCAAACCAAGGTTAACCAAGGTTTTATGTTATGTTGTAATAAATTAACATTTTCTTCATGTGAATACGCCTTTAAAAGTTGAAACACATTTTCTGATTGGTTAAAAATGAAAACCCCAAATAAAAACAAAAATCTGTAAACACTGGACAAGTGGGCTCTCTAAGAAGCGTAACACCTTAGACCTGGTTGGGTACGATTTGCCCGTGAATAGGACTGGGCTAACGTACGTTATTGTTAGTGGATGAGAGTGTAAGCCTGGTCTGCAAGCAATAAATTAGTCAGCAGGTTTTTGTTATATCGTGCTTCTGAGTGAATATTAATCTATCCTAAGCTTGTTTTATTATCAGACCTACCGGTGGTATAAGCTTTCGGCTTAGAGAATAAAATTAATCATGTATCCAGAAACTATTATAGAATCTAGAGATTATGTTACACTCACTTTACCTGCAGTTCAAGCTACTTCCCCAAAATTTTCAACATCGCAGTTCTATTCTTCGCGTTCGTTAAAAAGGGTAAGATAATTGATGATTATTCATATGATAGGCCTCAAACTCATGGTGGATATGAAAAATGCAGGATGATGAGGGATTGCCGGACATGGGCCGGGTAAAACTGCAGGGCGTGGGGTGGGTGGGTAAATTTGATTAACTTTATCCCATATGGTAAAAAAATTTACCTATGTGCCCCAAATGTCCATAGTCTTATGCCCTGCCTGCCTCACCCAATGGTATTCAGTATTCACCATTATTAACTTAAAGTTTGGGTGATATCCTATTTTGGCATCCCAAATTATTCAACCAACCAGTTAGGACTCAGTGATGGTGAACCCTTTGCACTGATGAAGGTTTTGACTGGCACCAGTAGAAGTACCAATAATCCAGAAATTCAAATATAGTGAACCCTCACTAATCCATATTAATTGGGGAGAATGGTCATTTGGATTAGTGCAAATTATGGATTATCAGGGGGAAAAACGGAGCATGGCATAATATGGTACATGTAAATAAACCAAACTAAACCCATGTAATAAGGAATAATATATTAAAATAACCTGTAAAACAATAAGGTAATTATATAGAAAATGGCGCAACCCGAAGTATGATGTAAAAAACATTTTATTAGGTCAATTTCGATGTGCTGAAGCCAAATCTGTTAACCATTTGGTGTGCAAATGCTTCAAATTAGAGTAAATGTTATTTATATTTTACTCTTATTTTGAAGCATTTGCCTAAAAAATGGCTAACAAGCACATGAAAACTAACCTAACCTAAGAGTAAAATAACCATACGTTGGGCACGACAACTCAGAAAGTAAAACACCATGTTTTTGGAAAAATAGAATTGCTTCTTCATCATTTTTGTAACACTTTACAATAGCTTCACTGTATCTAACAGAACACCCTTCACACTCCATTGCTATACAAACATTAAAAGGGCGCATTTTAAAAGGGTTATAAAATTGCTTCTGTTAAGAACTACTTTGACTCGCGGAGCAAAATTATTGGAACCAAAACATAAATGATGGGCAAATGAATGAACTTCAAAAATTTGTAATTTTATTTATAATCTGTAAAAATGTAATTTGCACACCAAATGGTTAACAGATTTGGCTTCAGCACATCGAAATTGACCTAATAAAATGTTTTTTACATCATACTTCGGGTTGTGCCATTTTCTATATAATAACCAACAATAATAAAGTTGATTAATAGAATTAAAAAGAACAGTTTATTATTTAAATAAATGCTTACCTTTAAATCCAAAGTGCTCCTGACTCCTGAAGGTAGTGTGGAGGCAGTGAGGGGTAGTAAAATACAGTAATATGCACTGTAATTGATTAATTAACACTAATTTTGGTAATTTTTTACTATCACTCTTTAATTCCCATAATTTATAGATCAATAGATTCGTTATTACACCAGGAATGCGATTTGGATAGTCTCAAGTGAGGGAACTGGCCCAAAACTAAGTTAGGACACGAAGTTTGTTTTGGGGTATAAGTGTGAAAAAATACCCTAAAATGCGGGTAATTCCTTCAGTAGAGACTATCTAGGGCGCATTCGCAATGTAAAAACGAATCTATTGATATATAAACTATGGAAATTGTGGAAACAGCCAACATGAATGACTTAAAATGTGTGTATATATATACATTTTTATATATGTAGTAAAACGAACACTGTATATATTCACTGTATATGTTATATATACCGTAAAACTAACCTAACCAACCTAACCTAACCTACCTAACCTGGTAAATATGGATATTATGGCCTCCACCCAATTTTGATGCCAAAATATATTTTCCTAGTAGTGTATGATGTGCTTTGTTCAAATCTGGCCTTCATTTTATGTGGAAATGAACCAATCAAAAGTTATGAGACTTCAAAGTTTTAACATATTTTGGTTCATTTCCCTATAAAATGAAGGCCAGATTTTAACATTGCACATCAAATACTACTAGAAAAATGCATTCCAGTGTCCAAATTGCTAGAGAATCAAAAGTTATGTGACTTCAAAGTTTTAACATATTTTGGTTCATTTCCCCATAAAATAAAGGCCAGATTTTAACATTGCACATCAAATACTACTAGAAAAATGCATTCCAGTGTCCAAATTGCTAGAGAACCTACCTAACCTAACCTACCTAACCTAACCAACCTAACCTAACCCTAATATTAGGTTAGGTAGGTTGGTTAGGTTAGGTTAGGTTGGTTAGGTTCTCTAGCAATTTGGACATTGGAATGCGTTTTTCTAGTAGTATTTGATGTGTAATGTTAAAATCTGGCCTTCATTTTATGGGGAAATGAACCAATATATGTTAAAACTTTGAAGTCTCATAACTTTTGATTGGTTCATTTCCACATAAAATGAAGGCCAGATTTGAACAAAGCACATCATACACTACTAGGAAAATATATTTTGGCATCAAAATTGGGTGGAGGCCGTAATATCTATATTTACCCCTAACCAAACCTACCCTACCCTAATTTTAGGTACTACTCTTACCTGTATATATATATATTTTTCTTTTTTAATGTGGTTTGTAGAGCTGAGCCGCTGCAACATGAAAAGCGTGTAGCCTTTGTTTGGGTTTTTGATATTTCAAGCAGAATATGTACCGTATCTTGCTAGATATCCAACGAAATGCTTTTCTGTTTTTATCGAACACACACTTATTACCACAAACAATACCTTCCTTGTTTTTCTTAGGGCAAATAAATTCTTTTAGCAATATACATCGTGTTCTACATAAAAATTAAATGCAGCCTCTTCATCATCAAAAAATTTGCATGAAGTTAAACACTGAATAATTACAACCATCGCAAACCGATGCCATTGTCACACTAAAATCTTATGAGTTCAGGTCAAACCCCCAAATTTTGTTAGCAGTACCTTCCTAACCTTTGTGGGATCAGCCATTTTATCACTCCCAAAAACATGATCCGCGATTTTATCGCTGAAAAACATAATTTCTTAACATAATTTTATAGCTTTAATCGGCATTTGCCTTCATATTGTACTTAATAAAAGTTGTTTGAAAAAATGTAAAGAGTCTTATGGTAAACTTTATTTTCAGTTTCCAGAGACTGGACTGATAGTAAAAAATTACCTTAATTTTAAGTCTTTATCTCAAAAATCAAACCAATATTTATTGCATAAAGCACCAATGCTGTGAGTCACTGGCTGCCCACATACTTTTCAGATTAAGTGACATTTGGATTAACTGTGTTTGGATCAGTGAGGGTTCACTGTAGTAAAAAAATAGGTTAATATGTTTTAAATGACATGGGCTGGACCTGTAAATCAAAATAACTTTTTATGAGGTAGTTTTAGTTGTTTTATTCAAATTTGTCACTCATTTTTTGTGCAAACTATTGTAGAAAATAATAATAATATATACTATATATATATGTGTGTGTGTATATATACACACACACTGTATAATATATATATATATATATATATATATATATATATATATATGAGCATATTTGTAATTAGGGGTGGTATGACATCATGTTACTCTATGACTTAATTAGTTTGTTGGTTTCTGTTCTGGCTATTTTTTTTTCCTAATTGGATTCAGTTTGGTGGTGGTTGTGTTAGAATTATGACGTGCCATTTGTGTGGTTTCGACTTTGAGAACTTGATTTGTCATGTGCCCTAGATGATGATACGAAAAGATCAGAAGATATTTAGGTGAAATAACCAATATTAACCTGTTAGGTCAACTGAATGCCCTTAATTAATGGTGAGTTAAGTCATGATATTTTCATTAGTTTAAATGAAAATGATGAGAGTAAACTTTTCTTGTTAATTTTGAGGTGTTTTGCATGTTTCCTGTGGTAATGCATAATTTACGAAATCTCATAACATGAACATGTTAGGTTATGCTTTATTGTATAAAATGTAGTCAAAAATACATTTTTCAAGTATATTTTGGTGTGCTTTGTTCGAATATGACCTTCATTTCTTGTGCAAATGAGGTGAACAGAAATACAGTTGTCATTGCATGGCCCAAACACACATTTCTGTTCATTTGCACAAGAAATGAGTCATATTTGAACAGAGCAGACTAAAATACATTTGAAAAATATATTTTTTATTTTAACTTCAGGCCATGTCATTTGTGACATAATTACTGAAAAATATGGTTATTATTCATTTTAACACATCTTGCTAATGAATTGAAAACATGTTTTTCTTATGTAATTTGATGGATACTGTTTGAAAATGACTGAGTCATTTCTGAAAAAATGGCACATTTCCCAAGGAAACAAGCCTCCTATATTGTATGTTATAATGTTTCAGACCAACAAAGACCCTAGGATCCACTCATGGCTGGTCTACCTAACTGTGTTCGTAATTGTGTATTGTGCATGTCCTCCATGATGGCGGAGGGGACCTACAATTTTACATGGGTTCTGAACCACAAAGCCTTAATTTTACTAGCTTAAACTATACCCACTCTATCAACATATGCGTCTAATCGATTTTTAAACATGTTTATAGACACGCTACTAATTACTTCTACTGGCAAACTATTCCAGCTATTTACTATTCTATGTGTAAAAAAAGTTTTTGGCAACTGCTGTCTCAAACCTTCTACTTGTCAACTTACACCCGTTATTTCTAGTCCTATTACACTGGTCTGCGTTTGAAATTTTTTTTCCTGAGGTCAAGGTTTTTTTAGTTGTTCTTTTATAATTTTTGCATGCTGAATTAAAAAATGTAACTCATTTTGCTCAATCAACCTTAACCTTACAAAAGTTCCACGTGATGATTTCTCATTTCACGAAGGTCAAGCGTGTCACCCCTCCTCTCGAGTTGGCCTGGTGAAGTAGTGAGTTGGATTCTTGCGCTCTCCACCTCACATAGCCAGGTACGCCCGGCTCATCGGGGATTGTTCTGAGCCAGGCGTCGTCATCTTTTGAAGATTTCCACTGCAACTCCCTTCGTGTTTCTTAGGTCTTTGGTCAGCTGATTAAATAGTTTTGGTCCTCTCACTACAAAACTATTTTCTTTCAGGGTTAAGGATGTTCCCTGTCTCGCCTTCAATTTGGGAATACGACACAGTCTACCGTTTCTACCTTCCACCGTTGTTTGGGGAGTTATGGGATTCAGAGTAAGATTAGGGACTAGTTTCTCCATTATTTTCCAAGTGTAAATAATGGTGTATATCTCTCTCCTCCTTTCCAGTGAATATAGGTCTAGTTCTCGTAACCTTTCCCAGTAATTTAGTTCTTTGCACCCATTGATCTTGGCTGTGAAACTTCTTTGAATCCCCTCCAGCTGTCTAATGTCTTCTTTTTTATATGGGGATGTTAGGACCGAGCAGTATTCCAGTTTGGGTATTATCAGGGTTTTCAGTAGGGGGATCATTACATTCCTATCCCTTCGTTTAAAAGTTCTCAACATCTGACCCATTATTCTCTTTGCTCTGTTTACTGCTATCTTATTTTGTGTTTCAAATTTCGCATCATCTGTCATTACAACCCCTAAATCTTTTGCTCTGGAATTTCTCTGGACTTCCTGTCCATTTGGGGTATAATATTCCATGGACTTTAGGTCTTCTCTTTTTCCATACCGTAATAGCTGAAATTTCTCGGTGTTAAACTTCATATTGTTGTCTTCCGTCCACTTGTAAATTTTGTTTATGTCGGTTTGTAGAGATCCTATGTCTTCTGGTTTTCGTATTTTTCTACTGATCTTTGTGTCATCTGCAAAGGATGTTACTGTGCTGTCTCTGGTAATGTCCTCATCTATGTCAGTTAGCATGATTATGAAGAGTAGTGGAGCTAATACCGTTCCTTGTGGTTCTGAGCTGAGGACCTCTGATTCTGATGAAGATACTCCTTGTACTGTAACGACTTGCCTCCGCTCACTAAGGAAATTATATATCCATTTCCCTACTTTTCCTGTTGTTCCCATATATTTCAGTTTATGTATTATGATTCCATGGTCACACTTGTCGAACGCTTTAGCAAAGTCTGTGTATAGTACATCATAGTTTTCATTACTTTCAAGTGAATCAATAATGTTGTTGTTGTGTTCCATTAGTTGTGACAGGCATGATCTGCCTGACCGAAACCCGTGTTGGTTATCATTGAATTTTTTCTGAGTTTCCAAAAAGTCATAGATTTTCTGTCTAACAATTCTTTCAAATATTTTGGTGAGATGAGATGTAAGCGACACTGGCCTATAGTTTTTGGCCTCGGATCGATCTCCTTTATATATTGGGACTATGTTCGCGCTCTTCAGGATGCCCGGTATTTCTCCCGTGTTTAATGATCGTCTCCATATCCAGTATAGGGGCTCAGCGATTGCATTCTTGCAGTTTTTGATCAGTGTGGCATTCCATTTATCCGGTCCTGCCGCTGAGTGTGTTTTTAGTTTCCCGATGGCTTGTGCAATATCCTCCGTCGTAAAGTCAAAATCCGTTATACTTTCCCCTTGTGGTTCTTCTTCAAAGAACGCGTTTCTATCGCATATCAGTTTGTCAGTTTTTGGGATACTGAAAGATGATTCATACTGAGCTTTTAATATTTCAGCTACTTCTGTTAGATCATCAGATAAATCACTGTTCTCATTTTTTAAAGGCCCGATAGTCGCATAGTTTTTCGACTTTCTTTTTGCGAAATTATAGAAGTACTTTGAGTTAGCCTTTATAGCTTCTATAGCGTCATCATCTTCTTTTTCTGTATGCGTCTCGATTAGTTCCTGTATGACTACATCGATACTTTGCAGTTTATCATTTAATATTTTTCTGATGTTATCTTTACAATTACTTAATTTTGCAGTCACTCTTTTTCTCTTTCGGAACAATGCCCTCTTTTGTCTTTCGGTCATATTTTTATGCTATCTCAATTTTAAAAAAAATAGATAATTCGAAAATAATCGTTATGAAATTAGCAAGTTTATTTTTTTAAAACAGACTTAAATTGACAGAAAATGTACAAAGTATATAAAAAATGGTACACGAGTACAGTTAATGTGGATGAAAGGGCTTTCTCAAAGAATTTTGTCTGTGTTCCACAGCTGGAACATCTCTCTTGAGGCACCAGCAGTAGTCCACGAGCATATTCACATCCCAGCAGCCCTGGTACCTCTCTTCCATCACTCAAATATCCTGGTGGAAGCACTCTCCTTGCTCCTCGCTGACATCACCGCAGTTGTCCGGAAAGTAGTCTAAATGCGAGCTGAGAAAATGCATCTTTATGGACATACGTGCACCAAGAGCCTGGAAGCTCTGCAGGAGCTCCTTGACAACACGTTCGTACTCTAGACTTCGGTGGTTGCCCAGAAAATTCGTGACAATGGACTTGAATGCGAGCCAGGCATTGATCTCATTGTCCTCCAGACTTTCGTCAAATTGAGCATCTTTCATTAGCTCCCTGATCTGAGGGCCGTTTGCCCTCACTGACGCATGGAAATTTCTGATTCAGGAAAGTGAAAGCTCGGCTCTCTTTGTTGAGTGCTCTGACGAAATTCTTCATAAGTCCGAGCTTGATGTGCAGCGGTGGAAGTAGAATCATCTGCGGATTCACGAGAGCGTGTGACAGAACGTTGTGCGAACCTGGTTCCAGGCCACATCTTGCTGGCCAGTCGCGTTGTACGTAGTGTTGCTTGTCTGCTTGGCTGTCCCCACAGAGAAAACAGGGGTATTTGGTGTAGCTGCCTTGTAGACCCAGCACTAGGGCTATAACCTATAAATATAATATATATATATTAGAGTGTCCCAATTTTTTTTGTTCCTGAAGTTTGTCATGCACACACCCCTAATTTCTTCCACTCGTGAAAACATGCCAGCACGATGAATTTCATTCGTGTTCTTTAATTTTAAGGGTCCCCTCAAACCATGTGTTACTATTGCTGAATGGCTACTCTCTACCTTATACTAATTGTAGCATATTTCTTTTCAGGTTATGGATACAAGAAAGCAGGAGACTGTGTGGTTGGTGGGGGTGTTGCGAAATGAACCCCTGGAAATGCTGTGTCAACTCCCGACAGTAGGAGATGTTCTTCGACGTCTGTTGTTCTTCACTCGGAAGAAAAAAACATCCACAGCGGAAGCTGCCAATGTGGTAGCTGATGAGGTTATGGCAGTGTGGGCTCGGGCATCTATTCCGACCTCCCACAAGCCCAAGTGCGTCGAGAGGATCAAGGCCCTCTCCACGGACTACGAGAAGGTTGCCAGAAACCAAAACCATGGGGGAGAGAAGCAACTGGAGCGGGAAAAGGGATTCCAAGCCAACCTGAATACACTGTTCAAAACAGCTCATGCCAACGCCATGAAACTCATCAAAGTCCCCGAAGATCGAGACTTTCTGAATGACCAGCGAACCGTGCGGAAGATGTACATCGGAGGAGGACGAGCTGGAGTTTGCTCGCAGGGCAGCGGAGTGGGAGAAACGCTGAGCAGCTGAAGAGAAGAGGAAGAAGAAAAGCCGCGAAGAGATGGACTCACTGCAAGCAAAAGGAACGGTGAAAAGTGGGTCTTCTTCTTGTTCAGAGTCCATGGCCGAAGCATCCAATGATGATGTCCAATATTCCTCTCCTGGTCCTTCGGCTCCTCGATCCGCTCCCAAGGATGGCCAAGTGTCGGCAAGGAGGATCATCCAATATCCCAATTTTGCTGCAGCCCTGGATCGAACTGGAACCTCAGTACGCCAAGCGATGCACATTATGGCTCCAGCACTCGCTGCCGCGGGAACTGAGTTATCCTCGGTCACCTTGTCCAAATCAAGTCTTCACCGTTCACGGCAGAAGTCCAGGAAGAACTTGGCAGCCGGAATCAAGACCGAGTTCAATCCTGATACGCTGCTTGTCGTCCACTTTGATGGCAAACTCCTCCCTGATTCGGATGGAGGGAAATTGGATCGCATACCAGTGCTGGTCAGTGGGAAAAATCTTGAGAAGTTGTTGGCAATCCCAAAAATCCCTGACAGCACGGGACAGCGGATGGCTGGAGCTGTTCTGAAGGTGCTGGACGATTGGCCGCAAGTTCAACCATGGATTGCCGGTCTCTGCTTCGACACAACAGCGGCGCTTATACGATTATCCAGGACCAAATGGACCGCCGCGTTCTTTTCCTGGCTTGCAGACACCACATGATGGAATTGGTAATCACCTCAGTCTTTGACCTGTTCTTCAGGTCTTCTGGCCCCAAAATTGCGCTGTTCGCTCGCTTCAAATCCCAATGGGAGTTCATCGACCAGAAGCAAGCTTCTCCGTTCAATGGGTGGCATTGAAAAAAGAGCAGATTGTCCACTTCATTGAAGACCAGCTTGAAGTTGGCCACCCAAGAGACGATTACCGGAAGTTCCTGATCCTTGCTCTGGTCTTCCTCGATGGTCATGGCAAACGAGATCTCCGGTACAATCGTCCTGGAGCATACCACCGGGCCAGGTGGATGGCCAAAGGCATTTACTGTCTTAAGATGTTCATCTTCCGAAGCCAATTCCACCTGACCACTCACGAGGTCCGGTCACTACGCAGGATAAATGTCTTTGCCATCACCATCTACCTCCAGAGGTGGTTCGAGGCTCCATTGACGGCGGACGTGCCCGTCAATGACCTGGAGCTGTTGGAGGACCTAGAGCAGTACAAGGCGGTGGATCATGATGTAGGTACCGCCGCATTGACAAAATTCCGGGGCCACCTCTGGTACCTAAGCGAAGATTTAGCCAGACTCGCTATGTTCTCCTCCAAAACCAACCACCGATGCAGAGAAGATGGCCATGCTCCAAAACCTGCACAAGAAGACCGAAAACCCAAAAGATCTGCGTTGGCTGGAGGGAAAGTGTGTCTTGACTGTGAGACGGTTGGATTTGAGCACCTTGGTCACGAAAAGGGCTCAAAACCTTTTTCATTGCCTGAAGCTGCCGGTTCCAAAAATCCCCAAAGATCTCGAAGGATGTGCACCATCGTTGAAGTCTGTGAATGACGTGGCAGAACGGGCGGTGAAACTGGCGGAAGATTTCAACGAGGGCCTGACAAAAAACGAGGAGGAACGGCAGCTCGTGTACCAAGTCGTCGAATACCACCACCAGCAGTTCCCCTCAGCAGACAAAAAGATCCTCTGTCCCCCGAAATGAAATGTGCCATTGGGAAGAATTTCCATTTCCTTTAATTTAGTCATTAGAAAGAATTTACATTTCATTCTTCCATTCTAGAATGATTAATGCTGAGCATTTACGTTTGTTCATATAGGGTCGAATAAACAAGGTCAATGAGGGGACCCTTCCCCTCCTAATAGGCCAATGAAATTTCGCCCATGTTTTCCTTTCTTCAAGTGTAATTAATTAAAGGGGTGTGCGATTTGACTCTTGCAAATTTTTATTTTCACATGTGAGGCTGGGACACCCTAATATATATATATTTTGTATTTTTTTTTGTAGACACAAACAGGGCTGTGGAGTCGGCACATAAAAAACTGACTCAGACTCCTCAATTTTTTGTCTATCCGACTCCGACTCCGAAGCTATATTAATTCTAAATCTGCTATGATGATAATTACACAAGAGGCATTTCATCACCACCACATGAAGCATCATCATCTGTGGTCATTGTTACGGTAACTTTGTCTGTAGTAAAGAATCTTGTAAGTGGTGCTTGTCGTTCAGTAGATTTCTGATCTTTTGTTAACTTTGAAGTAGTTGGAAGGTTTTTATTACTATCTTTCTCAATGACAACTTCTAAAATTTTGGGATGGAAACACTGCAAATGTCTTTTCAAATTTGATGCTCTGGTTGGTGCATTTTTATCAGAGCCAGTAAAACCACTGATTTTTGCTTCACATAATTTTTCATCATAATCATCATCTTCTATCATACACTGACACACAAAATGTTTCCCATCTGTGGTTATTGTAAAATATTAAAAAACTGCAGACTTTGTTGGAAGTGTCTTTGCCATTGTGAAAGGGGTTTTAGACTTGAAAGTTAAAAACTTATGAAATTTAGAAAGAACTCGAAATTAAATAAGCATTAAAAATAAAAAATATTATCTGAAAAGAAAAAATGAATTAATGGCATTAGTGTCTGAAATGGAAAACATTGTGTTTATTATTTAAGTGGTTTAACCACCATAGCTGCCAGTGATATCACACACAAAAACATATTTTATTAAAATTTATATTGAGGTCGGAGTCGGTACATTTTTACCGACTCCGACTCCAGCACCACCAAAATTGACTCTGACTCCACGACTCCGACTCCGACTCCACATCCCTGGACACAAACATACCTTTAGGTCTCCGCATATCATCCAATTGTGATGTTTGTACTTCAAAGCAGTTAGCAAAAGCTCCATGTTGCTATAACTTTCAATCATCTGCACCGAGTGACCCACCGGAACAGACGCGACCTTGTTACCATTGTAGAGTAGTACTGCTTTCAAGCTTCTGCTTGAGGAGTCGATGAAGAGCCACCATTCTGTAGTGTCATATGCTAAACCCATAGCTGCAATGAGGCCATTGATGTTGTTACAGTAAACCAGCGAAGCTTCTTCGTCCAACGTGAAGTATTCTCAAAACTCTTCTTCGCGGCTGCGATACCAGAAAAATGTTGTTTCTGGAGCTAACAAACCATTTTCATGAAGATGTGACCCTAGCAACTGAGCAGATTCTTTGGACAAGCACAAATCTCTTGTCAAATCGTTTAACTCAGCTTGGCTCAAGAGTTTGGGTTGACTTGTCTCAGCAGTAGGTTGGTATGTACCAGATGTGTCACCATCATCCATTTCTTCATCTGAGTCAGATGATGAATCAAAGTTGTTGGGCGGTGTTGGAATTGGAATTTCTGGTCCATGAGGCACTGGCTTTATGGCAAATGGCACGTCTGGATACTTTACGTGTTGCTTGTTTTTTGATTTATGCCTAAAAGGAAACAGATAAAGGTAAGATAAAGACATATTTCATATATTGTCAGGCATATTTTTGTAAGTATAAAATGAAATTCATACTAAATTCATACTAACTTACCTTGTAGGTTTGTCATACAGAAATAACAGTTAGTAGTATGATCTCTTCCTTCCCTCCACACCATTGGGACACCAAAAGGTAGACACTCTACCTTCTTGTGGCTCCAGCGCCGCAGACTTTCAACGCACGTTTTGCAGCATATGTGAGGGGCAAAAGCTTTGTCCTGGTCACCAAGTTTAACTCCAAAGTAGGCATGATAGCTTTTCCTCACAAAATGTGTGATGTTTGACTGCCGGTCTGACATAGTGACTTTACCACAGATGTAGCAGAACCTGTTTGGGTCATTCTTGCACATTCTATTCATGCTGAAAAACAGTAATGACAATCGTAATTAGAAATAAGTTGTCTGTTTATTATATAGAGCTTGGCTAACACTTGGCTAAAATGTAAGTCTGTTTTAAAAAAATAAACTTACTCATTTCATAATGATTATCTAATTTTTTTAAAATTGAGATAGCATAAAAACCTGACCTGATTGAGGAAAATGAGTTACATTTTTTAATTCAGCATGCGAAACTTATAAAAGAACAACTAAAAAAACCTTGACCTCAAAAATGACGCAGACCAGTGTTATATTGAGATATTTCGAAAAAGCTATCTCTATCTACGTTATCAAACCCATTCATAATTTCAAAAACCTGGATTAGAGATCACCCCTTAGCCTCCTAGTCTCGAGTATAGTCAATTTTAACTCCTTAATCCTATCCTTGTACGACTTTCACTTAAGCAATGGAATCATCTTAGTTGCTCGTCTTTGAACACTTTCGAGTTTGTCTATATCTTTTCGCATATGCGGATTCCAAAATTGGATCGCATACTCCAAATGGGGTCTAACTAATGATTTATAAAGAGGAACTATAATATCACGCGATTTGTCCTACCACCCAGCTTTGTGTCATCCGCAAACTTTGAAACTGTACTTACTAGGCTGACATCTAAATCATTAATATATATAAGAAAAAGCAAGCAGCCCAATACAGATCCCTGAGGAATGCCACTTGCTACATTAGCCCAACACAACTCCGCTCCATCAATGACCACCCTCTGTTTCCTAACTCGCAACCACTCTTCTATCCAATTTATTACTACACCCCTGATTCCATGAGCTTTAGTTTTTTCAATGAGTCTTTTGTGCAGCACGGTGTCAAACCCTTTTTGAAAATCTAAATACACTACATTAACCACCCGATGACTATCGTAAGCATCAACCACGCTTTGTAAAAATTCTAAAAGATTAATTAACCCTTTTGCTGCGTCCCATTCTGATATGCCCTGTGCGTGCCACACTAATACCCCAGAACGAAAGCTGTGCATATAAATGCGCCAGAAAATAAACTTGAATTATTTTTTTGCTTCGTCTTTTGTTTGCCTTTAAAATAGGTTTTCTATCAATAATATTTTCAGTTTTTCATAGGTAACAAAAAAATAAAGGTAAAATAGAGATATCTTTATTTAGTTAACTAAAAGTTAAATGCTGAGTGATAAGTTTTGAAACATGGTTCAGCGCATAACCCTGGGGTATTGGGGCATGTTTCGCATTGAAAACGTACTCGTTTTTCTATCCCATGGGCATAACATACCCTGCATCTCTTTGTTGGTCTTGGGGTACGTTCAGAATTTGATGTAATTTTCTTGGTAAAATGTTTTCCAACTAGTCTTGGAACTACTGATTTCTTCAAGTTAGGTTCATCTGCAGATGTCAGTCCTTTTATAATCTCATGGCAAAAGTCTAGAAGGGGAACTTTTCCCTTTTTTATGAGATTATAAATTCCACAAGCACCTAGTACTCGGACCTGAATCAAATGCATTGCCAGCTTATACCATTTTAGAGACTTTCTTGGGACAGAGTAATAATGCAGTAATTGGTCTGTTCGGTCTACATATCCTATATGTTTGTTGTATTCATGTACGCAAGCTGGAATGGTTTTTTCGACTCGACCTTCCTTTGACCTACGTGTTACTGTCACATCACTGTTCGAATGGTAATTGGAGAGCATGCAAACTCTTCTCTTGTCATGAAACACAAGGGAAAGCAGTTCAGGAGTCTCAAAAGCAAGTTTTTTTCCTTTTGCCACATTCATAGTTTTCATAGCATGGCATAAGCCCTTACGATTACTTCTAACAGTCCCTGCGGCACCAGTTTTATCACTAAGGTATTTGTATAGTTTTGGTGATGTATAGAAGTTATCAGTGAAGATGTTGTGACCTTTTCCTAAATATTTTTCCATCATACTTACTACAATACTTTCAGTCTTAGAAAAATCAGCAACAGTTTCCATGGTCCCGGTTTATATTTCAAAGTAACACAATTTTCATCCACAAGTTTGAAATTTTTTATCCCAAAACGTGATCTTTTTGTTTTTATGTATTGCCGGAAACTGAGTCTGCCCTTCCACAGCAACAAAGATTCATCCAAACTTAGTTTCTGAGAAGTTGAATATTTTGATTCAAGAGCAGATGTCATCAACTCAATAAAGTCATGCAATTTCACCATCTTCCCCCCTCTTTCCTTCAATGTCTCATCTGCATTGTCAGCAAAATGTAAAAAAGAAAGAATGTTGGTAAATCTGTCTCTTTTCATCATTGCTGTAAATACTGGAGTAGCATAAAAACTGTTGGTTGACCAATACATACCTATCTTGGGTTTTTGTATAATACCCATGAGAAGTAACAGCCCTATAAATTGCTTCATTTCTGTAAACGTAGTTGGGACCCATGCACTATACCGAGATGTTGATTTCAGATTAGGTGTAGCAGCCAGAAATTGAGTTGCATATTTGTTTGTTTCTGTAACCATTAGCTCAATTACTTCTTTGGGAAAACTTCACAAAAAACATCATACATCGTATGAGTTTGACCATTGAAGAGCACTTTATTTTCACCAGTAAACTGCCACCCACCTCTGGTACAGCCTATATTTTCACCAATTTCCTGCCATTCAAAATTCTCGCTAGATTTTGTTGCTTTAGGCAGATCTCTCTCCAAAAGTACCACATTTTCTTCATCATCGTCACTACTTGATGTGTTTTGTAAAATATTCCGTACATTATCTTGCGCCCAGTCATCCTCACTTTCAGAATACATTGAGAGATATACGTTTATATCATTCTCATCTAGAGAGGATTTTTTACGCTTATTACTGCTTGTGGATGCCATGCTGAACTGATTGGGGGAGTCTATTTCACTCCCCCCTCTGGTGAGCTGAGTCAGAAAATAAAAAAAGATGCCAAATACGACCATATTGATGTCTAATATTAGTCAGGGAACTAACTACGTTGTTCTAATAGGAACGAGGGGGTTCATAGACTGTTTAATAAACGTGGAAAACAATGTTTACCATGCATCCTGAGAGAAGATTTTTAATGGTAAACATAGTTTACCATGCGTCCTGAGTCAGGCTTTTTTATGGTAAACATAGTTTACCACACGCACTGAAAGGGTTAAGCAAGATTTGTTTCACCTAAAACTGTGCTGCGTATTTCTAAGTAAGTTATGCAATTCTAAGTGTTTGACTAAACAAACCCTAATTATTGACTCCAGTAACTTACCTACAACAGACGTTAAACTGATTGGCTTATAATTTCCCACCACACCTTTATTGCCTTTCTTAAAGATAGGTATTATGTTTGCTAACTTGAAATTATCTGGTATGCACCCCTCAAAAATAGACGCATTAAAAATCTTTAATTCTTTTAGTTGTATGGGATATATGGAATCTGGCCCGTGATTTACGCATTTTTATTTTATCAATATAGTGCATTACCTCCCCATCACTAACCACAATATTATCCAAAATATTACCATTGTTAAAAGGTATTATGTCTCTGACCGTAGGGATATTCGTTACATCTTCTATAGTACGGTAACAACTAACAAAAAATTCATTTAGCAAGGTAGCCATTTCCTTGTTTTCAGAAACTAGATCTTCGTTAACATTTTTCAATGGCGCCAAGACACTTTTTACTGGCTTTCTATTATTGACGTATTGAAAGAATCGCTTGGGGTTTTCTTTACCGTCACGAGCTATGGAGATTTCAAATTCATGCTTGGACTTTTTTATTACACTTTTCGCTTCACACCTTAGAGATATGTAGTTGTTTCATAACCACAAGTTGTCTTTATCACACTTATGTAGCCTATAAGCCCTCTCTCTACTCTATAATGTCTCCTACTCTAGAAGTAAACAACAAGGGCTTGTTGTTTACTTTCGCACGCTTAATTTTGTACGGTACACATTCCTCATTTATAGTCCTAAATACTGTTTCAAATGATTCCCACATTAGTTTCGCATTGGAGATCCCCATTACATTTTCCCAATTGATGTGTGACAATTTATTTCGAAATTTACAAAAGTCTGCATGCTGGAAGTTAGGAATTTTAGTAGAGTTAGCTGGTTTTGAGTGACTTACTGAGAGGACAAACTCTACTATATTGTGATTGCTATTGCTTAACAGTTCTATTACTTGAAGATCAGTGATTAGCCTATCATCCGTAGTTATTACTAAATCTAAAATACTGTCCAACCTCGTATCTTCCCCAACCTTTTGAATAAGAAAGCTATCCTCGAGAAAATTAACTAAACTGCAATAACAAGTTTGAAATCATTCAATTTAAGTTCTGCTATAGTCGAATCTATCAGTTCTGGAATTGAGTGCTTTACTTCTATAATGTTCACAATATTATCTTTGATATATAACATAACACCACCTCCTCGCATACCTATTCTGTTTTTAACAAAAAGTCTATAACCTCTAATTTGATACTCTCCTACAAAGTCACGTGTTTCAGTGCTAAGCCACAATTCATTTATCGTAATTAAAGAAAAAAAATTTTGTATTTTGTTTCGTAGGCTACGAGCATTTAAGGATAGAACCTTCAAATTGTTTGTAATTGCGACACCTTCGTGAGCGCAGGGGAAATTTGTGGAAATTATGCTGGGACCATTTTTATTATGGCAGCCTGAAAAAAAGAGAGTATTATAAAATAGTCTTCCTAAATGCGCAGCTCCAACATCATTAAGATGAAGTCCATCCCCGAGGAACAAGTCCCTCCTGCCATAGAAACTGTTCCAAAAATTCACAAAATGCACTCCTTCCTGTTGGCAAAGAGACTTTAGGTTATTGTTGATATAGGTCGCCTTGCTGTAGAAATCGTTACGTTGGCTAATTCGAGGATGTATACATGTTAAAACAATCTTATTAGTTTTTCCTTTAGTCACTCTAGTAAGTCCCTGTATCTAGCCAGCAGTTCTTCTGATCTAGAATTTAAAACGTTATTAGTACTGACATGAATAACATACGTTGTGTCCTCAGAGGTACCATCTGTAAAATGGTCAACAATATTAGTTATATTCTCCACCCTTGCACCAGGGTAGCAGTAACGGCACCTATGACGAGAGTTTCTCCCACAGAATTCCTCAAGCTGCCCTCAAACAATGGAATCGCCAACGAGTTGTATTTCTGGTTCATCAGCATCTTCGAAACCTAAAACAGAAAACTTATTGTTTGTTATTACTGGTAGACAAGTCTTAGGTTTTCTCAATGGGGCTCCATTACGCACTCTACTGAAGGGTTGGGAACTAGGGGGAAAGAGAGGGCTATTAGTACTATTTATATTATTAGTAGAAACTGAGGCAGGAGGGGTTGTAACTGGAGTCTCAAGGGATTCTAATTTTGCTGTCAGGAGCATCACGCTTTTTTCAAGCCTCACTCTAGCCTTCCTCTCACGTTCTAACTTGTTCCTCAGGACTTCCATGCTTGAGCACCACCTGCAAACTAACTGTTTATTATTATTAGCCATTGTAAATGCGTAAGCAGCAAATTTCCCTTTACAGCGACTGCAAGTACTTGACGGGGGTGCCATGCTCTTAATTAGTTAAAAAACAAAAAAACGAGTGTTTGGAAATTAATAAATTATAATGTAGACCTGTCTACTGCGTGCTTATTGTGCCATCACCTGTGCAAACCCACAAAAATGTTCTTGAAATGCAAAAACAGGTTCTTGTAACAATTTTATACTGATATAATTCCACTCTGCCTCGGAGAAAATGCTGGATGCGTTCATTTTTGTTATAAAATCAGTTAAATAGGTATCTCACGAAATATTGGGGGGTAATGTTCTTTCTTATTCCCTGACCTCAGCACCAATTGAATGCCAGGTTAGGTCAATTGAAGGTAATTGCAATTGAATGCCCAGTTTGGTCAGTTGAATGCCAGGTTAGGTCAATTGAATGCCCAATTAGGTCAACTGAATGCCCAATTAGGTCAACTGTACATCCTTGATGATTGGTTAGGTTAAATTGTGATATTTTCGTTAAAACTAACGAAAATATCACAACTTAACCTAACCAATCATCAAGGGCATACAGTTGACCTAACTGGCCATTCAATTGACTTAAACAGGCATTCAATTAACCTAAGTTATTTAATTAGGTTTTGTTAGGTTAGATCATTTCTGAAAAAAATGGCACATTTCCCAAGGAAATGAAGGTCATTTTCAAACTGTATGCATCAAATTACACAAGAAAAACTTTTTTCAATTCATTAGTGAGATGCGTGTTAAAATGAATAATTACCAAATATGCTCAGAATAAATAATTTTTGTTTGGGGGTTATAATATCACATTAAAAATTGTAGATAATTTCCATGTGTGACAGTGGCATTGTACCCTTTGGTATCAATTGCTTCCATGATTAAATTATTAATGCTTAAAGAATCATTATACTATGCCCCAATTCAGTTAAACATTTTGTTTGATATTAGTTATGACAAAAAATATAAATATGAGCAGTGGCAGTCCTGGCATATTTGGTACCCTAGGCGAGATCATGCAAAGGTGCCCTTCAACAGCACACTCCCACCCACCCCTGGTGCATAACCTCTGCTGCAATAAAACACACTGAACACACTGTCATTAAAACAAAAAGCACCACCTTCATTTATTGTTCTTAGCTTCAAGTAAGAACAAGTTGTCTTGGAACAAAAACTACAAAGAAATCTTATATGAATAATAATTGAACACTCAGTAAAGATTCCCAAATATATTGCAAACAAAATAAATATTGCAATGTATATTGCACACAAAATAGATAAATAAAAAATACTAATAAATCACACAATTGCCAGCTAACAGATAACTGAATTTTAAATTTAGTTTGGAAGTTTTAGGTTTAGTTGTTTTCCTATTAAAACCTGATCCTCCTGGTCTTCCTTGATGCAAATTCATCAGTGATGTCATTGTAGGAAATATACTCAGAAACCACATGGTTAATGGTGATGACAGCAAGACCACTGAGGTGGTCTTGCATCATGGTGGATCTCAGGTAAGTCTTGATGAGCTTGAGCTTGGAAAAGCTCCTCTCCACTCCAGCCACTGTCATTGGAAGGGCGACAGCAACCCTGAGGGTGACCCAGAGGTTGGGATAGATCTCTGTGAGCTGCTTTTCATGGATAAATGTCAGCAGCTGAAGTGCTGTCATGCTCATAGATGGCAGTTCAGGCAAATTCTTTAATTCCTGTGCCAACTCCCTACCATCTAGATCAGAATGTCCTCGACAGCTTAGTGTTGCTGAGGATTTCTGATTGCTCTATCATCTCATTTGACAAGTTTTGGAAGTTTGAGAGCACTCCAAACTTCTCTCTCACTTCTCCCAAGGTCTGCAATCTTTCCTGAAGTGATGAGGTAGGAGCATCCACCCACCACATTGAAAAAGGTCACCTCCAAATTTTTAAGTGCATCATTGATGGGCTCATCAGGGGACTCATAGGAGAAGTGCTGCTTTGTGGACCTCAGCCTCTTTTGCTGGAGGACAGCCTCCACATTCATGTCTTCACACATGTCCATGGCTGAGGTTTGTGCAGCCACAAAGCCTGTTGTTCTGTAAGTGCAGAGAGTTGTTTCAGTCTTCCTTAGCAGATTAACAGCTGCATCAAACTGCATTGAGGGAGACTGGATTAGTTTGCTGACTTGCTGTATGTGGTTTACGATGTCATACCACACTACAGTGCAGATTGAAAACCAGTATGACCCTATTTCCTCTGCCAAAGACTGGGCCTCAATCTTTACCATAAAGTCAGTGGTTTGACCCCTTACCACATTGAGTGCCTCTCTCACTGATGCTGCTTGGTACCTTACTGGCTCAATACTCTTCACCCTGCTTTCCCACCTTGTCTCTGACCATGATTTTAAAGTCAAGTTAACATGGTTCTTCAGGATAGCCCATCTTTGTGTAGAAGCTTCTGCAAGATGCCAAAATAGCCAGTGGCATCTGTGGAGCTTTTAGCAGCATCAGCTACCACCAGATTTAATGTATGAACCCCACATGGCACAAATAGAGCCTGTGGATTCTTTTCCAGCAGCCTGGCTTGGACTCCCTCGTTTTTGCCCCTCATGTTGGCTCTGTTGTCATACGATTCTCCTCTGCAGGCATCAAAGGGAATGGTTAGGTCCTCTAGTCTCTTCAAAATTAGGGATGACAAACTTTGGCCAGTGGACTCCTCTGCCTCCAGGAACCCCATGAAATGTTACTTTACTTGGGGTTTATCATCCAGTGAAACAATCCTGATTATCACTGACATTTGTTCCGTATGACTAACATCTGGGGTGCAATCTCATGATCTTCACTTACCCCACAAACACCTTGAAATGGGAGACCCAAAATGGGTGCACACACATTCTACATTACTGTACAGTCTTTACAGCCACACCTACACTTTTCCTCCTAAGTATATATATTGTAATGTATATGTAAATTTTGACTTGGTCCGCAATCGATATGGACTGTGACTTATTTTTCGTTGGCAAGGTACTATTATTGATGGATACCGTAATGAAATTGACTGGATTCCTTGGATCTGATATATTTGCATGTTGGTTGTAAATAGATATAGAGTATAACATATTTGTGGATAGTAGTCTATTATGATTTGATCCTCTGGATCCAGCGATTCTATCTTTAGTTTTAAATCGATAATTAATTAGTTTTAAATTGATAATTATTTAGTTTTGCAAAAATTGGTCATTGCCAATGTACAGGCAGTTTTTACATAAATTTCTTATGTTCTTGTGGTTTGGAACCCACGTAAAATTGAGGTCCCCTCCATCACCACGGAGGACATACACAATTACGAACACAGTTAGGTAGACCAGCCATGAGTGGATCCTAGGGTCTTTGTTGGTCTGAAACATTATAACATTATAACAATCTAAAATGATAGAAAAGTACTTTGATTGCTTGATCTCTTGCACCATTGTGTGAATGATCTCAGTACTGATGGAGTCAATCAGTTCATTTTGGGTGTGTTTCCCCAGATAGCTGGTGTGACTTGCTAATCCACTTTCCATCCTGTGAATATGATCTTTCATTACTTGGTCAAATTTTGCTATGAGCTCAACCTCTTCAGGTTTCCTGAGTCAGAACTCATTACACTTAAGATATTTCAATTAGTAACTAAAAGTTTATTCACAGCACTTTTGTTACTGTACTGAAAGTGTCAAATCTATTAATTATTGAAAAAATAACCAGTTATGACAATAAAAACATCCATTTTCAATCAACCCAAGTAAATGTGTTGGTTTATAATTAGCATGCTCAAGCCCCATATACATGTAACACATTTATTTATAAAAACTGCCTTTCCTTCATAAGGCTATCCAGTCCCTTCTTAAGTATGGTACTGTACCTTAAAGAAATACTGTTAACCACCACCTGTGGCACGTCATTCCAGTGTTCTACAAATCTAATCTACTTTACTGGACCATTTATTTCATTCATTTGGAAACTTTATAGACTCAGTTTGAGGTTACATAGTGTTGGGGGTGAGGCTGGTCTGGATGTTGAATACTGGAGACAAAAATCCTCCAGGGGGCTGGTAAAAAAGGGCAGTTGGCATTGGGATGTCTTGAGCCAGAAGAGGTTGGGAACCACTGTATGAGCAAAATTATCCATTCACAGTTACTACTTAGATTCCAATGAATGAACTGAAATATATAGTCAGCTACATATTACTTTATGATCAAATTGTAAAGGAAAAAGTATTTTCACTTTTCAATATAAAAATTATGATGGAGTACTACTGTACACATACCGTATATAATAGGGTGATATAAGAAAATAACTGAAAGTAGTTTGATTTTAAATTAAAATTACTAGTACCTTAAGACTGTAATTAAATTACAATAGGCTAATTGAACTTCATAATTAATTATGGTACTGTATTTCAATTACAGCATCTTTTTTAATCACACTATTTTTAATTAATTTACATCTCTGGGACACAGTATGTAAAGAACATATAAATTTTAAGTTAGTCCTATACCTATGCCAACTATTAAGCTATTAATGAAATATAGGACATTGGAATGTAACTATACAGTATATGTACACATTACTGTAAGGTACTTTATATAACATGAAATAAATTAACCTTATTGTAGTTCCATGCATTGGTCTCGCTTCACATGAAGGTTAAGCTGGTGGCTTGTTATACTGAAACCTGTATTATATTAAAAATACTGTACTGTACTTATAAATAGGGTTTAGTGCTATGTCCGTAAATTTAATTTGGAACCTTAAAAAAAGTATTGATAAGTACTAATCATCATTTTAATATATTATTTCACTAAAATAAATAAATTAGTATAGGAAAATGAAAGTAAAATGGCAAATTTAAATGAGATATGACACCATGTATAGCGCAGTTTATATACCATAACACACAGGGGTGTTGATTGCATTAAAATAGTGGGGGGGGGGGACACTTTGCCTTCAAACGGCGAATCAAACAATACTCTGAGTAGCTGTTGCGTGTAATATATCAATGTCGTAATTTACCATTTACCCGTTTTTTGTATTTTTCTCAGCATGTTGAAAAAAACTCAATTGTATTTAATCATTTTATGTCTTTATTTATTTAAACATTTTTTTTTGCAGAAATAAGAAACGCAGTACAAACTATTTATAATAATTAACCTTTCATGTAACATAATATCACACATATGTTTCAGGGTTGGCAAAAACCCAACTGGTTTTTGCTGTTTTTTTGCCAACCCTGATATGTTTGGATATATGGACATATGGATATTTTTCTATAGATAAATTTCGCCAGCCCAAATTATTATAATTTCTACCAAGAACACACAAATGCTACGTGCAATTATTAAAATGCAAATTGACTGCTAAATTCCATGATAAATATACACTGGTGTTCATGACAATAATTTATGATATTGCTATTACATTTGCATATAATACGACATATAACGTCTTATTAGGTGCCATTAATAGTTAGCATTTATGGCAATTCATCCACGAAAGTCGGGGGGACAACTGGTAGGTTGTCTCCCCCCTTTGTAAAAAGTGGGGGGGAGGACATGTCCCCCGCGTCCACCCCACAATCAATGCCCATGATAACATAGGGTGACATTAGACAAGAGGGTGATGTCTAACATTGCTTTATATTTACAGATTTAAAATGTTGATTTGTATTTTAAATTTGACCCATTTTGTTTCTCTTGATTCATTAGTTATGAGGTTACTTATAAATAAACAAAATTTTAAGGACAATATCCAAAATCATCCTTTTTTGTACTTGACTTCGTAATTAAAGTATGTCAAAGTTTTTGCCTTTGATTATTCTCAAGGTACAAAGCATTTTCAGGTAATGTGGATGGGATCGAGCAAAGTATGATTGTAATTACTAGTCTGAAGGTACTAAATAAGCATTGTTATTCGAGTAATACAGGTAGGTTACTTGAAATCATAGTTGTGGTCTGTAACTTTTTCCACTATGATTCTGGCCCCCTTAAAACAGATTAGTTGAAGATTCCTAACGAAAATGATGCATTGTTATGAGCTGGGTAATTTATTTTACAAGAATCCGACATTGGGTTAATTGATGATTGACTGATTAAAGCCTCATCCCCACCCCCGAACCACTACTTGTTGTCGCAGTATCTAGGGCTTTGACGTCATCCGACATTGGACAAGCAATGTGTGTGGGAACCATGATACGCCACAGTTTCATGAGAACAAGCAGAACTTGTCCGAATGCGAACATTTATGTGGTACGGTATATCGCTAATAGATACAAGAGCAAATAAATTACAAATAACGTTAATAATTGTAGTAATCTTGATTAAATTAAAAATAAAATAGAATACAATTAGAGATGTTGGCTTACCTGTGAAATATTCGTTATGGGCATATTCAAAAGTTAACCATGATCGTTAATTAAAATATTGAAATTTACTGACATCAGGTACATTGGCAGAATTAAGTTTGCCGAAGAAAAAATCTGGAAAATAGTGATTTTATATATATATGGTGGTGTAGTGGTTAGTGTCGCTGACTACGAATCCATTTGCCCCGGGTTCGAGACCCGACAGCAGCCGGCGCGCAGCAAAACCCAGCTGTTCCTCCTTCCACACAATAAAGAAAGTGGTTGGTAGATAAATGGGTACCCTAGGTGGCCTAGTGGTTAAGACGCTGGGCTGCTGATGGGGCGTGGTTCGGATTCCACGTTAAACTGTAGGTCTAAGGTGGAGTGAAAAGCTTCACCTTCGTCAGAATGAACAATTCGGGCGGAAGCTAACCAAAGGTTATCCAAAGGTTATATATATTATATATATATATATAATATATATATATATGGGATGAATTTCACTCTTAAACACGTGAAATGAATGAATGATGCATACCCACAAGGAAAAAAAAAAATATTCCAAGGCCTTTCATATTCAGCAGTACACTTCGTTAGGGAATGATTCCCTGACGAGGTGTACTGCTACACACACACACACACACACACACACACACACACACACACACACACAAACCTTTATATATAATATAAAAACCAGGACTGAAGTGAAGAGGTACAGTATTTAGTTTATTACATTTGCAAGTTTGGTTGGACCCACGTACGAGAAGGCATATATTTAATGAATACTTAAGCATATGGTTCTACTTCAGCACAATCAGTATCTCTACAGAGTTCGAATCTGTCAGCAGCATTGCGGAACACATTTTGGAGCATGACGGATTATTTTTGTAACTGCTGTTACGATACGAGCACGTAAATGTCCCAGCTTCATTCAGATGGCATTTTAAACACCGTCGTCTTTCAACAAGATGGGGCACCTTGTCATTACACAAACATTGTTCGGGAGTACCTAAATGAACGATTTCCAAATCGGTGGATCGGACGTGGAGGCAACAGGTCCTGGGCGGCTCGATCTCCTGACCTAACGCCCTTGGATTTCTTTGCCTGGGGCTTTATCAAATGAAACGTCTATCAAACGAGGGTTACAGATCTGCAAGATTTACGTGCCCGTATCGTAACAGCAGTTACAAAAATAACCCCTGTCATGCTCCAAAATGTGTTCCGCAATGCTACTGACAGATTCGAACTCTGTAGAGATAATGATGGTGCTCATGTAGAACCATACGCTTAAGTATTCATTAAATGTATGCCTTCTATTATATTGTTATTGAATTTTACCCTTTTTGCTACGTTTTCACTGAAATAGATAGGGACATTATAAATGCCCTGTACGTGTATATGTAAAATTAACGTCCCCCTCCCCTCTCCAGAAAAAAGTTTTATTACTATATATAGGTATGGTGTGTATGTACACCCCCAAAAAAATCCTCGTGATTACTAGTATTTTAATATTGTATTCGACTTGTGAAGATCGTTCCTTCGTAACGCTGAATGACGAGAGAGAGAAGGGGTCTGCTCTTTCCTCTTTCTCAGGTTTAGTACGATATGTGAACATTCTAGTACTCATTAATCAAATATTGAAGTAATAATTAAATATTAAGTCATAAATAATTACGATATTCTCCAACCAATTATGGTTTCTTTATTTTTTGTCTATTTTGAAGAGGGTTTTTCTTCGATGAATTTTCCCCCGCTTGTTACACGAGTTTAAACGGCGTATAATTTCGTGAGCTATTATATAGATGTCAAAAGGTTAGAGATTAAGGTAAACAATTGAAATTGTGGGTGGCTGGTTATTACATTGTGAATGTAGTTGGTTGTAAAAATATTTGTCTCAATATATTTAAGTTATGGAACGGGATGTGATCGTTTTAAGGTTTGGTTTGTTTTTGAAAATGAAAATAGGGTTTAGGAGTGACGGATGACGTTTATCAGATTTGCGAGTACCGTATTTTAAAACTTTATTTAATCTGATGATCGAATTTGTTGGAATGTTCCGCGTAATATTGAAAACGGAGAGATTTATTATAGTCTCCTTTAGTTAACTACGTACCGAGTCCTCTCCGCTCATTGGTTCGTGGAATGGACTGAAATTAGTCCGTGAACGCAGTTTTGAAATTGGAAATTAAATTTTTATTTCCTTTTGTGTTCAAAATCTTTTTGCTTCAATTTCAAATTTTGCACTAAATAGTTATCTTTCTCGCTTGTCGTTCGATAGGGGATATCAAAATATTAAACCATTGTAATATAAATCTTAGGCGCAAAATTGTTTGGCTCACTCGTCTTAATGGTTTTCTGGTTTGGTTTCCTTCGCAATTTAATTTCAATCTGTTTATAACTGTACAGGATAAACTTGATTATCCACGCGAGTGTGAATACGAGAGAATCCAGTAATGAAAACAAGTACAGAGGTTAAAAAATCTGTATTGATCTAACTCTTTTTACGTTTCACGTATGAATGATCCTAGTAGGAAGGGAATGGTGGTTGCTTTTTGGTAAGCCGAAAGGGTCCTGTAAAATTTTCACTCGATTGTTCTCAAATGTGATCAGTGATCATGTCCAATTATTCTATATGTATCTTAGTCCAATTTAGTGGATATTGTAAGTTTTATAAGAAATATTATCCGCATACTGCTGGATTCCAATCAAACTTTAATTTACATAATATAAATTATATCAGATGAGACCTTTCCAATATTCCGTTCCATTGAGCTAATACGGTATTGGATATCTGATCTTTAACTATTGATTTTGTAGGCTTGGCATGACTAGAGTAAATGAAAATCAGGCTCAGATTTATAAGCTTGAAAGGTCAATATAGTAATAATCGGAGAATATATATATATATATATATATTAGTGGTGGACCGGATATCCGCATTTTTAACATCCGCACTTCTGACTGCGGATATTACCTCTAATAAATTATGCAATTTACAATTAAATTAGCTTATAAAGTAGCTTATAAGGCCCAGTCATGCACATTTCATGTAAAGTATTAATTAATTATTAATGAACAAACAAATATATAAACGTCAAAATATAAATAGGTGGTAACACAGAAAATTGAATGAAACTTGTTTCATTGAATTTTCTGTGGCTGAAACTCTTGAGAAAGTTATTTTTATCATAATGAAAACATTAATATTAATTTTAATTCTTATGCATTGCCTGCCATAATAGTAATATCACGAAATTTGAAAAATTGTCATATATTCATAATTCTATATTATATTGATAGATTAACTAAATATTCGCATCCACATCCGCGGATATTGAAATTAAAGATCCCCAGATGTTGAAAAACTGACATCCGGTCCACCACTAATATATATATATATATAAAATTCCCCAATGAATTGAGGTGAGAAGTCATAACAACACGGATATAAAATGTAGAAGGTAGTGAAGAGGAGGAAAGGTAGAAAGTAAAACACATCCATTTACACAGGAGTACTGGTGGACTAGCGGTCCCCCCCCCCCTACATGGCTAAATTTCATACCTGCTGCATTTCATACGTTATATGTGGTGGCTCTTCCAGGTATTGAAAAAAATAAGTGATAACTGCAAAGATCGAAAAAATAGCGGTCCAGCCTAGTCCATTTGCATCATTGTTAATTTTTATGTATATGCAATTTCTATGATCTACACTCTGGGGACTTTAAACATTTACGAACGAGTATGTGACACGCCCTCTTTCACTTTAAATAAATAATGTGGAAATTTTAATGTTTACGTAGAAACAAAATATAAATGTTAAGTTGAAATACGAGTCGTGGAGACGGAATTGTGCTAGGCTCTAATTCAAGGACACTGAGTCCTCTCGTTTCTCCGTGAGATGAAATGTTTAGTTTGTATCGCGATTTCAGCGTTTCATTTTAACTTTTGTGGTTCTTTTCAAAGTTTAGATTTTGGCTACTCATTGTTCTTTACTTAATTTGCGTTACTTTCTTTGAATGTTGTTTTAAAGGTTAAATACATCGTACGAAAATGGAATATAAAACGAGTGTTGTAGTGAATGTGTGAGGTAAGACAACATCGTATTAGGTTCCGTCAGTTGGGTCGTCGTCGGTTATGTTTGCAAATTTTTTTTTTTTTTTTATCTTCATAATCCGTTTTACCGTAAGCCCTAACAGTGAATGAATTTTAGAGTAAAGAGTTTCCCGAGCATACAGATGCATTTAACTGTAAGAAACGTTTGTACTGGACAAGGATCCATAAGCACAGATTGCATGCCATCATAGCGGGTATCTAAACAGACGATTCTCTTATCTCTTTAAGGTCAGATAACGCAAATTTTAGAGGGTCCTTTGGGTGGCCTTTTAACTGCTTACATCGGTTGAATGTAGTAATACGGGTGCAAAAATTACGAGTGTTGGAAGGAGGAAGGGTATCATTGGCACTGATACTGAAGGGAGTGAATGATGGGTGGTACTCAAAAATTGTCTTTTTAATCCCCAAGGGCCCCATTTAAACTGCTAATAGCCTTATAATTTCCAGAAGAAAGACAGGACGATATAAAATTCAGGGGATAAAATCGAAAATAGTAATTTTTTGAGGGGCAACCCGTAATGAGGATTGAGTAAAAACTAAAGTACACAATTTGAAACTAATCAAAGCATGTTAAGTATCAAAACATCAGTTCTTGAAGTTTCTCCCCCTGTGTTGC